>CM033688.1:68713225-69179033 GCA_019514585.1 Dendrobium officinale
GGCCCAGAGAAAACCTCCATAGGATTGCCAAGATGATCCCGGATAATGCCTCCAATACCCGCAGAATTACTACTAACAGAACCATCAGTGATGAGTTTAACAAAAGAAAAATCAGGTTTTAACCATTTAACAATTTGAGCCATCCTAAAATTAGTAGCAGTAGCACAATTTATACCAAAATAATCCGCAAGAAGATTGCAGTTTTTAAAATTCTTACAGGAAATAAGTTTTACAGAAAGAGGTTGTAAAACCTTATTTCTAATCTTAGTAATAATGAGATTGGCATTCATCTTAATCTCCTCATACTTGGATTCATTTCTGGCTTTCCATAGGTACCAAATAATAACAAGGATGGGGAGTAAGTTTTGGATATGACCCTTGCCTTTAGTAAACCACTTACTCAGAATATCAGTCAAGGCGTCATCAAAATAAGGAGTCTCCAAACCAGCCAAGTTACTGAAATGAACCCAGACAAATTGTGCTATGGAAATATTAACAAAGATGTGTTGAATGCTCTCGATACCATCACAGAGATTAGTACAACATTGACATTTCGAAACAAGATAAAAACCTTTTTTCCATAATCTATTATCAACAGGCAGGTATCCTTTAAGACATCTCCACGTAAGTAAAGAATAAGAAATCGGAATAGTATTATGCCACAAAGTTTGGAAAATATGAGCAGTATCCTCTTTCACTCTAATTTGCTCCCAAAGATTGTTGAAACTAAAAGCACCCGAAGAAGAAAGTTTAAAAAGAATTTTATCTTCCATATGTAATTGTAACGGGTTTTTAATAATCAACTCAACAATCTCTTGGGGAACCACCTCAGGCAACTTAGATCAGTTCCACAACCCATTGAGAAAGAAAGCATTCACTTTAATATTATCAATGGTAACAGTATTAAGATAATTATCAATAGAAGAAAAACCCAACCAATTATCCTGTCAGAAAGAAACCTCCCCAATACTGATACCCCATTGGATGTTCAGGTCCGCTTCTCTTTTAATTTTGCAAATTCTTTTCCAAATCGAAGAGTCAGTGTTTTTGTAATGAGCAATTAAAGGATGCATACCCTTACAGTATTTAGCTAACATAAAATTAGCCCAAAGGCTATTTTTAGAACGCAAACTAAACCACAGTTTATGAGAAAAATCTTGAACCATATCAGAAATCGATTTGCAGCCCAGAGAACATTCCTTATAAACACCACACAATTTACTCCACTTAGCCCAATTAATACAGTTTTTGTTATTAGTAGCACCCCAAAAAAATTTATTTATGAATTTTTCCATGCGATTGCAAACGCTAATAGGGGGTTGCAGCGTATGAAAGATGAAAATAGGAATAGAATTCAAGACACTCTTAATCAAAATTAACCTACCACCATACGAGAGAAAATTAGAAGACCAATGCATGAGTTTCCTTTGAAAAATAGTGAAAATGTTGTCAAAGAGAACAACTTTTTTCCTACCTCTAGTCAGAGGAGTCCCAAGATACTTGATCGGCAGGGAACTGGAATTAAACCCACACAAACGTTTAATCTTGTTAAAAAGAGTAGTATTCATAGATTTTCCAGTGATGAAATTACTCTTATCTCTATTAATCGAAAGACCACTAACCTCCTGAAATCCTTCCAAGAATTTAAACAAAATTTTAACCTTTTTAATCGAAGCATTAGAGAAAATGATGAAATCATCAGCAAAACTAAGATGAGAAATAGGAAAACCACCAGTGCGAAAAATAAGATTAGGGAATCTCCTATAAAGATTATCCAATCCTCTAGAAAGAAATTCCATAGCAATAATAAAAAGAGAAGGGGATAAAGGATCTCCTTGTCTAATACCATTTTTAGATTGAAAAAAACCATGGTTCCTACCATTAATAATAACAGAAAAAAAAAAACAATTATCAATGCTATGTTTAATAAGATTAAGAAAGACTTGGTTAAAACCAAAAAAATATAAAACTTTATAAATAAAATTCCAATTCAAGTTATCATAGGCCTTAGAAATATCAAGTTTAAAAAGGATGTTGCTACCAGTGCTTTTGATATTAATGTCATGAACCAGTTCTTGGGCTAAAAAAATATTGTAAAAAATGCTTCTACCTTTAACAAAACCAGTTTGGTTAGAGGAGATAATCCTAGGCAAAATAGAAGATAATCTAGAGGTAATAATTTTTGAAACAAGTTTGTTAAAAAAAGTACAAAGACTAATAGGTCTAAAATCATTCCAAAAAGTAGTATTCTCTTTTTTCGGGATAAGAACAATATTAGTGCAAGAGAAAGCTTTAGGGTACGGATTACCATTGAAGAAATCATGAACAGCATCAATCACATCCGATTTAATGATGTCCCAAGTTTTTTCAAAAAAAACTTCGTAGTAAACCCATCCGGCCTGGCAACAGAATCAACATTCATATTTTTGATAGTGTTCCAAATCTCCTCCTCAGAAGGAATTTGAGTAAGAGAAATATTATCATCCTCATTCAAAATAGTAGGGATAGCATCAGGGTTAACATCAGTGGAAACAGGATTGTCAACATTAAAAATATTTTTAAAATAATCCACACCAGAATTGACAATAGAATCTTCAGTATCATAAACATAGCCATGTTTATCAACTAACTTGTGAATGAAGCTTTTAATTCTATTCTTGTTAACCAAAGCATGAAAAAAAGAGGTATTCCTATCTCCATCTAACAGAATAGAAGCCGAGGCCTTTTGTTTCCAAAAGATTTCTTCCTGGTTTTGTAAATTAAAAAAGAAGAAGCTTACTGTTATCAAGAATAGAAAGATTTTTAGAAGAGGGATTATTCTGACAATTCGTATCCGCAATCAGAACCTTGTCCTCAGCCTCCTTGATATTGTCAAATATGTTCTTGAAAACAAACTTATTCCACCATCTTAAGAGCTGTTTTAGTCTACTTAATTTAGCCCACAATCTAGCCATACCACAAATGCTATTATCAGGAGAAACAATAGCACCCCAATTATTAGACACAACATTAAGAAAATCAGCATGATTAATCCACATATTTTGAAATCTGAAAGCCAAAGGTCCCCTCAACTTACTATCAGAAATATTAAGGAGCAAGGGAGCATGGTCCGAAAGAGTTCTACTCAAATGCTGAACATGAGTCATATTAAATTTGCCAATCCAATCATTATTAAAAAGAAGCCTATCAAGACGTTGCCATAGATTATTTCTACTCCAAGTAAAAGAGCTACCATAAAAACCAATATCAGTTAAATTGCAAGAAGAAATCATATGATTAAAGTCATCGATGGCATTCAAATTAGGAGGGTTACCACCTCTTCTTTCACTAGCATTGGAGATGATATTAAAATCTCCCCCAACACACCAAGGACCAGCAATATTATGGGCAAAGTCAGTTAAGCAATCCCAAAGAGGGACATGGCCAATTCTAGTAGAGGCGGCATAAACAAAAGAAGCACTAAAGATAAAGTGATTATAAGAAATTTGGACATTAACCACTTGAAAAAAATCAGAAATAACAGTAATCTTTAAATCCTTTTTCCACATGATCCAAATTTTATTGGAAGTGTTAGCAAAACTACAAGGAAAATCTAGAGCAGAAGCAGTAGCAGTAATTTTATCAGAAGAAATAAAAAGTTCAATAAGAACTAAAAAGGAAATGTTGTGAACACGACATAAATTTCTAACACGGGTCTTAGAGTCAGACCCACCAATCCCCCTCACATTCCAGATAAGAGCTTTAATCATTAGAACCTTTTGAATTAGTTTGGGCCCTAGTAGAACGAGGGGTATCTGGTAGGGTGACTTTGACATTCTTCTTTTTTTTCTTTTGAGTTTTAGAGAGCCATTCTTCCTCTGAATTTTTTTCTTCCATCACTTTAGCAGAAGAATCACCTTCACCACTAACATTATTATCACTTTTAGCCAACGAATTAGTAGAAATATGCCCCGGAATGTATTCCCCTTCATCACAATCATCTGCCGGTTCATGATCAGAATTGTCAGTGTTAACCCCATTAACAGGGGAGTTAGAGTTAAGCATAGACTCCACAGATATAAAAATGTCAGGTATATTTCCAATTTCATTACTCATGTTATCATTAACAGGCAAGGTTTTCACAGGAGTGCTATTAGAGTTCAACAAGTTTTCAGGATCATTTAACGACTCATTTCCAACCGTCTCAACATTGGATTGGTTTTCAACATTCGTAACAGGGGTGGCACTCTGAGGATTTTTAGTTACAGGATCCTTATTTTCCACCAATCCATTGGAGTTGTTGGAAACTTTCTTAAGCTCCGGGTGAAGTTTAAAACAATCAGACACCGAATAACCATGAGCTTTACAATGATTACAGAAATCAGGGATTTTTTCAAATTCAACTTTTTGCAAATACCCTAAAGCTTTTGATCCCACCCAGACCTCTTTCGCATGCTTCTTAGTAATATCCACTTCAACTAAAACCCGTGCAACCGACGGTCTTGTTCAAGAAGCAGAGGCTTGATCGGTTTGTAAAGGGCTACCAAAAATCGAACCAAGCGCATGCAAAACCTTAGGGTTGAAAAAATGAAGTCTGAGGTTAGGAAAAGAGATCCAGATAGGGACTATTGGAGATGCCTCCTTAACATCAAAAAAATGAAGTCCACTTTAACACACGCATTTGACAGTTCAAAATGAAATAAGATCTGCGCACAAAAAAAACCCGACTATAATCCAAATCGTTCGATAGTTGAATAGCCACATGTTTTGAATCCAAAAGACCAACGGAGTAAAAACCCGAGAGCTTAAGATTATAGAAAAAAGTTCTAATCGCATCAAGATTTGGGCGTCTAACACCAAACTTACCAACAAGGGTAAGACAAAAGGGAGAAGCCAACTTCAAAACCTCATTATTAGAAATTAAAACAGCAGGCACGCCGTTAAAAGTCGAAGGAGTAAGAGAAGATAAGGTATCACCTGCCGATCCAGCTAGAACATCTTTAAAAGATCTAGATTTAGAGGGAGAAGCAGCATCTGCATCAATGTTGAAAAAGCCTTTGTTTTGATCTTGACTTTTAGAAGAGACATTACCCCAAGGCGTAGAGGATGCCTCCCCCGCCATCGCAGCATGGCCCGAAAGGGCCAGACACTCGAAAATACACCAGGTGAAACAAGCAAACATATCTCGTACCTAGAACAGGGGAGGCACGAGAAGACGGGCAGAGAAAAAACCCTAGAACACAAGAGCGGCGCTTCCTTTATTAGAGAAAGAAACCATAAGATCTCATGATATATATAAATAACATTAAATTGATACAAATGTCATTGTTTGGTCGTAAGAATTTATAGCCGAAGTGTGCTATGGATGCTTGAAATCATAAATATTAGATGTATAACCAAACAATTGTTAGGACACAAGATGTTAACAAATGAATTCTTGAACAAAATGAAAATTTTCATCAAGGCAGTCTATTGATTACCTTTATATCGAAGGGAAGGTTTTGTTATCCATATTCCAAACATAAAAAGAAAGCCTATCTTACACCAGATGAAATTAATGTTGAACAATATCATAGAGAATTTATTCCAGAATATTAATATTGGACTTCACATGGTGAGACATTAGCATTATACATGTTAGAAATTTAATTGTTGCTTATGTTGAAAGTTTCATGTGATAGAAATAATGATGCCTTTATTTATTAATGCAGAGTTATCATTTAAAATAATTCAGCAATTGAGAATCCAATTTATGCATATCAGTGTTGTCTAATGTAATAATGGTGCTCCTTATGTAAATCATTTTGGCTATATAATTTGTTATTTTCATCATGTTAATTTAAATAATTCATGTTAGTCATATATAAAAGCATTTGCACAATATAATTATGTATATAACCGAACCCTATTGGGGACTCCATAAGAAAGCATTAGGTTTCCAGGGGTTGCTGTTTATCTTCTCAGTGAAAGGTATGTGATATATATATATATATATATATATATATATATATATATATATATATATATATATATATATATATATATATATATATATAATATATATATATATATATATATATGAAAATATAATTGGACATGAATTGAAAATGATAAATGATTGATAAGTCATCTAAGATACAAGGAAACCTAGTATGATTGCATTTATGAACATTAAAATGATTTGTATTAATAGTAGATTGTCATATATATTAATAGCATTGACATATTAGAATTTTGGTGTAAGAAACATAACATGTGTCATTACTATTTTGATTTGGTGGCTATAGGTTGTTATTTCGTTCCCTTAGGTAATTCATAATTTCATATTGCACACCCCACTCCTTTGTTGTTTATGCTTTGATAAATAGGAGTTTTTTTTGTTGATGAGTTTGATTTATCAAACCCACATGTTGCCTCTTTTTATAGTAGGTCATGTAGTTGTGTTTAATATACCATCACTTTAAGAGCAGAGTTACCAGTAGTAGACTGTTTTTTTTTTATTATTATTTTGTAGTAGTTTATTACGCTTTTGATTTTGGAAAAATTATTCCGTCAGGTTACCTGACGTAGAGATACATCAGGTAGCCTATAATACGTCGCCACGTGCACTTACTCTTTACCGCGCGACCCGACGACCCGACCCAGAGCAGACCCGGGAGTTGGCGTAGCTCGGTATTGATCCATTTTGCTCGACAAAAATGAAAAAATACTATTCTGTGAAGACCAATACCGAGTTCTTTTAGGTATTACTCGGTATTAATACCGAATTCTTTTAGGTATTACTCGGTATTGCTCGGTATTGGTCTTTACAGAACGATATTTATCGTTATTGCCAAGCAATACCGAGTAATACCTATCAATACCGAGCAAATACCGAGCAATACGCGAACATAGTAATCCCGGATTCGGTCCGAGTCGGGTCGTCGGGCCGCACGGTAAAGAATAAGTGCTCGTGGCGACGTATTATAGGCTACCTGATGTATCTTTACGTCAGATAACCTGACGGAATAATTTTTCTTGATTTTGAAAGTAAGATAGCTTCTTTCCTGCTTTTTTGTTATATTTATATTCCTTTTAGCTTGTATCACAATTATTATTATTTGGATGTACTAGTTATTTGCATTTTATGAATGATTTGAGTTTTTAATTAACTTACCTTTGTTTTCTTTGTCAAATATATATCGTGTTTATCACTTGTATATGTATGTTTTAGTTTGGACACCTATATGATCTAATCATTTGAAAGACACCTGAAATAAATTGAATTTAGGATATATATTCTTAAGATAGCTATATTTATATACACGGCAGCTGTAAGAAAAAGAATATATAAACGGACCATAGCCGTTGGATGGACACGATCCTACGTTGCAATTTTAGTTTCATGCTACACTTAATGCAAGTCAAATAATTTGATCAGTTCGATTACCTTTACTATAGATAGCTGTTGTGTAGGATTTGAATATCACTTGGGGGTGATGGCAGTCAATGCCAAAGCACTTACACGAAGAGCATCTGTTCTTGTTCCACGACAAATCTCCAGAAATCTCGCTCTGTCTCTCCTAATAATTTCCTCCCGGGACGCTGGATTTCGTCCAGTTGAGTGGTTCGCTTCATGTTCTAGGAGGTTCGGTTGCTGCTGAGCGGGGCCGGCCGCAGCAATGGTGGTTTGGCAAGTGGGGGAAAGTGGTTTTCTTTCACATTGAGGTGGTTTTCTTTCAGAGTGAAGTGGTTTTCCGGGCGGGTAAGTGAGTTTCCTTGCTTTTGTGTTCTCTTTCGCCGGTTCAGCTTCTTTTAGGGTTTTCTCGTGATTTGTTGGTTTTTATTGTGATTGTGAAGTTCTAGAAGCTGCTTTTTGAGCTGGATCTAGTGGCAATTGGGAGAGTTGGTTGGCGTTGGGTGCTTTGTTACCCGTGTTTTGCTCTTTAGTTTTTTCTTTCTTTTTCTGTTTAAGTTTACTTGTGAATAGTGGGTTAGTTATCATTTTGGGAAGTTGAAGATTTCTGCTAAAAAAACTGTGGTATTGCTTCATTAAATTGTGCAGGTAAGGGTTTGTTCTTCTGTTGCTTGTGCATTTTAGTGGAAATGTAGGTTTGAAGGTCGGTGCATGATCTTTCAAAACAGTTCATGATAGAGATTTTTTTTTAGCCTCATTGGTTGCTTGAAGTCAGAAAAACACTGAGTTAACTGGATTCCCTTGTTTGGATGGATGTATTTAGGAATCATTATGGATTTTTAACTGTTCAAACGTCTTAAAAATCTGTAACAACTGGCGATTTTCACGCCCAAAATGAGTGAACACAGAATCATCACTTTCGAAGGAGCTGTTTGGTATTTTATTATTGGCTGGATTTAGGTAAGATTTAACTTTAAGATTTTTGTGTTTTGATAAATATCTTTTCAATTCCATTATTGGTTAAATTTAGGATTTGTTTAATCCCACCATTTATTGGATTTAATGAATTTAAGTTTTTCTCCTCTCACAAATTTTAAATCCTGAAATAAATAGTCAAATAGTTTGTTCGGATTTAGCAGGATTTAACAATTGCCATGTAATTTTCATATTTTATTCCTTTTAAGCTTTACTAAATCTGAATTTAATACTAGATCTTATTTATAGCCAAACAGCCCCAAAAACATATTTTTCCATCTACAAAAAACAGAATGAGCCCTTACAGTTATCTGACTTTTGTGTAGGGTTTCTCATTTCAAATATGGGTCATGCTTGGAGTGAAATTGAGTCATACTTGAAACTTCTCAATGACCGGTCTTTCCTTTTTTTTTTTTTGTTCAAAAAAATTTTAAATTCCTTTCTTATTAGATGATGAAGAAGGGTATTTGATTCTTTGAAGACAATCACTTCGGAAATTACAAAGTTTATTTAATGGTTTGAACAGTTGCTCAGAAGTCTAAAGTTGTGCTGATTATAAGTTTGACTCTGTTTGATTGGCTGATATTTTCTATGTCATGATATGTTTTAGATGTCTTTGTTTGGTTTGCTAATAACTTTTAATTATAAAACTTCGGCTTCGTTTGAGACGATTTTTTTGTTGCTTTTTAAAGCAGCTTTCTAGTATAAAATTTTTAATTTTTGTACTTAAAAGCTGCTTTAAGAAGCAACAAAAAAGCCGTCCCAAATGAAGACTTAAATGGAACCTCAGTCCTTTTGTTTTGTTATTGGGTGAAACTTAATGCTAGGCTATTTGAAAAACGTTTGGCGGGATACCTTTGAGTCTATCATATAATATTTGATAGATAATATTGACATGGTAATAATTCTGATATTAGAATAATAGCGATAGCTACATGACACTGAACCAAACAGCTCCTTAGTTGTTTTCTGTCTATTTTTGTATCTCTATGCAGATATATAGTAGTCATTGTCACTTGAAGACTGATTCTTCATATCCTGTTGTGGGTCTAGAAAGTATGTTGAATCTTTGCTTGAAGCTTTTCACTCCAGTCAGTTTTGTGATTTCAATATCTTATTAAATAATTGTAATGTGATAACCTAGTAGGCAAGATAAATTCATTCTTCTACTGTTTTCTATGGTGATTCCTCATTCTGGAGAGCAACCTGTCCTTTCATTTTATGCTTGTTAGCCTGCTAGGTGTATTTTAATGAAAACAAAATTTGAGAATTTTCTTTATCATTTGAAGAATTATGAAGTCAGGTTCAAAAAACGGTTGGAGTTCTCTCATGTCATTTCGGGTGGGAAGGAAATCTGCAGTACGCTTTTCTTTGTTCCCCAAAGTTCGGTCAGCTGGTCAAACATCAGGAAATGCACCTGTTTATCTAAACGTGTATGACTTGACTCCCTTGAATGGTTATGTTTATTGGGCAGGCCTTGGCATATTCCACTCTGGGGTTGAAGGTATTACTCCTTGTGTTATCATTTGGGTTCTATTTGAGAAGATACTACTACCACATGGCTTGCATATATGATGATACTTTGTTTTTCTCTTTCGTTTTTTTTTTTTATGTGGCTCTTGAACTAAAATGTTGTTATATTTAAAGCAATCTCTTCTACAACATGGTACAAGACAGAAAGATACAATTTCATTGTTACATTTATTCTGCAACACTAATAGATTGTGTAGTTACTAAATGTTCATTTGAATGAGTATTCTCTAAGGATTTCTACTGATATACCACTGGAATTACTTATATAGCTGCCGATTCTTAGGAATGCAGCAAAACCCCTCAATATTATTAACTTGTTCAAAACTACCACCTTACAATAACAACAACAATAATAATATCTAGCCTTTATCCCACTCCGTGGGGTTGGATGTATGAATCATTTTTCTTCATTCTGTCATGCTAAAAGTCAAATTCTCATTTAAATATAATAAAAAAGTCAATTCTAATATTTTCTAACCAAGTGTTTTTAGGTCTACTTTTACCTTTCTTAACATAAACCAAATCTAATGCATACACTTTCATAACTTGGTCGTTGGAAGGCTGACATTTTATTTGACTAAACCATATGAGGCGACTCTCTCTAATCTTATCTGCCACTGGAGCTAGTCCAACTTTTTCACGTATATGCTCGTTTCGCATATTGTTTCTAAGAGTAAAACCACTCACCACCTGAGCATCCTCATCTCTACAAAACTTAACTAAATTTTATGCTTCTTTTTTAATGGCCAGCATTCTATGTCATAAAGCATTGCAGGTCTCACCACTATCTTGTATAATTTTCCCTTAAATTTGAGGGATACTTTTCTATCACACAACAGGCCTGATGCATCCCTCCACATCAACCATTCAACTTGGAATTCTACTAATAATATCCCCATCTATTTCATCATCACTATGAACAATATACCCGATATATCTAAAATGTGTTCTCTTATTAATGACTTGATAGCCCAAAGTCACAATCCCCCCACTAGATTTATTATTTACTAAAATTACACTTCATGTATTTGGTTTTAGATCTATTCAAACGAAAACCATAATTTAAGTCTACCTTAAGTTCCCTTTCTAGTCTTATCATCAAGAAGAATATTATCAGCAAAAAGAATACTTCAGTGTACATTTTCTTGCAAATGTCTAGTAAGAACATCCATGGCTCAAAACTACCACCATCTAAGGAATATTTTTTATTTCCTCTCTTAAACTTCATCAAATATGCAATGAGCCCCTAAATTAGGTTATGGTGTCAACAAATGACATACAGCTGGTAGTCGCCAACAATTAGTAGTAGTCAATGCCTGATGCTTTGGTGATGGTTGGCAATGTTTGCTCAATGGTGTAAAGTTGGCCAACCCAGCCACTGTTAAAGATGGATTGATGCATGCCGTGTTTCCTTGGTTGTGGCAAACCCAACCCACTGTTTACTCAAGTTTATGGCATAGTGGTATTGTTACGACAGCAATTTAATACATATGAATTGGGCATGCTTTCTGTAATATAAATAGCTTGTTTTGTTACAAGTAAATTAAAATCCAATCTTTCAAACCAAGATTGCAAAGTTGGAAATTGCATTAGATATCATATTTAAGAACTCCAAGTCGATCAAAACAAGTTATAAAGTTGGCCAAAATTTAAATTTTCGCAATTTCAACCTGTTATTTCGAAGTGCTTCAAAATATAGAAATATGTTAGATGCGGAACAGGCTTCCGGCTATTTAGCGGAATATGCTTTCGCCTAATTAGGCGGTGCAAACGTCTGTTTAATTGAGGTGGGGCCCAACAGTCAAGCAGCATTTAAGGCCAATAATTAAGAGGAACTTAAAGAGGGGATTAGGAGGGAAATTCAAATTATGAGGGCTGTTTTGGCATTTACTATATTTTTGTATGCTTTAAATATATTGTTTAACTTAGGGTTAGGTTTTATCTTGTGTTTGCTGAAATTTAGAGTGTTCTTAGGGAGTTTTGAGCTCTAGCCGCCGGCTAGAGATTTGGGAGAGCCATATCCTCCTCTCCAATTGGGGATTCATTGTATCTTATTCCTTTTCTTCCCTATTCCATCAATTGAAGAGAGTTTTCTTCTGTTATCTTTCTACATTGGAGATTGTATGTGGATTGTTGAAATTCAATTTCAGCCAAGGGGTATTGGATTTCTACAACTACTTCATATCAAATTGGTATCAGAGCGTTGTCCTAGGTAGAAATATAGGACTTACTTGCTGATTTCTACTGTGTTTTCCCCTTCGTATTGCTGAATTTGGCAGCTTGATCGCCAAATCCGTTGTTGTTTGGCCATTTTTGTTTCCTATGGAAGGAAGAGAGGTAGAAGCGTTGGAGGGGGAGATTGAACAAATGAAATCTGAAATTTCAAATCTCCAAACCCAAATTTCAGATTGCAAAAGTCAAGTTGCGGCCGTCCACAAGAAGATCGATGGAAAAATTTTCATCGTGGAAGAGATGTTGAAGAAATTGCTCAAGGGCCAAATCAAAATATCTCCGACTGAGGTGAGGGAAGCCGCCGATAGCTAAGGAATTGGGGAAATCCAGCCAATAAGGCGAAGTGAAGATCAGGAGGTGGAGATTTTGGAGGTAGTAGCATAAAAAAATGCCTCCCTTAGAACTTATGCTTATGAAGGAGTCGAGTAGAGAGTATATGGAGAGCCGTGAGGGGGTTGGGCATGAGCAGAGGGGTGTTGAATTTGAAAGGAAAGGGGTTGAATTTGAAAGGTGAGGGCTTGATTATGATCGAGGGGTGTCGAATTTGAAAGGAGGATGATTGAAGTGGTGCTGAATTTGAAGGGAGAAGGTGAGCTTGTGATGAAAGGTTTGGATACAAGCGGAAAATGGATGATTGTCACCCTTGGGGGGACCGCCCCCCTTGGGGTATAGGAAATGTTGGTGGAAGAGGGGGTGTCGAAGGAGATCTGAGGGTGAGGAAGTTGAAGATGTCTATTGAAGGAGATGATACCCATGAGTGGATCTACAAGTTGGAAATGTACTTTACCATCAATAGGTTGACAGAGTAGGAAAGATCGATGACAGTCGAGATCTGCTTGGAGGGAAGATCTCTAGCATGGTACCAATGGAGGGACACGAGCCGGCCCATACGAACCTGGAGGGAGTTTAAGGATTGCTTGTTGGAACTTTTTGGAACCAGCAGGGGTGAAACTTCTGTGAACCCTGATGCAAGAGAGGACAATTGTGGAGTATTGTGAGCTATTTGAGCACTTGGCCAACCAACTTGATCGGCTTCCGGAGGTTGTACTGAATTGAAACTTTATGAAAGAGCTTAAACCAGATATTCGGGCGACAGTTAGAGTGATGAGGCCTCTTGATTTGGGAGAGGTTATAGACCTAGCCCAACTACTAGAGGATCAGAGGTACCTGGAGAGAGAGATTGAGGGCAGCAGCTCAGGAGGTTCGTGCAAGATGACCACCACCTTTTTGTCGTCCAAGAAGCTGACATCGAGTACTTAGATAACCTAGGGTTGGTTAAGTAGAACATTAAACTTAGATAAAACTTCATCTCAAAGCAATGCAAAAACTCTTATTAAGAAATTTAAAGCTATGCGAAAAAATAATATAAATAAAATTTAGCCTTGAAATAGATATTGAAAGAACTTTTTCATAATTATTAGAAACATGAGGAGAAAGAGGGAAGGAAAGAGGAAAACTCATTGTGCAAAGGGAAGAGTTTCAGACTAGTTCGTCGAGAGCTGCTATTGTGAGGAAGAAACGAAGAAGGAAGAGGAAGGAGTTTTCGGTGGCTTAGAGAGGGAGAAAAGAAGTGAAAGTGATGCCCTAAGTTATCTATTGGGTTAAATTGGAGAGAGAGAGATGTTGGCAGGAGTGGGAAAATTTCAAAACGACGAAGAACTTGTGTGATTTGTACGATTGGAGGGAGAAAACCGCTATTGGGAGCCGCTTAAGTTGCTCGTGTGCAAAGGGACGAAGGAGGAGCAAGAGGGGGACGGCCGGCTTGCATGAGCGGGAGAAATCTCGGACTGAACCTGTCCGGGTCGGGATATAACATAGAGTAGTAATCCATATTTTCCTATTGTTTGCTCATGCTCATGTTCTTTTCATTCCTCTATGTTGCCTATGTGAAAAGAAAGATATTTGAAAAGAAAGAAGAGGAATGATGCCATGTTTTCTAAAAAACAACCTTCTCTCAGATAAACAGTTTTAGATTTCTAGTTGCTACTCTATCATGACTTCGGGAATAAAGTTATATGTCCTCTTGAATAAATTTGTGTCTTTTGTAGAAACCAATTGCAGTATGCAGTTTGATAATTATTTTCTATATATGATTATAGCCATGTATGATATCTTGACATTTTGTAACTAATTGAGTTAAAGTATTTTTTAAGGCATTTTTGGGACTTGCCTTGGGGTGAGCGTGGTAAAATTTCCCAAGGTTACTTAAAAGAGATGTTTAGACTGTGGGGCATACGACCTTACCGGCTGCATCATCACCTTGGGCGCTTGAGGCTTGCCTTTCACATTCTTTTAGCTGAGCAAAAATGCCATGATATAAACCAAGTTATCAAATTACAAAATTTTAACCTCTTATAAGTATCTTTCTAATTTATTCATATAAAAAGATGTTTTTAAACAATTATTTGTCTTTAGGTCTCTCCATCATCTCTCTCATCCTATCTATTTCCAAATCTCTATTAGCTTCGCCAAATACTCCCTTTCTATTATATTAATTAATTTAGAAGAGAGAGAGAGAGAGAGAGAGAGAGAGAGAGAGAGAGCTGAACTTTGCATTTGCATTCATAAAACCAAAGGAGCCATACAAAAAGAAGAGAGCTCGATGGCCTTCTGTGCACAAAAATGGGCCGCCGAGTTAAAACGCCGGTTGGTATGTAAAAACAAAACTTTTTTGAACATCTTTGTCCATTCAAAGTCTAAACAATCAGTTTGCTGAGTCTTCCACCGCTCCCTCTCTTTGTAGTCTTGCATGAACTGGATAACACTGGCATTATCACCCTCTACAATAACCCCCTCCACATCATTCATCCAGTCGAGAACTAACTCGTTAATGTACCGAAACGCCAGCAGCTCCACTTGAGTGCTATCCCAGTGAGAAATCCCCCAACCTGCCGCCGAAAGGAGGAGACCTTTATCATCCCGAACGACAATGCCAATTCCCCCATCATTCGACCTTCTGAGCGCACCATCCAAATTGATCTTCCACCATCCAAGAGGGGGGGGGGGACACCACGAGGAAGACGACAACAATCTAGCAGATTGAAAAGCATCCCGTTTTAATATCATGCTACGTGCAAAATATTTATCAAGTATATAAAAAAATACAAGGATCCTTGAGGTATATAAAAAAATATTTATCGAGATTCTCCTTCTAGATTGCTAATGATTATTCAAATTTAATATCATGCTACTGATTATGATCTACAATATAAGAATTATATGGTAATTGAGTTTCATCAATGTTTGTGTATATTTAAATATTTATCAAGTATATAAAAAATACAAGGATCCTTGAGGATGTAGAGAAGTTTTTTTTAGAAGTTTCAATATTTCTATGTATTGTACTAATCAAAATTATTTAATACGTGCAAAATATTTTGAAGAATCTATGTATTTGATTCCAAGTCACTTAAAATTCTTTACACTTTGAATTCATAATTATCTTATAATGCAATGAGAGTCATCCATTATGAAAGCCTGATAGGTTTGATGTTTATGACTCATGATCAAATAATCTTAAAAATCCTTGAAATTGTGCATGCCACTATAGCTTTAAAGATGTTAAAGAGATTGAATTATTTTGATGTTGCATTTGAAGATGCAACAACAACAACAACAACATCAAGCCTTTATCCCACTACGTGGGGTCGGCTACATGAATCCTTTTTCTCCATTGTGTCCTATTAAAAGTCAAATTCTCCATTTGAAGATGGTAATATCAAAATTTAATTTGGAGGATAATGGGGATTTTCCTTCTAGGATATATTCTTAAAAATTAATCTGAGAAAAAAATACATCTCCTGCACCAAATATATTTAGTGATATATTCTTTCCTTTATTATTAATTAATATTTTCATTCATTTCATAAAGTACATGTTCAATAGTTTATTCTTTGATTGATACTTGATTATTCTTTATTCAAGTTAGATTTAATTAGAATTAAACCGTGCAAAAGTTTTTTTCTTTTTTCTTTTTTAACCTAAAGTAAAGCTAATGCTTAAAATTAAATAAACATTTTAGCAGATATATATTCAATCCAGTAAGGAGCAAACATCAATGAAAGTAAAACTCTCTTTAACGTAGCATTTCACCAACTGTTATGAATTTCATAGTTGTAATCTAAGTTCGAAACACATTGACCTTGTGATATGTATGTTGAGGAGTTTAAATCAAAGAGGTTCAAACATGGCCCTCATATACTAGTGATCAAACTCATTTTTAGTCCAAATATTTAAACCTATGAGATAAGTAAACGCTTGTTATTTCTATACCAACATATTTTTTATTATCAGTCGTAGAACTAGCTTTTAGAAAGCAATATGCGATGAAAGTAAAGATTCTAAGAAAGCAATATGCGATGCAAAGACATTAGCTTTTAGCGATTTATATAATAGATTAAATACTAAGGAGGGAGAAAGATATATGTATAAGTTAGCCAAACAAAGAGATATGAGTAGTAAGGATTTAGTTCAAGTGAAGTGTATTAAGGATGAAGATCAAAAAATACTTTTCTTAGAAGATGATATTCAACAAAGGTGGATGAGATATTTTGCTAAACTTTTTAATGAAGTGTGTGATAATAAGATTGACTATAGTGACCTTAGCACCCTAAATGAAAGTAAAGATTTCTGTTTTTATCGGCGTATTAGTAAAACTGAAGTTAGAGAGGCTTTAAATAGAATGAAGGGTGGAAAAGCTGTTGGACCCGATGATATTCCAATAGAGGTGTGGAAATGTTAGGAGTTGAAGGGATTTCTTGGCTTACTAAACTTTTTAGTACTATTTTGAAGACTAAAAAGATGCCAGATGAGTGGAGAATGAGTGTATTAATTCCTATTTTTAAGAATAAAGGCGATGCACAGGATTGCACGAATTATAGAGGTATTAAGTTAATGTGTCATACTTTAAAATTATGGGAGCGAGTTATAGAGCATATAGGTTGCGGCGTGATACTAATGTTTCTCAAAAATCAATTTGGATTTATGCCGGGTAGGTCAACTATGGAAGCCATACATTTATTCAGAGGTTTGATGGAAAAATATAGAGGAAATAAGGAGGATCTACATATGATATTTATTGATTTAGAAAAAGCATATGATAAAGTTCCAAGAGAAGTGCTATGGAGAGTTCTTGATAAGAAAGGAGTCAATAATGCTTATATTCAAATCATTAAAGATATGTATGCAGGAGCTATTACTTGTGTTCAAACACAAGGTGGTTTGACCAAGTATTTCCCTATTTCGGTTGGGTTACATCAAGGATCAGCCTTAAGCCCATATCTATTTGCTTTAGTCATGGATGTTCTCACTAGACATTTGCAAGATGATGTACCTTGGTGTATGCTTTTTGCTGATGATATTCTTCTTGTTGATAAGACTAGAGAGGGAGTTGAAGGTAAACTTGAATTATGGAGGTCAACCTTAGAGTCTAAAGGTTTTCGCTTGAGTAGATCTAAAACGGAATATATGGAGTGTAATTTTAGCAGTAATAGTCCTAGTGAGGGGATTGTGACTTTGGGCGATCAAGTCATTAATAAGAGTACACGTTTTAGGTATCTTGGATCTATTGTTCAGAGTGATGGTGAAATAGATGGGGATATTATCAGCAGAATTCAAGTTGGATGGTTGAAGTGGCGGAATGCATCGGGCTTGTTATGTGATAGAAATGTACCCCTCAAACTTAAGGGAAAATTCTATAAGATGGTAGTGAGGCCTGCAATGCTTTATGGTGCCGAATGTTGGCCATTAAAAGAGAAGCATAATACTAAGTTAAGTGTGGCAGAGATGAGGATGCTTAGATGGATGAGTGGCTTTACCCTTAGAGATAGGATACGAAATGAGCATATACGTGAAAAGGTTGGAGTAGCTCCAGTAGAAGATAAGATTAGAGAGAGTCGCCTTAGATGGTTTGGTCACATAAAAAGGCGGCCTTCCGACGACCCAGTTAGGAGAGTAGAGGTATTAGATTTGACTTGTGTTAAGAAAGGTAGGGGTAGACCTAAAAAGACTTGGTTAGAAAATATTAGGAATGACCTTTCTTTATTAGATTTAAACGAGAATTTGGCTTTTAATAGGACACAATGGAGAAAAAGGATTCATGTAGCCGACCCCACGTAGTGGGATAAAGGCTTGATGTTGTTGTTGTTGTTGTTGTAGTCGTAGAACTAGCTTTCTTCTTTCACATGTTAACAATCCTTACCCCCTTCACATGAGAGTCCTCCAATTTGTACATCATTTCCTCTTAAACTAAAGTTTTTTAATATTGTCAAGTAACATACACTAAGTTGGACTTTGATACACCATCTGTGAAAACTCATTTTTAACCCAGAAGTTTAAGTTTATGGCTGAAAGCGAACCTTTTATTATTTTTATGCTAACATATTTTTCGACTATCTGATCTAAAGACTAATTTTCACTCTCATGTATACTTAGCCATACCTCATCAATTACTAATTGAAAATTTCCTAATTGGGTTTTTGCAACTAATATAGAAACTTTAATAGAGATGAATTTTATGGTTAATCTTTTTTTTTTTTGAGATGCTTGTCTAACTTTACTAGCTTTGTATATATCTAGATCATTATGATTTGTCCTTGAGAGTGCTTTGTACATTGAATTCTAAATCATGACGTCATTTGCATATAAACTTGAACTCCACACTTACATTAATATCTAATAGGATATTCTAAAGTTTTATAATGCTACAATTACATGCTTTCAGTTTATGGTGTGGAGTATGCATTTGGGGCGCACGACTATGCAACAAGCGGAGTTTTTGAGGTTGAGCCTAAGCAATGCCCAGGCTTCAGATTTAGGAAGTCTATATTCATGGGTACGACTTGTCTCGATCCAATTCAGGTCAGAGAGTTTATGGAACATCATTCTACAAACTACAATGGGGATACATATCATTTAATTATTAAGAACTGCAACCATTTCTGTAAGGACGTCTGCTACAAGTTGACTGGAAATTCTATTCCAAAATGGGTGAATCGGCTTGCAAGGATAGGTAAACACTAAGGCTTAGTTTGGGACGGCTTTCTTTATGTTTCTTAAAGCAAATTTCTAGTACAAAAATTAGAAATTTTGTATTGAAAAGTTGCTTTATTAAGCAGTAAAAAAGCTGTCCCTAACGAAGCCTAAGCCTTCATCAACTTCATGAATTGCTTCACAATTTTGTGTAAGCTTGACTGTGCTTAGTAGAGGATAAATGAGTAATCATTCTCATATTAACTTGTTTCATGCTTAACCTTGTATCTCACTAAGGCTTAGTTTGGGACGGCTTTCTTTATGTTTATTAAAGCAAATTTCTAGTTAAAAAATTGGAAATTTTGTATTGAAAAGTTGCTTTATTAAGCAGTAAAAAAGCTAATCCCTAACGAAGCCTAAGCCTTCATCAACTTCATGAATTGCTTCACAATTTTGTATAAGCTTGACTGTACTTAGTAGAGGATAAATGAGTAATCACTCTCATATTAACTTGTTTCATGCTTAACCTTGTATCTCACTTCTTAGACATCTAATATATATGATGAGGACATCGTCAGCGATTTCGACACGTGTACCATCGGAGATGTCGGAGATCGACGGCCACGATCCGGAGTTTTATTTTGAGTCTTTTTTATGTAGTAGTTTAGTTTATTTTTCAGTTTTACGGTTTTACCCTTATGGGTGGTCATTTTGATATTGTAGCCCCGAGGGCATTTATGTCTTTTAGTTTTGGTTCATTTTGGCCTATTTATAGGAGGCCTCATGCATTGTATGGGATGATGAATTGTTAATGAAATTTTATTCTACTTGTTTGATCTCTTAGTGAGTTCATGAGAGGAGAAGGATCTCTTTGTGAGTTCCGAGATTCTCAAGATTTCTTTGTGAGTTCTTGAGGAAGTGGAAGGATCTCTTTGTGAGTTTCGAGATTCCCAAGATCTCTTTGTGAGTTCTTGAGGAAGTGGCGCTTGCAGATCTCTTTGTGAGTTCTATTGGAGGTGTTGCTCGAGGTGTGTAGCTCCGGATTTTCTTTTTCCTAAACCCAATTTATTTCTTCTCAACCTAACCAAACTCTCATCCTCCCAAATCCCCTCCACCGGCCCCCATAAGTCCACCGCCAGCCATCCCAGGCCAATCCCACCACCGTCGGCTCCGCCGACCTCCTTGGGACGACCAAGCCATCAGCCTCCCTCTTGGGAATTTCAAATTTGAAATTCAAATTTGTTTTCAAGAGGCATTGAAGACTTTCCTAAAATAGTTCATTGATTTAAGGCTTTCATATTAATTGGATGTGAATTTGAATTTGAAATTCCAATTAATTCTAATTGATAGCCCTATTATTGAAAATTTTCCTTTCTTTCAAAATCTGAATTAAAATTCAGATTTTATTGAATCTTTGATTAGTAATGTGGGCCCCACTCTACTTATGACAAATAATCTCCTCCCTCTCTATGTGGTCGGCCTCCTCATTGGGCATAATCTCTCACCTATCTCATTAATAGGCTCCCTCATTAAGCCTCCATAATTACCTCCCACAATTTCCTCTCATCCAATTTAATTCTCCCCATTAAATTTGAATTTAAATTCAAATTCATCCCGCCAATTCCACTTAATCTGAAATTTAATATCAGATTTCCATTCTCTCTCCCCAAATTGATTTGAGATTTAATTAATCTTGCCACCTAAGCAAGTACATGGCATTTACGTTTCACATCAGTTTGGTATCAGAGCATGGTAGGCATGCATGACATGTTAGAAAAACATCCTAGGGTCTAACCTTATGTTATAGTTTAATTTTTGCATGCATATCATCGCATATCTAAGCTTATTCACTGTTTTTCACTGCTGTATTTACAATTCCTGCACGCTTTTAGTGGGTTTTAGGTTATCTTTTCATGTACTTAAGTGCTGTTCACACTCTAGACACCTAACCCAACACTTAACGCAATTATTTCAGCATTGTAGTGTGCTGTACAGAAGTTTCCTGCACCGTTTAGTGACATTTAGGTGACCTAAGACCATTGTTAAGTTGCTGTCCACTTAATTCCTGCGCATATTAGTAACCTTTTGGGCGAGTTTTAGGTAGTAGTCACTTGCTGTCCGCACTCCATAGTCCGCCCAAATAGCTTAGATAACTTTGTCCATCTTTTAGCTTGCTGCCCTATTATTTCCTGCAACCTTTGCCCCCTGTAGTGAGTCTAAGTGAGCCTAACTGAGTGTCTAAATGACGTCCCTTACACCCAATCATCTTTGAGTGTCATTTGACGCTTCCCAATGGACCCGATAAGACTCCAAAAGAGTTTAGATGACATCGTTAATCTAGTGGGCAATATGACTAGAATTATGACGGAGAAACCCGTTGACTATCCCCACTCTACCTACATGCCCCACTCAGCTTATCACCTGAGACCTGAACCTAGGCCTCCACGACCTCACTTAGAGTCACCTTATCGTCTGCCTACCTTTGATGGTTCTTTGGACATTTACTACTTTAGGGAATGAGTTAGAAAAATAGAGGATTATTTTGAATCGTGTCATATCCCTGAGTCCCACTAGGTTAGCATCGCTAAGTCTCACCTTAAAGGTCGAGCTCTTCAATTTTGGGCAAGATTGGAAGACCATAAAGAGTCTCGCGGTGAGTACACTACTTGGAATGACATAAGGAGAGATCTTAATTTAAAATACCGACCCTCTACTAGTGACCGTCATCTAGAGCATAACCCTACCTCTTTCGTTGGGACAACCCGTGGACCTTACTGTGGTCAAGACCACCCACCCATTAGTAACATCCGGGTTGCTGCCCCACCCTATAGGTCTTCACCTAACCTTGATGGCCGACCCTCTACTAGGTCTTTTGTTAGACCAATCTCTTATGACTCCCCACTTGGACCTACTTCTAGCCATCCCAGTTAACCTTTCGCCTCACCAGTCCTTGACCCTGCAAGTATGATTATAATAAAGGAAAACATTAAGAAGAAGAGGTTCCCTGAACCTGAGACTGAGTGCATCCATTTCGTGGATGCTAGTGATATCACTAATGACGAAGAATTCTTTGAGGATGAAACAGAAGTGATTGAATCAGACTCCCAGAATGACTTAAACCCTGAGCTAGGAAAGTTAGAACCTTTAAACGTCGACACCTTAACCCACCCCGATCCTAGTCTCCCCGATGATAAATCTTTGGACAAAGTATGCCTGGACGATAGGAATATGATCTTGAAAGAAGCCAATCTGGCATTGGACACATTGAATTTAAATTCGGAAGATCCTGATTTAGTCGTATTACCTACTGAGTTGACTTTGGAGAATCTTGATGGTAATAGTATCGAGTCGGAAGTGGTTCAACGACACTTAATTCCCGATTTAATTGACCCTAAACCCATTTATCATGATTCTATTGAGCATAGTACTATGAGTTCAGAAGATACTGATTTGGGTTTGAAAGTTTTTGAGCCGATTTTGAGTAATGAATCTCCTTTTGTTTTATTGGAGTCTAGTTTAGGAGTGACTCATCTAGCGTTACATTTTAACGAGTGTGTCTTTCTTGATTGGACTTATCTCTCCATTCCTCGTACCAACAACAACGTTAGAGAAAGTCTTAGCCCATGCTTTAATGTCACCACCCTAATTTTTGTGCCCACTTCTTATAGGAATACCTTACCCCATTTCTTGAGTCTCATACCTGCTGGTGACTCTTTGGACTATCCCCTTATGGTAATGAGTCAGGACCCATCTTCTTATCATATCCATGACTCCTCCAACATGTCCTCTTTAGTCTTGTCCTCCCCTATTAAGGACCCCCCCTCTCCTAGTGGATGAATTTGATAGATTACACTGCTACCCCTAGGAGACTAACCTCGACCCTAGCTGAAACTTTATATGGAAGTGCCTTAGTAGCTAAGGATGTCTTTATTGCTCCCCCTAAACCAATTCCCTTAAATTTGGAAACCTTAAGTCCCCTCATTTTATGTTTAACTCATCGTTATGCTTATCTATGTGTGCTTGTGAGTCTGTGTGTTTGTATGTTCGTTTCCTGTCAAGTTTGTCTCTGTTTAAAGTTTTGGTGTAAGCCCCAAGTCTTGTCATTCATCATGCACATCGAGTTTGTCGCATCAGCATTTGCATCTCTCCTTCAGGAATTGCACAATGAGATTAATAAGAAAATTGAGCTAAGAAATGTTAATTATAAGCTTAATGCTGGTCATGAGAAAATATTTAAATAATTCAAAGTTGGTGATTTTGTGATGGCGCGGATTCATCCAGAACAGTTTCCTCAAGGAGCCGTTAAGTTACATGCTCGAAGCGCAAGACCTTTTAAAATAATTTCAAAAATAAACAGTAATGCCTGTGCTAGACCTTTCTGAAGTTTCAACATTAATCCTACGTTTAATATTGAAGATCTTGTAGCCTTCAAGGGACCAGAGTTTAGCCCTACCAATCCACTATATAATGAGCCTTGTGTGAACCTTCCCAGTGAGAATCCCAGCCTACCTCCACTCCCCAATTTGCCATATTTACCCAATACAGAAAGATTGAAGCAATACTTGATCATATCCACTAAAGAAGGTGGGTGCCCAAGGTACATAGTTCATTGGAAAGGGAAATCGAAGACGGAGGACATGTGGTTTGATCAGGAGGAGCTGCAGATGAGTGGACCTCGACTTACTAGAGTGGTACGAGAGCTCTACAGATGATTACTCGATGGGGTCGAGTTTTCTCCCACCTGGGGAGAATGATGAGGACATCGTCAGCGATTTCGACATGTGTACCATCGGAGACGTCGGAGAACGACGGCCACGATCCGGAGTTTTGTTTTGAGTCTTTTTTATGTAGTAGTTTAGTTTATTTTTCAGTTTTACGATTTTACCCTTGTGGGTGGTCATTTTGATATTGTAGCCCCGAGGGCATTTATGTCTTTTAGTTTTGGTCAACGTTTTAAAAGGCGAAATCGGGAATCAAGGCGTTTTGGCTAAGCGAGGCGAGGCGTAAGCCTCGAGGCGGATCGAGGCGTAAGCCTAAAAAATGATAAAAATAAAGTAATTAATAGTGCCGAGCATGTACTGCTCGGTACCGAGCATGTACCGCTCGGTACCGAGCATGTACAGAGCAAGATCGAGCATGTACCTAGTGGTGCTGGCTTGGTACCGAGCGTGTACCTAGTGGTACCGAGCATGCATCGCTCAGTACCGAGCGGTACTGGCTCGGTACCGAGCATGTACTGAGCGATACAAGCTACTCAATAATTATTATTAATACTATTAATTATATATTTAATAATATATATTTTAATTTATATTAACTAGGCTAATTATATTAATATTTAAATAATAATTATATTACTAATTAGTTAATTAATTTATGCACTAATTATACTATTAAGTATTTAATTAATTTGATTAATTATTAATATTTAAATTATATTAATTAAGTAATCAATAATAACTTAGCTGCGTCTAGGGTTTGCCTTTCATCTTCTCTTTTCGTCCTTGTTGTTTGGCTTCGTTGCTTCATAGGAGGTGTAGAGATTACACGCGTCGCTTCTTTGGCTCCTTTGTGGTTGTTCGACTGCGCTCCTTCGACGACTTTCCCTTCCTGTCGGATCATAAGTTACGACATTTTGATAAGAAGAAATAACGGGAGCCAACG
Source organism: Dendrobium officinale (assembly GCA_019514585.1). NCBI lineage: Eukaryota > Viridiplantae > Streptophyta > Magnoliopsida > Asparagales > Orchidaceae > Dendrobium > Dendrobium officinale. Next base: position 68,737,974 of record CM033688.1, read on the forward strand.
GCTCGCCGGCTTTGAAGGTAACTTTCTCCCTTTCGAGGCGCTTCCTCGATGCGCCTCACGTATTGAGGCGTACGCCTCCGTGGAAAAAAGGCATAAGCCTCGCCCGGACGTTCGAGGCTTAAGCCTCAGTTCGCCCGACCTCCGCCTCGATTCGAGGCGCGCCTTGAGGCGTCCGCCTCGAACGCCTTTTTAATCGATGGTTTTGGTTCATTTTGGCCTATTTATAAGAGGCCTCATGCATTGTATGAGATGATGAATTGTTAATGAAATTTTATTCTACTTGTTTGATCTCTTAGTGAGTTCATGAGAGGAGAAGGATCTCTTTGTGAGTTCCGAGATTCCCAATATCTCTTTGTGAGTTCTTGAGGAAGTGGAAGGATCTCTTTGTGAGTTCTGAGATTCCCAAGATCTCTTTGTGAGTTCTTGAGGAAGTGACGCTTGTAGATATATTTGTGAGTTCTATTAGAGGTGTTGCTCGAGGTGTGTAGCTCCAGATTTTCTTTTTTCAAAACCCAATTTATTTCTTCTCTACCTAACCAAACTCTCTTCCTCCCAAATCCCCTCCACCGGCCCCCATAAGTCCACCGCCGGCCATCCCAAGCCAATCCCACCACCGGCGGCTCCGCCGACCTCCTTGGGACGACCAAGCCACCGGCCTCCCTCTTGGGAATTTCAAATTTGTTTCCTAGAGGCATTGAAGACTTTCCTAAAATAGTTCCTTGATTTAAGGCTTTCATATTAATTGGATGTGAATTTGAATTTGAAATTCCAATTAATTCTAATTGATAGCCCCATTATTGGAAATTTTCCTTTCTTTCAAAATCTGAATTTTAATTCAGATTTTATTGAATCTTTGATTAGTAATGTGGGCCCCACTCTACTTATGACAAATAATCTCCTCCCTCTCTCTATGTGGCCGGCCCTCTCATTGGGCATAATCTCTCTCCTATCTCATTAATAGGCCCCCTCATTAAGCCTCCATAATTACCTCCCACAATTCCCTCTCATCCAATTTAATTCTCCCCATTAAATTTGAATTTAAATTCAAATTCATCCCGCCAATTCTACTTAATCTGAAATTTAATATCAGATTTCCATTCTCTCTCCCCAAATTGATTTGGAATTTAATTAATCTTGCCACCTAGGCAATTACATGACATTTACGTTTCACATCAATATATGCCTGTAATGTGTGGTTGATAATTAGGTAGTCTTGTAAGAGCAATTATTCAAGTTAATTTAGGCATAATCTGAACGATATTCTTGAACTCATTTTTTCTTTCATAAAAGGAGAGCCTCAGACCCCCACAAGCACTCCAAAACGCCACATTGAAAATCTTTCTGTGGTTCAATACGCAAGTAATCTCCATATATCTCTTTTAGGCCCTTACATATACAATATTCTCTCCTTATTTATTATAAAAATAATAGATTTTTCAAGTAGATTTGTGGTAGTCTTTTCTCAGAAATGGCAAAATATAACGAGAAGTCAACTTCTCTAAAGAACCAGCTAGTTCTTTTTGACCAGTTACACAAAAAATAGAGTGAAATAGTGAGATGACCAGATAAGCCCACCAAAAACAAATCTTGTCCGCTAAGCTAACAAACTGTTTTTTAAAAGGTCAAACTGAATAATTTCAATAGCTTTTTTTAGTCGATAGCTTAGTTTTAGTTAAGTGTTCTAGCATCAACATATTGAGTACTTTTAAATTCCCTTTTTGTGTTTATGATCCATGATGTTCCTCTTCAGCTTAATATAAAGCTTATCAACTGATATAGCATATTTTATAAGATCTTGGCTTTTAAAAGGAAAAAAAATTATGAATGATGTGATTAACCAAGCAATTTAACTTCAAAATGCAATTTTCAAATGAATTAAGATCATGTCGTGTCTTGTTGATGCTGCTGCACAGCCTCACACGTAACTCAGTAGCTAACGCCACCGCAATGCTTATGAGCTTAATGTACTGTCTTAATCCAACTCAGTTTTTAAATACTCTTTTTAATGAATCAACTATTTTAAATGATGGTATAATATTCTCTTGGTGAAGGATAGAAAAATCTATACTAGCAAATGTAAGAACACAAGATTACCCACCCTTGTGGCATTTTTCAAGGTACGATTAGTTCCATGTGCAATCTGATTGTGTTGATCAATCGGATTATGTTGTTGCCTCGAACCTCAAGTCATTTTCTCGTGTTCGTTGGGGGGTGTGGGGGTTCATCTGAACCCCAATTTTTTTTTTTACAACAACTTGGCATTGTATACCCAAGCGCCCTGACACTGTGTTCTCAAGTGCTATGGTGTTGTGTTCCTGAGCACCCCATTGTTGATCGACAGAGAGTAGAGTGCCGCAGCGCTCAAAACTAGTGCTGAAGCGCTTCGAGATGAATTGGACAGTTTTCTTTCTCATTTTTTCTCAAGGTCGGCATCCCCTAAAGTTATTAACTTGACTTTCTTTTTGTATGTGAGTAGTTAAAACATGGAGAACTGTGAGAACAGTGTAAGAGAAAAGAGAAGCAAGGAAAGAGTGAGAGAGAAGAGAGATCTGTACTTATTTCTCCTCATTTTTATAGTGTATTTTTTGGTGTGGTGTGGCTCGATTATTTTTTTTCCTATTTTGGGTTTTTCCACGTTAAATCTTAGTATCCTTGTAATTTCTACTGCCTTTTTTACTTTCTTGTTTGTTTCATTGCAGTGTTTTACGTCCATCCCCAATAGAAAGAACACAATGACCTACGAATATGAATATACCAATTTAGATGTTTTTTAGCAACATAAATAAGTTTTATGATGAGTACATCAGCATGAGATTTCGACGCGTCTATCATTAGAGAAATTGTAGATCAATGACTATGATTCAATATGATTCAAAGTCTTTATTTATGATGCATTTATGTATTTTATTTTATTTATGTACTAGTGTATCATTGTACCCCCAAGAGGGATGAGTTTATGTTGTGGCCCCGAGGGCATTTGAGTCTTTGGGTTTTTCTTTTATTTGAGGCCTATATATGATGGCCCTCCCTATTGTGATGGATAATAATTGATTAATGAAAATTTTCATCTTTCTAGTTCCCTTGAGTGTTAAGAGCTCTAGAGAATGAGAAGTTCCTAGGTGAGGGCAAAGGAAATACCCGTCAGCCATCGGAAGAGTCCGAGCTCACGGTCTACCTCCACATCTCCTTCCCCATCACCGGCTACCTTCCCTTTTCCTCCCAACCAACGGCCCCTTCCCCCATGTCCCCCAAACCACCGGCCAAATCCCCCATCTCCACCCTATCCGCCGGCCAAATCCCTACCTCCACCCTAAAACCGCCGGCCAAAACCATCCTTCTCCCCCATCACCGCTGGCCTCCGTCCGTTCTTTCCATACCGCCGGCCCTAATTCCCCTAACCTTAGCCGTCGGCCAAACCTATCCCAAGCCCCCTTGAATCCAATTCAATTACACCATTATTGCTTTCCTAACTTAGCCCATATCTTATTTGGAAATTTTCTTATCAAATTCCAATGAATTTGAATTTTAAAATTTTTCCTAAATAGACTACACCTATTTTAGGAATTTCCTCAATCACCATACATTTAAAATTAATTCAGATTTGATTCCACAAGCAACAATTAATGCAACGGTCCACATACATTGAATGTGGACACTCTTTCCCCCCCCTCCTTGGTCAGCCCCCTCCCTCTCCCTTTCTCTCTCCAATTAATCCCCCCTATTAATTAAACCCCTTAATCCCCCACAAAAGCTGTTGGCCCCTCTCTACTCTCTCACATAATTAATCCCCCATTAAGGGAGATTTGAATTTCAAATTTATTCCCTCCCTTTCCATTCAAAACCTGAAATTAAAATTTAGATTTTATTTATTGCCTCCCCTCCCCCATAAACCAAAACGGAAAATAAAGAAGCGTCTTCTCCTAGCCTTGGCCGAAGTCCTCCAACCTCCCCTCCCCCCTTTCTTTTCTTCTCCACTACTTCAGAAACCTCCAAGCGAGATGCTACGCAAACCGGCCTCCATGAATGATCAATCCTTAAAGAGATTATGGCTTCGTGTATGATCTTCAAGGACAAGTAGATATTCTCCGGTCTCCCTTCTTCAACCTCGAATTGGAAATTGATGACACCGTCGATGACTACGACGACCAGATCTTTTTCACTCTGACATCTGCCATCAAAAAGCACCAAGTCTCTGGATAGTGGCGAGTTATTGGACATCCATCGACTTCTTCCCCTCCGGCTAACCTTTCGTTGGGCAATATTGCAAGCATTTTCTATCTTTTGGTGACATCTTTAAGTTTGTAATCGCAAGAGAGAAAGTTAGGAAAACTCAAGGTGAAACTTAATATTTATTAACCGGTGGATTTCTATTATTCATGCACCTAGTTTTACTTTAATTTTGTTGTTATTTTAAATTGCCCTGCTAATCTAGTTTGTAATCGCATGCCAAATCACATCGTCAACTAAGAAATCCTAAAATATAATCTTGTGAAACATTAATTTTAAAATTAGCAAGCTTAACATATTATTATTAAATTCCTGCAATTCCTACTATCATCCTCTACTCCCACTCCTACGGCACCAACCTCTACCAATATTAAATTCCTGCAATTCCTATTGCCATCACCCACAACCACGTCTTCCTCAGTTACACCCTCTAATCTATCTATTTCATTACCCCCCACCACATCTATTAGCAACGCCAACCTTGAGCCTCCTCCACACCCCCCACTGATTCTACCAACTCATCCCATGCAAACCAGACTGAAATATGGAATCTCTCGACCCAAGCCTATCTTTGATCTTTTGATCACCACTACAACTCAACTTACTCCTAGCACTTACTACCAAGCCATCAAATCTCAACATTGGGGGTCCTCCATGTCTTCAAAATTTCTTGCTCTCCAACAGCAAGGTACCTGGTCACTCGTCTCCCCTCCACCAAATACACCCATACTAGGCTTTAAATGGACTTTTAAGACTAAAGTCCGTCCAAATGGCCAAGTAGAATGATACAAAGCTCTCCTCGTCGCCAAAGGGTTCACCCAACAATTCGGTATTTAAATATACTGAAACCTTAAGTCCCCCGTGGCAAAAATGCCAACCATACGCATACTCCTCATTGTGGCTCTTCATCGCTGGTGGTCTATTCTTCAACTAGATGTATCCAATGCATTCCTTCATGGTGATCTTCAAGAAGAAGTGTACATGAGACAGCCGCCCGGGTTTGCAGACACTCAACATCCCAACTATGTATCCAAACAGCACAAGTTGCTCTACAAAACTCAAGCAAGCGCCTCGTCAGTGGTTCCATAAACTTACCACACTTCTCCAACACTTCGGTTTTGCCTTTAGTCGTTCTGACCATTCTCTTATGCTATTTCATCATAATAATATTGAAGTATATATATTAATCTATGTAAATGAAATTCTAGTTACAGGAAATGGCACAAACACCATTCAGAAGCTTTTCACTCATCTCAATTTGCATTTTAAACTTAAACAACTGGGCAATGTCTCTATTCCTCGGCATTCAAGTCATCAACACACCCACCGGCCTATTCATTAATCAGACACATTATGCTACTAATCTGTTGTAGACTGCAGGTTTTGCCTGCTGTAACCCACTCTGACGCCAATTACTTCCAAATCAAACTCTCGCTGCCTTCCTGATCAGCTCTATTCCTACCCTCAGCTTTACCACAAACTGGCTGGCTCCCTCCAATATATGTCCATCAGCAGACCAGACATTGCCTTTGCCACCAACGCCATCTGTCAACACATGCATGCGCTGACACTACACGATTATCAAGCTCTTAAAGGACTACTTAGATACATCAAAGGAACCTTACACTTTGGTCTTCCTCTAACAATTGGAGATCTTCAACTCAGTACCTACTCAGACGCTGATTGGACTGCTGATTCAAATGATCGAAAATCCATTTCAGAATTCTGCTCCTTCCTCGGAAACAATCTCATAACCTGGTCTGTGAAGAAGCAAATAACTGTTGCCAAATCTTTTACCGAAGCTGAATACCGTTCGCTCTCTTCTGCCACTTCTGACGTTCTCTGGCTTCGCCGCCTCCTTGCTGAGTTCCAGTTTCCTCAAAGCTCACCCACAGTCATCTATTGCGACAATACCTCCGCCATTGCCCTAGCCAACAATCCAATATTTCACGTCAGAACCAAGCACATAGAAATCGACTATCACTTCATCAACGAGCACATCAAATCCGGAGAAATTCTCATCTCTCACCTCAGCTCAACAGATCGATCGTAGAGATACTTATGAAATCATTCCCAACAGCTCGCTTCACTCAACTCCGTCACAAATGAACCATCAAAACCATGGATGTTTAATTGTGGGGGGCTGTTAGCACAAACTTCAATCAGCTGCTTATGTGTCCATCTCACCTAGTGATATCCTTGTATACATTGTCTATAAATAGAGGCTTCCTGTGCATTTTCAATAATAATAATGCAGACTCATCTTCTTTCTTCTATCTTCCTTTCTCTCTGTCTCCTCTCAGCCAGCGGGTCTTCACTCAGATGTCCTTTTAGAAAGTTGCCCATGATCAAAGAAGAGATTAATCTAAAACAGCGTAATCTCTTTGCAACTTAGGCCTCATTTGTTTCGACATTTTTCTTTTCTTTTCTGTTTAGAAACGGAGAAATTAATTTTTGGTCGTTGTTTAGATGTGACGCTTCTATAGAAATGCTTTTTAGGTGACTTCATTTTTCTTTTTTTTTTTTGAGAAGTTTTTTGATATTTACTTCACCGTTAGAAAACTCAATTTTCTTAATCATTGTTTCTAAAATTATCTTTTTCAAAAGAAGATGATGAATCAAACGAAACCTTATAGACAAACGGCAGTGGGAGTAACATGTTGGGTGAAACTTTAGTAAAATTTCGCTTAAAATATACAATATTGTGATTTAAAGGTCATAGTTTCCTGTCATAGAAAGTATTTGGAGATCACAGGTCCCAGTCGCACAGAAACTTCCCACTCCACACGCTCTTTTTTTTTTTTTCCTTAAATTTAGTGAACCAGCGTATTATAACAATCTAACTTTGTTTATGTTCAGGTTCTTTGTGCAATTGCCTCCTTCCAGAGGCCATGAAAGTTTCTACAATCCGCCATGATCCTGATTCAACCTACGAGGAGAAGACGCGGCTCAAGAGCTCTTTCGGCTGCCTATCTTCGATTTCATTGCGTCAGAGACAGTTATCTTCGTCCTCTCTGCTACTGCCTTCGCCGCTGAAAGGTTGCCTTACTCCATGGGAGTTAAGAAAGTCTGCTTCTATCCGGTTGAAAAACAGGTGAAAAAGAACCTTTCAATCTAATTTAGTATCCTTTCTAGTGCGTATTTGTTGATATTGGTTACAGTCTTTTTCATCATCCCTCCTTCAAAAACAGCATCAAGTGGCTGTCAATCTTGTATCAATCGTCAACTGGAGAATTGTTTATTTTTCATTTCTTGATCGTTTAGGTAGCTTTTCTTTTGTATTTTAGAAACATTTGAGCTTTACTAAGTGACTGTGTGGATGATGATTTCTTTTCAATCTTCTATTATTTCCTTTTTTTTTTCTTAGAAGGATGACCAATTTGTGATATAACTGTAGTGGAAGATGTGAACTCCTTTGGTTTTTGTCTTCTTTGTATGGAGAAATGTGGGAAAGTTTCAGTCCTTTCAGTATGGTGGTGATGGAAATATTATTTTTACCTTTTTTTTTTCTGAAAGAATGATATATATATATATATATATATATATATATATATATATATATATATATATAATGTTTTACATTATAATTTGTGTGTAATATAATTAATAAATAATTATTAATTTATGTTTATACTAATGAAAATTTATTTTTTGACTCTGCCTTGTATTAAAAAATTGCTTTAGTAAGCAGTTAAAAAGTTTTCTCGACTGAAGCCTTGGGGTAGTTTTTTAACATTTTTTGTTGCTTTAAAAAATTTTGTATTAGAAAATTATCTCAAATGAAGCTTAAATGTGTATCTTAGAAAATGAAGTCAAGAACATAATGTGTAATATGGGTGTGGTGAGCTATAAATTAGCTGAGCTAAATTATTATTTTGGTTAAAGGAAAAAATAATCAAAATGATCTCTTAATTTTTTTTATGAATGATTAAAATGATTTTTAATTATATTAAATGATTATTTTTGTCTCTCAAGTTTTGAAAAAAGATCAAAATTATTTTATGGTAGGATTATTTTAGTTTCTCTTTAAAGAGTAGAGAAATCAAAATTGTTATTTAATGTAGTTGCAGATTATTTTATTCTTTTATAAATAGTCAATGAATTATTTTGATCTTTTTCTCTTTTGATTAAATTTATTCATTATTTTATAGGGAGCAAAATTATACAAAATGAATTGTGTAATAGTGCTAGGCATAATAGGAGAAACATATGCAAACATATAGCAAAAGGTAAAAAAAAAAGATGATTGCATAAAACACAAAAAAATTAGAAATTATCACAAATGGATAGTTATGTCGTATTATTGATATATTTTATAATTGATTGGTGGTGGAGATTTATAATTTTAATTTCTCCTCCATTATAAAATTATAAGATAGCTAATAAGGAAGGGTGAAATTGTAATTCAGGAGAATTTGTTTGATTTTTTTTTTAATTATAATTTTACGTTGCATGGATGAATGCATAAAAGAAATTGCAAATTTTGACCAATGATTGAGGCCTCATTTGAGACGGGTTTCTTACTACTCAAAACAACTTGTTAGTATAAAAATTAAAATTTTAGCACTCTACTCATGCAAAAGTGAACCCCATAAAAATTTAGGTTTCATTTGGGGTGAGATATGTTAAAATCAAAGTAACCATGCAACAAACAAATAATAAAAGAAAACGGCAGAAGTGAACCCCATAAACATTTGAAATTGGAAAAAAATCGAGTCATTAACAATTTTATTATGAAAATCAGGAGAAATTATACAAATCTCTTTCTCTATCTCTTCTTGTCTCACCTGACTTCTTTTTTTTTTTCTTTTTTCACTCAAAATAGACAATGATGCACTTTTCAATACACCAAAAGAAGAAACCTTTAACTAAAACAAGAAAAATTAGAAAGAAAATTGCCTCGCCTAGCATATAACATTGTGGTTAATTTGGAGCGCCACAATGCTCTACTTTGTCTCCACCCTGACTTGCAGCACAGTGGTGCTGGCTTTGAAGTGCCGTGGTGCTGAACTTTCTAAGTCAAGATTGTAACACCTCCACGTTACATCATACAATGTTGCAGTGCATTACGTGTGCAACACTGTAAGCCACTAATGTACAGCACCATGATGCTATACGGCTTTACAGGAAAAGAAATTTCAGGCCAAGGCCCTTGGAGCCCAAGCAAGAGGTGACTCCCTTGCAATCCTCAATGAGCTCGATTAACGAAATTGAGGTATGAGTCAATCATACAACCTGATTGATCGATACAATCAAATTAGGGTTTTTGTTCTATTAATAAAGACGGATTTAGGGGAAATTATTGGTAATCTGAACACATCTGATAAAGAGCCTTTCTACTTATAAGCAACCAAACTTGATTCGTCAATACAAAATTATCTTATCAAGCACTAAGACATTTTCAGCCCTCAAAGCACTCAACAATATATAGTAAAAAAATTAGGAATTGATTTTGGAGAAATATAAACTCTATTTTTAGTAAATTTATAAATGAAATAGGGAGATCAGGTGAGATGAATCTAATAATACCAATACTATCCGTATTCTCAATCCAATTAGATGCTAAGTCCAGCATTCACAAATATGATTGGAAACTTCTCGAGGCTATTGGAGGGCTCATTGGCTCAATACCCTGTAAATTTTGTGCTTCAAAAAAAAAAAAAAAAAAAAAAAAAAAAAAAAATCAGTGTTGTTCTGCAGAACTCCGGGTGTCAAGTGATGATGCGGCAAAACTTCGGGCGTCAGGTGGTGGTTCAGCAGAACTCTGGGCGTCAGATGGTGGTCCGACAGAACTCCGGGTATCAGATGGTGGTCCGACAGAACTCCGGGCGTCAGGGGATCAAGGAGGAGCAATGAGTCAAGAGCGATCTCCGATCTCTCTCTTGCTCTCTTGCTTGGAGCCCCCCTTTTCAAGAAGGAGGAGAGGTATATTTATAGATTTCTCAGAGTGGCATGACCCGTAAATATGTGGGAGATCAAGGGTATATGGGGAGTGGCTTGGATGGACAACCGATGTTGAATCTCTTGATCATGGACCATTTGATGGACATTTGAATGTCTTAGTGATGTTGGAATTCAGTGATCTTGGGCTCGTTGGATTCGACTTGGCGATCCGCTCGATTCGACTATAAGCAAGTCATGTTTGGAAACTGTTTGGTAATCCAAATTGTGGTTTGAACCTTCAAACAGAGCTTCGGGTCCTCGATTCGTACCCATTTGGGCTTGGATTGAGTTGAATTTTGTGACGTTGGGCTCGTATTTCCAAGACGTTCAGTTCAACTATAAGTTTGCTGAAATCGGAGTTTGGATGTTCCCAATTTTAATTTGACTATAAGAATGACACTTGATTTTTCCTCGAGATTTGTGCCCGATCAAGAAAACATTTTGAAGACATATCAAGGGTCATGACTAGAGGAGTTGATTGTCTTCCGACGCCTACTAACACCCGAAAGAATTTTTATTGCCTCAGGTTACCTGACGTAGAGATACATCAGGTAGCCTATAATATATCGCCACGTGCTCTTACTCTTTACCGTGCGGCCCGACGACCCAACCCGGAACGAATATTGCTCAGTATTGAACATATATCGCCAAAGAACTCGGTATTGCTCGGTGTTGAGCTCGGTATTGAACTCGGTATTGCTCGGTATTGAGCTCGGTATTGCTCGGTATTGAACTCGGTATTGCTCGGTATTGAACTCGGTATTGCTCGGTATTGAGCTCGATATTGAGCTCGGTATTGCTCGGTATTGAACTCGGTATTGCTCGGTATTGAGCTCGGTATTGCTCGTTTTTGCTCGGTATTGCTCGTTTTTGGTCTTCACATAATAGTATTTTTCATTTTTGTCGAGTAAGATCGAGCAATACCTAGCAATACCGAGCTACACAAACTCCCGGGTCCATTTTGGGTTGGGTCGTCGGGCCGCGCGGAAAAGAGTAAGAGCACGTGACGATATATTATAGGCTACCCTTATGTATATCTACGTCAGGTAATCTGAGGCAATAAAAATTCCAATATCTGATGTCGATTAGCCAACAAAGTCTGACGTCAACCTTTTTGGTCTCCTAATCTCTCATCCAATTAGGAGTACAACCAAGCTGATTATCAACTGCCACATGAATTATGATGTTTCTTATCGATCATCATTGAAGGCCTATTAGTAACTAAAATCCAGAGCTCATTAGCTATTAACATCTGATACCCATCTTTTGAGTTGCTCGATCTCCCTTCCCATCAGAGAATGATTAAGACTTCGTTTGGGACGACTTTTTTTCTGCTTCTTAAAGCAATTTTTTAGTATAAAAATTAATTTTTTTTACTAGAAAGCTGCTTCAAGAAGCAGTAAAAAAGCCGTCCCAAACGATGCCTAAGTCGATTGTAAATTGTCACTCAATGCTAGTTAATAACATATGTTTGATGTCGATCAACCTCCAACATTTGACGTGTCAATCATTGACATCCAATACTCGTCTTTTTTATCACTCACTTGTCTTTTGACTATTCATCTGGCTTCTAATACTCTTCATTAACCATCATCCGGCGCTTGCCAATGATCTTCATCGAGCACTTATTATGATAAGCCTACAACTAACTATATCCATGCTTTATAACGAATAATAAGTATAATGGTGATTGATAATGATCATAAATGAACTTTTTTTTAGGTATGAAGAAATAGTTTCTACTGAATAGTTATTTTTTGTTATTTTCAATATTATGATCTTGGTTAGATTTTGATTTCTTTGAGGTGCTGTGCAAGAGCTGCTGCCAATTTCAAACCTTAAATATATTTTTGATAATAATTTATAATTAAAAGTAACTAAAACAAAAATAAATATCTGAAAATTCATACTGAAGAAGCTGACAGAATTGTTGAAAATACAGATTTTAAGATGTACGAAAAACTGAAATTAAACACAGGTTGGGATAATTTTTTGGTTATTTTGCTTTTTAGATAATCATTAAAATTTTATTTGACTATTATTTTCATATTATTTTTCACTATTTTAAAGAAGTTATGCAGTAAAAAATTATTTTTTAAAACTAAAACAGCTAAGAGCAACTTCATAATCAACTTTATTAAAAGCTACAGCTATCCAGTTTTGACTCTAAATAATGATGAAGAACACGATATGAAAACTGAATTGAAGAGATAAATTCAGGCCTGATATTATCTCATGGATCTGTATACATTGGAGAGGATAGTGAACATGTATGGCTGTAAATTGTCTAATTAAATGCAGTAATTGGCTTCATTTTTTTAATGCAGAATGCTCTGTGAAAACTTGGATCCTTCTTCTGTTGTTCCATTCAATGAGAAGCAGTTTCGTTACCTCAATTACTTCAAGGAACAACCCTCTTAATTCTAGTATCTGAAAATCCGACTCAAATCCGACCCAAAAATTTTAAGTTCGGATTCAATATTTCAACTCATTTGTAAAACCAGGCCTTATTCGGGTTGACCTAGAAACCCGAAAATGACCCGAGCTGCCCGAGCTGACAAGCCTGCCTGTTGTGCTGACCCGCCTGCCCTCGTCGAGTCCAGAGGCGAGACTCCCGCATCGCATCGCGTCCTCAGACCATTGTCCCGCGTCAGCCATCAGGCGTCACATCAAGTCCCCGCTGCCCGCAGCGCTGGGCCGCTGCCGCCGACCCGAACCGGAAGCACGCCGGTTTCCTGAAATGGATCGTATTCAATTTGACCTGAATAATGTCGGATCAATTCCAGGTTCGACATGAACCCGTCCCGTGACCCGAAATTGACAGCCCTAGATTATCTCACTTCATCAAATTATGCCATTCTTTTGCCTGAAGATCTGTACTTTTCCATGTTCCTTGTCCTGGCCTGCAAATCATGTAGCCTGATTTTGTTAACTGTCCAAGAGAAAGCTCATAAGAACAAGTTTTATTGTTAAGTACCACTCCATATTTTTAGCGTTCATACATTAAATAATGCTCTAATCAACGCTCCATGCTCGACAAATGATTAGAACAAATCCTCTTTCATTGGAAAGGAGAAGAAGAAAAACCAAAAAAGATACATTCTTGCTTAACGCATTTGCCATAGCATCCTACAATAGAGGAAAATATCTAGATAAGCATCATAGTGGCATGCCTCTCCTCCTTCTAAGTGGGGCACTTCACATGGAGTTTCGAAGTGTCTCTCTCAGCTGCAGCAATAATAGGTTTTTTTTATGATAGATACCTGTCCCAATTTATTTTCTGATGGCAAAAATCAAAGCCATTTGAAGGAAAAGGGACCTAGTAATTTTATACTGTTTTACCCACCGAGGCTTAGGGTGTTCGATGGGAAATAACTATTGGTCATCTCTCTCTCTCATTATAGGAGTTAGTTTGTTCAATAGAGAATTAACTCATTAAAGAAGAAAATGAAAGAGAAAATGGAGAGAATCCGTAGTAATTTGGAATTCAACAAAATCAACATGAATCAACTATCAAGGTATGTTTTCTTCCGATAGAAATCTTGTGAATATCATCCTGTTTAAGATCTTGTGAATTTTTTAATTTATGTAAATTCATGTTTTCATTTCGATTTCTTTTACATAATTTATAATGCGAGTTCTTGTAAGAGTTAGAGAACTCATAATGCATGTTACGAGTTCTCGTAAAAGTTAAAAGAACTTAATCATAAAGAAAGTTCGGATAAGAATTAGAGAAATCTTTAATCTTATGAGGAATTCAAATACCCCTTAAAAAAATAGTTTTAAAAACAATATAGATCTTTCAAACTCAGCAAATTTTGACTAATGAGCCCATGTTGATAGCATTTTGATGGTAATTTGTTGAGTTTCAAAGGTAAGATCTGGATGTCATTTTCAAAGGGGTGGGGCGCCGGTTCAACATGGCCATGCTCTTTCCATGGCCCCATCTATATACAAGTCTAGGAAGGATTTGGTAAATGAACCTATCAAGAAGAGATCTGAGGCAGAGGTATCCAGATTTGCACGCAACTCACATGCCTAAGGGCCCCTCAAACTGCCGAACACACTTACATGATTAAATCTGACTCTCCTTTGGATTATTACTCGGATCTTTGTGGATAAGAAGCCATCCAAGAGCATTCAATAACGTTGGCGTTCTGCTCCCCGCTTGAAAGAGGGCAAATTATTAGGTCCAGTCACCTGACAGAGAATCATCCGAATTTCTCTTTGTCTACAGTAAAAATACAGTCAAAGCGCAGTTACTATAGTAGTTGCGCTTTTACTGTAGACTAAGAGAAATCCGAATGTATCTCTCTGCTATATGACCCGACCTAATAATTTCCCTTGAAAGAGACATGTAGTGTGCAAACTCTCTGCTTTTTGAAGAAAGGTTGACTCTAATGGCACAAAAATGGAATTTTTTTCATAACATTCTGAATGCTATTCTTATTTTTATATGAAAATTTGAGTAAAGAACAGTTTCTTGTCTCTTATGGAAAATTCTGTTGGATTTTGAAATATTTCAAGAACTATTAAGGAACATTAGACAATTGGAAATGACATAATCAATAAAAGATCATAGTTTCATAAAGCTCAAAATTTGAATAGTAATAAGCCACATGATGCATAGAAAGTGCTTGGAAAGCATGCTTTCAAATGATTTCATCAATGGAAGATTTCATAGCTCCATTAAGTTCACCAATGGAGAAGGCCATAGATGTTTGATCTGGGATAGGGAAAGATGCAGTGTCCTGAAACAAATTGACCAGTACTTTCAGATCACAAATAAATGAAATCATCATTTACCCAAACCCAATGTGAGTACCAAATCGTCCTCTACCCCAACCTCATGAATCCTCTCCCCTTCCCATGGCTTGACCCTCATGCTCTCAAATTCAAATTCAATGGCGCTTAGGCTCCTTTCGAGTATCCCTCCTGCAACCACAGCAGACTCTGGCATTAGACGAGCTCGATTGACCAAGTTGAAAGTGGGAGATGCAGGAGCAGTATTCTGCAAACTGGCCCAACGGTTGGAATCGATAGTAGAAGAATCAGACTCATCACATTCAGGTATCGTCGCCGGATGATGGTGATGTCGGTCACGGGTGGGGCTGGCCGGGGCTGAGGCCAGAAATAGAGGGTGGCCATGGTAGGCGGTGTAGCTCCAGTCAGGCTTCCTAAGCTTCAGAGGCCGGGAAGATGGGGAGGAGAGTGGAGGGGTCACTGGAGCGCTATTGGAGATGCGGAGAGGAGGAAGTGATGAGAGGTTTCGTATGAAAGGGAGGATATAAGAGGTATTGATTCTGTTGGGATTATCAGAATTCTCAAGTCGGGAGGGGCTTGGGAAGGACGAAGATGTTGGGGGCTCGCATGGTAGGAAGGCACAGGGCTGGTGAAGGCCGAAGATGGAGGGCTGGTGAAGGCTGAACTTGGGCTTATGTAGTTGGTACATGGGGCTCCTGCTGTCGCCTCCGGTGGTCGTGCGAGTGGCTTGCTTCCCTGCAAACCACAAGATCAGAGCTTGGAGACTTAGCAGAAAATTACTTCATACAGATTTTCAAGGAAACACAATGAAAAAATGACTGATAAACGAAGAAACAAAACCCTAGATACGAAATAAAGTCAAGAACAAAATCGAAGGTAGTTAGAGAGGAGGAAAAATCGAACCTTGCGATAAGTTGTGCCGTCCTCCTCGACGACCCAGCCGGCCTCAGCGCAGAGGGCTTTAAGTACCTCGTTGTTGTCGCAATGCTTCGGAAGCTTATAGTTGCCGAGGTTTCTCAGACCAGAGAAAATCTTGGCGGCGATGGCTCTCCTCCTCCTCTCCCTCCTCTTGTTGTTCTCTCTCTCTCCTTCCACGTCGGCATCCTCCCTCCCCCTGAAGTCATCTCTTTTTCACTTCTTTTCACTCACTCTTCTCTTCTTCTTCTCTTCTCCCTTCTTCCAATTATCTCCAACTCAATCAGTCTTATTTGAACAAAGGAGTAAGAAGTTCAGGAGGAGAATTGATGGATTCTTTCCAAGTTGCAGCAGGAGGGAGCCCAGTTCTCACAGTAACTTGATAAAGATTTTTAAAAATGATTAATCTAAGATCGTGATATCAAAACAAAACTCTTACACGTCAAATTTACATTTTAGCATATAAATTAAAGAAAAAAGTTACAGTCGTTCACTCTCTCTCTCTCTTCTTTTGAGGAGTAGAGGGGGGCCTTCTTTGGCTTTGTGCGGTCTTCTTCCCCTCGCCTTCGTATTCTGTCTTCTGTAAGAGCTTTGACTCAGGCAAGGCAAAGAAAGTGACTGTTTTGTCCTGCGGACTTGCAGGAATAAATATTGTTTTTCTTAAATCGTAGTTGATGGAGCACTAAAGCTTCATTTGGAACAATTATTACGTCCTCTGACCGGACGTATAGTTACGTTCGGCCGCCAATAACATGTCGTCACGTGCTCTTACTCTTTACCGCGCGGCCCGATCACTTGACTCGGACCGGAACCCGGGAATGCTATGTTCGTGTATTGCGAGGTATTACTCGGTATTTGCTCGGTATTTGCTCGGTATTGCTAGGTATTGCTTGACAATAACGAGAAATACCACTCTGTGAAGACAAATACCGAATAATACCGAGAAATACCGAGTTGTACCGAGTTTAGAAAAACTCGGTATTTGCTAGAAATACCGAGTTGTACTGAGTTTTTCTAGAAATACAGAGTTGTACCGAGTTTTTCTAAAAGAAAAACTCGGTACAACTCGGTATATGCTCGGTATTGATTATTGCCGAGCAAAATCGACCAATACCTAGTAATACCGAGCAATACCTAGCAAAATCGAGAAATACCGAGCCAACCTGGGTCCGTTCCGGGTCGGGTTGTCGGGCCTCGCGGTAAATAGTGAGAACGCGTGGCACGATTCTATTGGCGGCCAAACGTAGAGCTACGTCCTGTGACCGGACCAAATAAAAGTTCCTTCGGCTTCATTTGAGGCAGTTTTTAGGCTTCATTTGAGAAGTTTTCTTATTATTTTATAAAAAATAATTTTTTAATATAAATTTTTTTGAATTAAAAATTTTTTAATACAAAATTATTTTATAAAAGCAATAAGAAAATTATCCCAAACAAAATTTTAGTTGCTACTTTTTCGCTGTTGTATTTAAAAACTTATGTGCTAGAAAACTACTTTCGATGTAAATATAAAGATCGATCGTTTAGTAGGGCATATTAAAAATTTGGATGAATTTGTAAATTGAAATAAAATTAGAAACTCGTTTATGATAAATTATTCCATTTTTAATTTAATTAGTTTTTTAATCTCCCAGTTAGGACTGTAAATGAGTCGGGACAAGCTAAATATTTGCCTAATTAAGTTCATTTAATTTTCCTAAGCTCGAACTTGTCTCATTCAAAAAGCATCAAGTTGGAGCCCAACTCAATTACTTAAACTCGTTTGAAAAACTCGAGCTAAATCTTTAGCATTTATTGTAATATACTATTTTGAAATTAGTTTTTAAATATAATTTTTAATATAAATAATATGTCTTAAATAAGCTAACAAGTCGAGCCAAGTTATGAGCTCGATTGTAAGGTCAATATGGTTTGATGTTGAACATGTGATTTGATAAGCTGACCGTGTGTGCTCATTAATAAGTTGAATGTGAACCTACAGCCAACTCTGCTAACTTTGACTTTATTTTTTTGATAATAGTAAAAAAAAATTATCAAATTTTTAGTATAAAAATTTCTACTTCAAAAATTTTTATACTAAAAATTATTTTAAAAAATAATACAAAAAATTGTCTTAAATGAGATGATAGATCCCTATTCTCAATGAATTGTGAGAATTTTGAAAAAGATCCTGAAGAATTTGACAAATTTCTATTCCGCTTTTGTGAAAGCTCTTTACATGTGAAATTTATACTGATTTGAAGTGACCTATCTGTCCAAATTCTAAGTATTTATCGATTTTTTATAAAAAAATTGTGTCAATAAGATGTGCTATGCTAGGGTTTTTGGTTCGCGCTGTCTCCTTCATCGATGCATGCTTCTCTGGCCTTCTCAGGGAAGTTTCCTGCACTAATATCTCTCGTTTTTGTTGATTTTTCTAGCTATGGAGGGTAAACGGCTAGTGGATCATGATTTTTTGACAGGAAATCCCTCTTCTTAGTCCTTTTGTGAGGCTTTAGCGGGTTCTTCTTTTGTTTTAAACTCTTATTTCCCTGAGCTTAAGATTCCGTCTTTTCGGGGGCTTCCATCGCTTTGGATTTCGGATGAGGAAGTTCTAATTCTTGCTGCTTCCTTTGAGTTTGCGCTTGTTGGTAAATTTCTGACTCATAGACCTACGCTGGAAGCGATTCGTAATTTTTTTTTTCAATCTCAAACTCAGTGGGGTTTTCTCGGTCATTGTCCTTAACCCTAAGCATGTTCTTATCAAGCTTGAGAATGACATGGATTACTACTGCGTTTTTTCCCATCATTCATATTTTGTGAACAACTGTTTCATGAAGATTTTCAAATGGTCCCCTACCCTTGATGTTGATGTTGAATCTTCTTCTATCCCAATTTGGTTTTTTTTTCCTAGTCTCCGGCCGCACCTCTTTGCCCCGAGGATTTTACAGGGGCTCGGTTCCATGTTTGGTAAACCTCTTAAAATTGATCAGGCCACTTCCTATAACATCAGTTTGCTCCAGAATCGTCCGGGCCGATCGTGGATCTTCCCGGGACGATCAGTTCAAATTTTGTTCCAGAATTGTACAGAAGTTACAGGAATGTTTTTCCTCCCAGGATCGTCCGGGCCGATAGGGGATCATCCCGGGACGATCAGAGTAATTCACAAGTCAGAGAATAGGGGTTTTTATCGTCCAAGAAAATTAATTATCGTCCTAAGAAATCGTCCCAGGATGATGTATTTTTGTTCAGATCGTCCTCGTCCAGGACGATCGTGCGATCGGCCGGGCCGATCATAAGGTTATTTAATGAAAATCAGTCGTTTGGAAGAGAGAGAAAAATCAAAATAAAATATCTGAAATTCTGAAGAGAGAGAAAGTCGAGGGCAAAAGAGGAAAAATTGATTTTTGGGCAACGCCGGGCCTTTTTTTCCGTCGAGACAGTTCAAGAAATTGGTGTATGCAAGGTAAGATACATTCCGCCTTTCTCAATTTTCAGAACGGTGAAGTTTGAACGAATTTTCTGTCCGGATTTCGTTTTCGTTAGCGAATTTCGTCCGTATTTTCCGATTGGTTCAGTTTTTACCGCGTAACTTTTGATATGTTTATGAGGTGCCGAGTGCGCACGTTTTGATTATTTCCTGGAGATTTTTGACCGGATAGTTTTGATTAAGCAGCGTTTTCTGTTGCTGTAAATTTTCACGGTGTCTGAAAATATTGTGGCAGTAGAATAAAAGTCTTATAATGTTGTTGTGAATGTTCTGTGGTAATTTGGTAAATTTCTGAATCTGTGAATTTTGTGTAAAAATCCGTATATTGTCGTTATGCCGCTGGATTTTCGTACGATTTCTGAAATTGCCCGGATTTGTTCTGAAATGACATGATATGATTGTGTACTATGAAAAGGGAGTTATAAGGGGTCAGGATCCTGTCTGTGTCAGGAAAATCTGAAATGAGCTCTGAAATCTGAAAACAAGTTCTGTTTCGGATCCGATGATAAGTTCTGTTCTGGTGTTATAAGCACATTTGTTCTGGTGCCATGAGCACAAAGGGAGGCATAAGGGGCCAGAATCCGAGAGATTATGTCAGTGTCTGGGAAGGGAGGTATAAGGGGCCAGAATCCGTTGAGATTCTGTCAGGGTCAGGGAATCTGTTCTAACTTTTGATATGTTCTGAAGTGATATGATTTCTGATTTCTGTACGATCTTGATATGCGTTATGATTCTGTTCTGTTCTGATTTGATCTAATTCTGATCTGATTCTATTTTGTTTTGATTTGATCTGATTCTGAGACGATTCTGTTCTATTCTAATTTGATCTGATCTGTATGATTCCGTTCTGATTCAATTTCTGGAATTATGATTTCTGTGATTTCTGTTCTGTTCTGATTCGATAGACGATCCTGTTAATCTGATTTCTGTATGGATTTTGTCTGATGTGTTTGATGTGGATTCTGAGGATTTTGATTGGAGGTTTGATGTCTTGCTGAGCTGTTGTAGCTCATCCTTGTTTTCTGCGTGGTTTTCAGGTTCTGGGAAAGGGAAGGAAGTCTTGGAGTAGGAGTTCAGAGTCTGATCTGTTATAGGTATTTTGTACTTTTGATTTTTGTACAGTCATGACTTTTCTGTTCTGTTTCTTTCTATCTAAGCCATGAACTGTATTTGTATATGACTCTTTTTGAGGAAGAAAAAGATAGATGATCTGTTCCACTGCATTTGATGTTTATAGCAAGCTCTGTGTGTCTGTTTCTGTCTGTATATTTGGAAGAAAATTCTGAAAGCAAATTCCAAAGCTAGATCCTGGAATCAGTTCAGTCAGTTCGAGTTTGGCTCACGACCCGATGCGAGCGGGATCCGTCCCGGTCGGGTTGGGTCGTGACACTTCCTCTGGAAGACGGCCGTCGGTTGCTCGAGTGCTGGTGGAATTGGCTGCGAGAGCTTAGGCTATATATAATCGGTTGTTATGGATCCCTTTCCTTTCTAATGCTCTCACTATAAATCTCTGGGTCACTCAAAGCTTGAATTCCCTCTTCTTCATCCCCAATCTAATCGTGTGGTTGTTCCTCCTGTCGCTGAGGTGGCTCGTCTTACTGTGGTTAGCGATTTACCTGGTTCCTTACCCCATGAGGCTCCTACGGTGTTGATTAATGATAATGGTGATTTAGCCGTGAATAATGCTAATGTTGGTTTAGTTTGTGATTCTGGTCCGTCTGTGCCTATTCGGGATGAATTTATTGTTTCTGTGTCTATGGAGCAGTCGTTAAATATGGTTGTTGGCGTATCTCCTATTTCCCCTGTTTTGGTCAATTTGGACGCTGGTGTTGTTTGTCCCACCAATTCTTTTGTCAGTGTTATGGGCGGTCCTATTTCTGTTCTTTCCCCTGCTCATTCTGGGGAATTGTTGAAGTCTGGTGAGGTGGTGGGTGTTGGTTCTCCAGCGGTTATGTCTCCTTTATCGGATTATGGAGTTGTCTTGCTTCCCGTAAATGTGCTAGTGAAGAAAGTGGTGTTATCTCTTCAACTCCTTTGTCTCGTGGGGTACTGTGTCTGCTCTGTGTATTTTGGCTGAGGTTGTTTCACCTAGTGTGGAGATGGTGCATTCTGAGTCATTCATTTCTCCTGCTTTAACACCTACTGTTCTTTTGCCTGGATCTTTTGTTGATGTTCCTGTTAAATTAATTTCATCGGACGCATTGGTTTCTCAAGTGGGTGCCAATTCGGGGGAGAGTGAGATTGCAAATTGACTGGATTCATTATTCTTCTAATTCATCTTCGGAGGCTAGTGAAGATGAAGAACCTGTGGATGAATTTGCTGTGCAGCATGACCGACCTGTGGTGCCGGTTTCCTCTTGTGGGAGGGGTAGACGTGGTAGGGGTAGGAGATGATTTTCGTTGGAGTTTCTCCTTTGGGTTGCTGCTTTGGTTGGGAGTCGATATGAGTTATTTTTTAAAATATGGTAGTTGCTATTTTGCTGGTTATTGGTTTAAATTTCGAGAATGCGAATGTTGGTTTTTGGCAATGATGTGGCTAGGGATCACTTATCTGAAGCCATGGCTCGTGGCAACCTTTGGTGGTGCGTTTTTTCGCTCATTGGTCTCTTACTCCAAACTGGATGGCCCTCGTCTGGCTTTTAAGCAATTTGAAGCCTTTGCCAATTACTGAGCATTTGGGTTGTTAAACCCCATACTTTGGTTTCACCCACCCCCCCCCCCCCCCCCCCCCCCCCCCTTCTTTTCTTATTGGAATATATTTTGGTTTAAAAAAAATCGATTTCTTTTAAAATTTTTCTTACCCAATAGAAATACGGATAAACATTTCAATGAATTAAGGACACATTTGATTTAATTAAAAATTGTGCTCTTAGATATTCATGATTTGCTTGAATGGTTGCTTTTGAGGAGAGGTTATTACCTACAGTGTCTGGAATTTTCGGAAGGTGAATCCGGACGAGTTATGTCACCCGGATGCACAGGGCCCCGGGTGACAGGGTGATATGGCGCGTCCAAATTAATCCGGACGCTGCACGTAATAATTTTCCGCTCTTTTGTGAGGCTTAAGATCGCGGATGTGCTTATTTGGAGATCTATTGAGATCAATCCCACATGTTTCTTATGCTTCAATTCGATTGAGTCCAATTTACATCTTTTATTTGATTGTGATTTTTCCTTTTCTTTGATTTATATTCTGCTGTCTTATATGGATATGTTCTTTCTTAGACCACTATGCTTCAGTTGTTTGATTATTTTGCTAGCTTGCCCCAATTTAATGCGAAGGAAAAGAATTTCAGGTACTTTTCTATATGTTGTTATTTGTATTTTTTTTGTGGAGAGAAAGAAATGATAGACGACTTGCTTATTAATGGAGCAGTTCTTCGTTGGTTTGCAATAATATTAGAAAAAAAAACTATTTCTTTCAAAGCGATCAAATGGAAATATTTTGACAGGCTAAATATTCTAATGTGGTTTTATGATTTATGGGATTATTCTTCTTGCGTGTTGATTCAGTTGTTATTTGGGGAGCTTTCACCTCTATTTAATGTTGAAATGTGAGGATCATATAGGTATATTTTGACTGTATAATTACAAGATTATTGTATTATATAATAATGAAGAGAATTAGTTTTTTTTTTATATATATATTTTGAATATCAATTAAGAGGTGTTGGGTTCGAGTCTTACGTACGCGATCTGTGTTTGAATTTCGCTTAATTGGCATAAATGTACTAAAAAATCCTTATAATTTACTAATTTCGAAAAAAAATGATGCATCTCTCCTTGCATTGTAAATGTTAAAATTGCTATACAATAGAAAAACATAATAATTATGATTTTGTTTTATTTACTCTTGACATATTTAAAAAAATTATATGGTCAGTATGAACTGCGAGAAAATATTTGAATTGAAAGTTTCGGAATTAAATTTAAGATCGTTTTATCTCCAACTTTAGCAATTTATAGCTGAATTAAATGTCCAAATAAAACGAATAGGGTTGTCAATTCGGGTCAACAGGTCGGGTTCGGATCGAATCCGGAACTGACCCAGCACTATTCGGGTCAACCCGAACCCGACCAGTTTTTAAAAACGGGTCAGGTTTCCGGACCTGAACCCGACCCGATTCGGGTACGGGTCAACCCGACCCGACACAAATGACCCGGGGTTGACCCAAAATTGCTAGTTTTTGGGTCAAAATTGGGTCAATCTTCGATTTTCGGGTCAAAACGGGTCAATCTCGGGTTTTCGTGTCAAATATGAGTTTTCGTGTCACTTTCGGGTCAATTTCGGGTTACTGGGTCAACCCGAACCCGACCCGATTTTAAAAAGGGTTTATTTGTTGAACCCGACCCGTTTCGGGTTGACCCGAACCCGGATTTTTTCGGGTTAGGTTCGGGCCGTGTTTCGGGCCGTGTCAAAAATTGACACCACTAAAAACGAACCCCAAAACACCAAAGATTATGCAATCAGAGCTAAAATAAGCCCAAAATTAAGTATTTGAGGTATTATTAAATACTTTAAACATTAATTGGAAGGCCAAATATTCTCTAATTTGACATGCTTACAGTTGAAACGAGCGGCTCGACGAAACGAATCCAATGAGCCCAAGAGTAAATTCCAATATCATTAATGCACTTAAAGACTGAATGAATCCTTCGTAATCAATGAATTCGATATGAATCATACCATTAAGTGTTTTTTTTTTATTATAGTTCAAATTATCAAAATGAAATTCAAATAAAACCTATAAATATAACATGAAAATTAATCAACGAAGAACAACTGTAACATGAAAATTAATCAGATATGGATATCATATTTGGTTCTTAATTATTTCAATTGGGTTAATTATTGAATATAATTAATATTTTCTTATGATATAAGTCTTATTAATTAATTAGTTATTTATTTATTTAAAGTATGATGCAAGAAAAAAAAAACCTTGCTTCAAACGTACTGGCTAAGTGCTTAACTGAACTGACTTTAATATCCTTCTTTAAGTTTGCTTAATTAGCTTTAAATATATAATATATAATAAACATAATTACTGTAATTAATAAATTAATTAGGTTTAGCCGGCCTGCATACAGTCCAACCACACGTGTCACGCGTGCATATTTAAAAAATCTATATATTTTTTAATTCAGCATGTCATTTTCCGTGTACGCATCAACCCATTAGACACGATTGAAAATTTGAAATATATAAATTAAAAAGAATTTCTTAAATCCCAACATAACGTACTCCCAAATGTGGCGATGATATTAATATAATTTATAAGAAGAAAAATTCTTTATTTTTTTATTTTACATGTTGAGATGAGAACGTTTTGTCGCTTAATTTGTAACGTATTACTTGGACGGATTGTAAAATTATTATGGAAATTTTTATTTTCATAAAAAAATTATTATGAAAAATAAATTTTTAGTATATATATATATATATATATATATATTACAGTGTTTGACAATATAATTAAGAATATAAAATGGAAAGTTCATTTAAAAATTTAATTTAATTTGTGTTTTAATTTAAATTTGTATTTTAAGCACAAATTATTTACTAATTTGTAATTTTAAATACTGTTAATAAATTATAATTAAAAAAATCATATTATTAGAAAACAATTTGATTATGAAATAACTTATTAATTTTAATTTTAATTACTTTTTGAAAATTATTTATGAGTTAATTATAAATTATTAATTTTAATTATCAATGCTAGATAACCATTATAAATAATATAATTAAAATCTAGATTAATTATCAATTAATATAAGTAATTAATTAATTATTAATTATATTATATTCTTAATTAATTTTAATTGCACTAATTAAATTAAATTAATTTATTCCTATGTTATACTTCTATGACGATGAGTGTTTAGTTCAATCTTTCTATTGCTAGAGTTCACTTTTCCTCTACTCAAGCTTCGCCTACTTTCTGTGGAAGGGTAGAGTTTTGAACAAGACACTTAATAAATTCTTTACCTCCTTTGATGATGTTCCTTCCTATCGGATTCAAAGTCACACATCCTCGCCATTCTTATGTTAGAGCGGAAGTAGCGATAACAACAAGAGCATGCTCGTTGCAAAGTTAGCCATCTATCTTTCTTTTGGGCGCTTCTTCGACCAAATCCTATAAATTCGCTGGACTCCCAAATTTAGAAAGACCAAGATTTACAACAAAAAAGAGGGAAATAGAGGATTTTACTCACTGTGAGATTTAACATTTCCCTAAATCTTGTTTGGCAATATTTAGCATAAATATTACTCATATCCTCTATAAATGTTGTATCCAAAGAGCCCCATAAGCAGCCAAAAAGTATGAGCAAAAAAAAAGCAAGCCTTTGATTATTAAAAAAAAAGGACATATTTTATATTAATCGCAATGGCTTTAAAAAAATTATTTTTCTCATAATAATTTCTTAATCATCTTTACAAAACGCTAAAACTGACTCAAATAAAATCTTATAAGAAGAGTCTCAATCCTAGATGAATGTCAACTATATATAATCATATAATTTTATTTTAAACATTAAATAGAGTTTATATTTGCATATATTATGATTTATGTATGCTAAGTTTTTAAATTTCATCAAAAAATTATCTTGATCGGGCACGAATCTCGAGGCAAAATCAGCCTGGAAACTTTAAAAATTAAATATGGGATCATCTGAACTCCGATTTCAGTAAACTTACAGTCAAACTTAGCGTCTCAAAAATACAAACCCAACGACACCAAATTCGACTCAATCCAAGCCCAATTGAGTCCAAATCAAGGACCCGAAGCGTTGCTGGAAAGTTCGTACAACAATTTAAATTACCAAACAGTTTCCGAATTTGACGAGCTTATATATAGTCAAATCGAGCAGCTCGACGAGACAAATCCAACGAGCCCAAGATCGCCAAATTCCAAAGTCATTAAAACCTTCAAATGCCTGATAAATGGTCAATGATCGGAGGATTCAATATCGGCCGTTCATCCAAACCACTCCATATTTGCCCATGATCTCTCATCTATTTACGGGCCATGCCACTCCAGAACATTTATAAATAGATCCCTCATTTCTCATTTCTCATGAGAGGGGACCCAAGCAAGAAGAAGAGAAGAAGAGAAGGGAATGATATGAGGGAATAACTCCTCCTCGACCACCGCAGGAGTTCTGCCTGACTCCCCTATGACGCCGGAATTTGGCCGGACGCCCGAGTGACGCCGGAATTCTGCCCGACGCTATAATTCTACCAGACTTTCAAACGTACGACACCAAAATTCTACTAAACTTCGGAACGACGCTGGAACTCTACCTGACGTTGTAACTGATTTTCAATCCTAAAAAGATTTATTGTAATCTGATCGTCCTAAATTTTAAGGACGAGTCAGTCTCTTGTATTCCAAGCAAACACTAGAGAAACTTTTTCAACTGGGCGTGACCCCGTGGTTTTTCCCCTTTCAGGGTTTTTCACGTAAAAATCCTGGTGTTGCTATTTCTCCTCTATTTGTGTGCTAGATATTTGTACAACGCTGAGACAAAATTTTTTTAAACTCTATCGTCACGTATATTCTACCCCGCAACCGTTATGGTTTATATATATTAATACATCATTAAATAGAGATTGAGTATAAGATATCCAAGAGACCTGAAATTATAGAAGATTTCAGTCCATCGATCTAAGCCGTAGGATCATGATTTCTCTACTTTGATGTTCTGGAAAAAAATATCTTATGCTTCAGCAGTGCATGGAAGAGAGTTTAAGGTGCTTCAAATCCCTTGGAATTCCTCAAGATTTGTGCATGTGATAGTTCAAAAGAAATGGATTTTTATTAGAAAAAAAGTGGTCAAATTTTTATAACTATTTTGTATAATGAAACACAAAATTTTTATATAATATTATAAGATAATTGATTTGCATTATAAAATAACTCTAAATTTTTTTTTGCCTAAAATAAAATTATATTATCTTATATTTCTGATGATATGATTTTATCTTGATTACACGTCTTGTATTGCTATCACAGAATATATTCGGAGCTATTATGTTGATTAGACATATATTCATCAAATTACTCTTGCTAATAAAGATTATGAAAAATAAAAAATTGGATCTAGTTACGTATTTAAATTAGACGAATAGCCGACCGTTGGGTTGTCGTGTTGTGCTAAATATCAGGCTTTTTAGAAATTTCATCTTGATTAGGATGTAAAGTATCTTTAGCTATGTAGCAAGCTGACTAAATATATGAGAGGACTTGATCAAAGGTTATATGTCATTTAATGTAATCAATGAAGAAGGCTATATGAAATCAAACAAAATATATCATGATTTATAATGATTATCATTATTCCTCATATGTCCTATCAATAGTTAGATTTTTTTGGAGAATTTGGGAGAATTTGTGGTGGATTTAAGAAAAAATTTAGTGTTTGATCATCATTGTACGAGATTTTTTATTTTATTTTGGGTATTTAGATCAATTAAGACAAATTCACACACACAATATATGTGTAAAAGTCGAATCTAAGACGTTTTTATAAAGCTCCCAACCAATAAGCTAAAGTGAGTTATGTCCTTGTACCAAATTATTCACTTTCTTTGTTGTATTTGTGCTAGTTTGTCCTTTAGAATTAAGGAAGTGTGTGTTAAATGCTCATTGATTGGTTTGCACATAATGTATATGCCTTCATGTTACCATTGCCTTGGGTCATCTCTCCTCTCTAATAAAGGTTAGTTTGGTTAAAGCAGAAATATATAAATCTTAGTGTCATTATGATTTTATTTTTCTCTTCTATTGTTTACTTTCAATGTAGTATTAAAAATAGTAAGAAAACTGTCACAAACTAAGTCTTAAATTTAACAATAACAATCTCATTTAAGATTGGCAAAGGACGAATTATTGGATGCACCTCATCCAATGAATATTATTATTATTATTAAATTCTTGAATATTATTTTGTATACATCAATAAATTCAATAAAATCCTTTTTTCTCAATAAATTTAATTTCAATAAAATTATAATTATTAATTATTAATTTAAATATTAATTTTTCATTTGAGATAACTTTCTTACTGCTTTATTAAGCTACTATAAAAATATATATTTTTTAAAAAAATTGTAATAGAAAACAACTTTCTAGCTAGTACAATATTTTTTTAAAAATGATGAAAATAATAATAACCAAACAAACATTTTAATTGTGACCTGAAAAAGCAAAATAATAAGAAAGTTATCACAAATATATATATATATATATATATATATATATATATATATATATATATATATATATATATATATATATATATATATATATATAAATTTATATTACATTGTATCAATAAAATTTAAATTTTACAACACATCATCTTTTTTTTATACTATGATATTCAATGAAATTAATGGATATAAATAAGATTAAATTCTAACAACTTAATTCTATTGGTATGATTTATGTAACATATAACTAATATAAAACTCTTCCAAAAATATGAAAATGTGTTAATATGATATTGTTAATTTGATCATAATATTACTGTTTTTATAATTTTTTTTGAATAAATTTAATACATAATTAATTAATTAACTATTATATTATATTTATCTTAAAATAAATTTAATGATCATAGAACTTTAAATTTATATTAGGACATTTATACCTATACTTTTTTTCACAAATATATATATATATATATATATATATATATATATATATATATATATATATATATATATATATATATATATATATATATATAAGAAATGGAATCAAATGATGTAAAAAAAGGAAATTATTGTATTTGATGACATGATTTAAATTTATTTTGACAATTTTAATTGAGGTAAATTTATGATTCATTTGGGATGACAACAATTTTTGTAAAGGTGATTGCAAAGCTGCTGTGGAGAAGTAATGTTTTGAAAGTTGTTGTAAAACACAGCTTTCTAATACAAAAATTTCTTGAAAGTAATATTCAAATAGAGTTGTGATATGAAAAACAAAGCAATAAGAATGCTATCCTAAATGGTGCCTTAATCACTATCACCAACTACAGACAATCAACCAACATATCTCAATTACGGTCTACGGTCCTTCGACCACTGTCATCTAACTTCATTCTTCTGAGTATTGTAGCCCAAATACAATCGTCCAACCGTTTTCGCCCAACTACACTGGCCCCCACTGATTTCATCACCCAACATCACTAATAGCTTCGATGCACACCATTGCCTTTTAGGTTATTGCATGTCATCAACACCAATTCTAACACCTAGCATTAGCACCAAGATTTATACTAGACTTATTGATCTTTGATCTCCCCTTATAAAAGGAGAATAATCAAATATACAACAAAATATCTCTCAAATATAGCTCTTATGTTATAGGGCTATTCTAACTTCAACCAAAAAGTCTATTGTATATAGTTTATGTCAATTATAATATGTTAACACATTCTCCCCTTCATGGGGAAGGGCATTATTTATAATCCATGAAAAATAAAAATTGGTGTAATTACATTAACTGGGCAAAGTCCCATCATTTTTTTTCATTTTATACTAATGTCTCTTGCAATGCTTCTCTTATCTATGTGTATGTGACGAATTTTCATGCAATTCTAAGACATTCAATATTTTCTCTCAATGCAGTGAATACTTTGACACGTGATAGTTTGGAGCTATTTCTGAGGAGATTCATGAGCACCTCTATTTATAATCACAAAATATCATGTACATCAATGTTCTAGGCATAATTATAGTAAGACAATTCATTTGTCATACACTACTCCTTAGTTATAACAGAGGCAAGTCAAGACTTTGAGACAACTTTTACATGATTGCAACCAAGCAAGTTCTTCCATTCAAAATTTTTCCATTCATGCAAGGCAATCTTACTATGATGAAGGTAAAAAATTTGTACACGAAACTTTCAAGTGAGTTTCAAATTTCGCATACAATCTCCATTTGAACTTATACTCCATATGCAATGTCATAATCCAAACCAAGAAAGGAGTGTTTCAAATATTGAAAAAATTTCACCTTTAATTTGGGATACATATGGCATTAACCCCCTCCATATCAAGGTAATATCAACTCCAAATGAATTTGATTAGACCCCTTTCACACAAGTTAAGGTCAACAAGTAGCACTCTAACAAAAAATTTATGATAGGTCAAATATATTTAGGAAATTTCTCCCAACCTCTTCCATAAAGATTAACAACATCTAATAACACTATGATAATTATAGTTGGATATGTCAATAAATATGTGTGGAGTCCTATTGACCTCTTAATAGAAGTTAAATGTCATTGAGTAACACTATAAAAATAACCTTAGATAGGTAATGATGGATTTCTATTAACCTGTTCTACAAATGTTACCATCATCAAGTAACACCCTGACAAACAACTTATGATATATGTTAAACATGTTTAACATATTTCTCTTGACCTCTTTCATATAGATTAATACCATCAAATAACACTGTTATGAATATCCTTTGATGTTTCAAATGTCTTTTATGGATTTTGCTCAATTTCTACGATATAGGTTAATTTCATTGAGATAGGTTGAATATCATTAGCGGATTTCTCTCAATGCATTTTTTCATAAGTTAAAGTTTGGGATGAGCGATAAAATTTCTTAAAGAAATTCTTATTGTCCTTTGCATAAAAAGCTTAGTTAAAATTACATAATTAATAAAGACTATCATTATCATAACTGGTTGTCAATCATACTAGATACATTACCAAATGGGCCCAAATCAGTGGCCTAAATTATATCTAAAATATTCAAGACTCTAATTGGACAATCAAATGATATTTAAATATAGCATGCTTATAGTTGAATTGAGCGGCTCGATGAGACAAGTCCATCAAGCCCAAGATTGCTTAATACTGACATCATTAAGACATTTAAATGCTAAAGAAATGCTCTATGCTCAAGGAAATCAATGTTTGCCTTATGATGGAGCTCTCTAAAATGGCTCTAGATGTTTTCTATATTTACAAAGCATGCCACTACCAAAAAACTTTAAACAAACCCTTATTCTCTACATGAAAGGGACTTTTAGGTATGGCTTAGACCTTATGATGTTGATTCAAAAGAGTTCTGAAGCTTGATGATTCTCGGAGCTCCATCTGAGAACCACCAACAGCTAACTATGGCAATTTCCAAACTTTCATTAGTCAATCATCGTCGGACATTCATCTTGCCACCACCACCAAAACTCAACTAGTCCACTATCGATGGACCATCTCCTAACCACAATCCTTCTGACCTTAGGTGTCCGTCGATTATGATCCTTAGATCATAGTCGCTCGTTTCGAACACCATCACCTAAAAATGATACCTCCGACCACCGTCACTCAACTATGATCCCTCCAACCAATGTTTCATTGCTACGATTCTATCGACCACAATCACCCCACTACGGTCCTTTCGACCTCCATAGCCCATTGACTATGGTCCCTTCACCCTCCATTGCTCGAGTATAATTGTTCGACCTTAGTCACCTGACTACGTTCCTTCGACCTTGCATGATTATAACACTTTTACCTCAGTCACCCGATTATGGTCCTTCCAACCTCCATAGCCCTACTATAATCCTTCTAACTATGGTCCTTCCAAACTTAATCACCTGTCAAATATGGTATCTCTAACCTTAGTCGCCCGCTGACTATGATCCCTCTGACTGTCATTACTCGACATTAGTCCCTTTGACATATGTCGCCCTACTATAGTCCCTTTGACCTCTATTGTCTGACTACAGTCCCTCCAACACTGTTGTCACCCATTGACTACAATCACTCCGACCACCATCGTATGATAATGATCCCTCTAACCATTATTGCCTATTAACTATGGTCCATCTGACATTTGTCGCATGTTAATTACAGTCTCTCCTACCACCTTCACATGATAAAGGTCTCTATGACCTCCATCGTCTAATAACTACGATCCTTTAGACCTCCATCATTTGTAGAATACGTTCCCTCTAACCTCCATCGCGTGCCATCTACTATCCCTTTGACCTTTATTGCACGCCAATAATGATCCTTGTGCAACTATCACCCAATTATAGTCCCTCTGGTAATCATTTTCCAAATATTATCCCTGGACCACAGTCGCACAACTACGGCCCTTAGACTACCATTATCTGAATGCAATCCCTCTGATTCTACTCACACAACTACGGCCCCTTCGACCATCATCTCCCAACTATGATCCCTCAGACCTTTGTCGCCCGTCGACTATGGTCTCTCTTACCTTTGTCACTTGTCTCTAGGATCTCTAAGACTTATGTCAGCTGTCAACTATAGTCCCTCGGACCTTGGTTGCCCGACAACAGTCTATTCGACCCTAGTTAATTGATTACAATCTCTATGATCCACATCGCTCAGCCATGGTCCTTCAAATCTCAATTTCCCAACTATGGTATTTCCAATCTCTATAGCCAGCCGACCATGGTCCTACTGACTAAACATACAATCCAACATTCACTTGAGAACATGTCTTACTTTATTGGATTCTTCCAAATCCAACTATGTAATGTGCTTTATATGATGTATATTTGCTCTATTATGCCAACGTCTTCCCCCGAGGAAGGTCATCATTTATAATCATTGACAAACACTAGTCGAATCATTTCAACTTGGCAATGCCCTGTAATTTTTCCCTTATTCTGGATTTTTCATATGAAAATTATGGTATTTCTTAATGCTCTTACACCCCTCTCTCTTATCTATATGTTTGTTGGATATTTGTATGAAGTTATGTCATTAAACTCTCTATATCTCTTTACTGTCATGAATGTTCTAACATGTAACAATAATTATGTAAAGAACAAAAGGCATGAATGCACTAAAAAAGTTTTGTTTAATTCAACCATTAAGGCACAAAATGGTAAGATTATAATATATAATCAAGGAAATCAATATGAATCATGTGATAGAGTATTATAGACTTTGGCAATATTTTTATGGAGTATAATTTCAAAGATAAACAACTATGTCCCCACGCTCCATTTTGATAAGAGTTTTGATCCTCTGCTTAAATATCAAGATATCTCAGAGGCTTAAATACAGGTTTAATTGGACCACTATTATCAAATTGTTACCGTCCAACCACCAAAAAACCACTGTATTTTGACTATCGTCATCTTACCGTCATAATCTGACCACCATCAATTCAACAACATCATTCAAGCGTAATCATTGGACTACTGTTGTTTCACCATATTCATCATACTCTGCCATTCAAACACCAACTATGATTATTCAATTATTGTTTCCCATCAAATGGTTTTTTAACCATCATTATCTAACTATATTCACCCAACCACTATTATCTAACTATGATCATCCGACCTCCATCTCTCAATGATGACCTTTTGACCACTCTCTCCCGACTATAATCTTTTGACCATCATCACCCAAGTACAGTTCTACAACATCATCATCACTCGACTATAAACTTATGACTACTTTTACCTGATTAGGATTCTCCAACAACCACTACCCCGCTATGATCCTCAAACTATTATGGTCTAACTACGGTCTATTAACTATTATTACTATGATCCTTTGACCATCATTGCTCGACCACGATCCTCTGAACATCGTAGCACAACCATGGTCCTCTGATTATCATCATTAGATTACTATCCTCTAATAAATAATACCAATTTTGATCATCTAATTACCATCGCTTGACTAACTAACATCTTAAGAGAATGATCATTAGACCGCCGTCTTCGAACTAGAGTGATTCGATCCCAATCACTTAACTATTATCCTTTAATAATTGTTGCTAGGCTACGAACCTCTAACAACTATCACTTGACTTTGAATTCAATCGCTTGACCATTATTGTTAAATTATGGTCACCCAACAACTGTAGACTAATTATGATTCTCCAACTTATCACCTATCCACTATCCTTCAACCATTATCACTAAGCTACGACCCTCCAAGCACTAGAACCAAATTAAAATCCTTTGACCATTGTTGCTCGATTACGAATGTCTAACCACCATCTTATGAACATTGTCGCCCAACTACGATCGCCTGACCACCTTTAATAACTACTATTGCCCTATTATAATCCTCCAACAACTGTCATCTAACTATAATCCTTTTTACTATAGTCTGCTAACCAGGATCCTTCAATTACTATCTCTTAACTATGGTCCTCAGATGATCATCATTCGATGAGGGTTCTCTATCACCACCACCCGACTATAGTTCTGCAATCACCATCACCGACTACGACCATCTCATCACTCAACTATGGCCCCCTAGTCACCATCTACCATCAGTCGATTACGATTCTCTTATTATCATCATCTCATAATTATGATCATTTGGTTGTTATAGTTGACTACAATCTCGTGATCATTGTCGCCCGACTACACAGCTACGAACAAACTTCATTGCCCATAGTCATCAATTGTGTTGATGCTCACCATCGCCTATAAAATCAATGCATATTATCAATACCAACTTTGACTCCCAACGTTAGTACCAAGATTTATGTTAGACTTCACTAGTCTCCCCACTCATACAAGAATGACAAAAAAAAAAAAACAAATCTCTTGAAAATAGCTCTCATGTCATAGGAATCTTTCTAAGATCTGATATGACATGAGTAAAATATAAAAAATAAAGTGAATTCATCTCAAAGCAAATCCAAGAGTTTTAAAAACAAATAATTGGCCATAATATCTCCGCATTATTTTCCTCAAATAATATCATATCTTTTTTTTCTTAAATTAAGCTCACATAAAAGTTAATAAATCATGCATAACTTAAATTTAAATTGTATCATGCAACCCTAAAAAAAAAATATTAAAAACTTAGCTTAACTCAAAATTGGATTCAATGACTTCTAGCTATTCTTTTATGGAGATTTCATTTAGCTTGAAATTGAATAATTAATATCCCTATATTTGATCTTAACTTAATTTAATCCAATTTTGGTTTCTATTTGGGTTGAAATGACTTCGTTAAACCATATCGAGATGAACGGTAAAAATGGTTCAATTGTATATCAAAGGCCCAATCACATTATAGTTTGTCCAAATCCTCCTCTAAGGCGAAAGATTGGGCTTTTTGAAAGATTCTGTGTCCATTGGACCAGATCTCATTCAGCCCAAAGGTTAGTTGAGTACGATACAATGAAGAGGCTTACTACCTTCTTATAAATAATATGGGATATCGACTGTCCAAAGAATTTTTCATCTCGTCTCATATGCCTTCTTTTTCTTCTCAATCCTATTTTTTGCTCTATATTTTTCTTTTTGAATTTGAGCTCGTCGAAAGGAGAAATTATTCTGTGCGGAAGTCGTACACAGAAAGCCGTCCGGATACCAACCAAAATGCATCACGTTAGCGGTATCGAGCAGTAACGAGCCGCGGTATAGAGCAAAGAGGTGACTTGGCGCATTCTGATTGGTCTCCAGACGGCGTTTGGCGTCCGCACAGAATTTGGTCTCCAAACTATCTATAGCATCCTATTAAAATACAACTATATTAAGAGAATGAAACATCTCAATATGATCCTTAACTGACACAAAAAAACACTTTTGGCATAAAGAAAGAATTAGGTTTTATTTGGCATAACTTTCTTATTGTTTTCTAAAATAAATTTTTAGAACAAGAATATTTTGAACTAAAAATTCTTATTCTAAAATGTTAAATTTAAGGAGCGTGATTTTTAATTAAATTAGAAATAGGAACATAATATTAAACAAAATTTAAAAAGAAGCAAATGAGCCTAACAAAATAGCGCATTCCATTGAATGCACCAAACTATTTGGCTTATTTAGAATGCGTCAAATAATTTGGCGCATTCAATGGAATACACCAAATAGTTTGGTGCATTCCATTAAATGCGTCAAACTGTTTGGCGTATTGCTACATTAATTTTAAAATTTAATTCGGTTGATTGGGCTGAATGCACCAAATGATTTGACGCATTCTAAAGAATGCACCATTCTGTTTAGCTAATTTGCTTCTTTTTTAATTTTTTTAAATACATGGTCCTATTGATAATCTAAATTAAACATTATGCCTCTATTTATAATATTCCGATTTAAAAAATCATTAAAAAAATTGTACCATATCATATGAAAGCTTGAAGTTGTATTATTACCGGTTTAACCCGCAACATAAATCAGCTGGACGAATCGTTGCCAGTAAAACCGGACAGAAAAAAAAAAAAAAAAAAACTTTGTTTATGTATATATTATTTTTGGGAATATTAGGGCCAAGCCCAAAACTTTGCTAATATTAGAAAAAAACACTGTCGCGGTCGAAAATTTGGCCTTCCTAAAATAGTGTAACTTTGAAATGAAGAAAAACAAATATAAATTAAGTCAAAGTTTGCAGCAAGAATCTCAATGGCGACTTCTACTGTTCTACATTTTTTTTTATAAAATACTTTTAAATCTAATTATTTTAAAAAAAATTCATAAAAGGGCCAGCTTAAAATGCAAGTTCATAACTTAAAAGAGTTGAGCCGAGTTCTAGCCACCCTCGATTAATCGAAGCTCGGGGGGAACCCCTGTCAGCAATTGCCACCCTATATTTATGTATATGATACATCGTACAAAAATTAACTTGATCGGGCACGAATCTTAAAGCAAAATCAAGTTGGAAACTTTCAAAATTAAAATCAGGAGCATATGAACTCCGATTTCAGCAAACTTACTGTCGAACTGAGCGACTCGAAAATACGAACCCAACGACACCAAATTCGACCCTAAATGGGATCCAAATCAAGGACCCGAATCAATGTTGGAATATTCAAACCACAATTGGGATTACCAAACAGTTTCCAAATATAACAAACTTCAGTCGAATCGAGCAGCTCGACGAGACGAATCCAACGAGCCCAAGATCACTGAATTCCGACATCACTAAGACATTCAAATGTCCATCAAACGGTTCATGATCAAGGGATTCAAGATCGGCCCGTCCATCCAACCACTCCCAACTTACCCTTGATCCTCCACCTATTTACAGGTCATGCCATTCCCAAAATATATAAATAGAGCTCCCTCTCCTCTTGAAAAGGGACTCTAAGCCTAAGGAAAAAAGAGAGATATCGGATAGCGCTCTTGCTTCCTTGGCTCCTCGACCACCGTCGGACTTCCGCCGAACCACCACCTGACGCCCTGTGTTTCGCCGGACCACCACTTGAGGTCTTCACCTCCGCCGGACCACCGCCTAACGCCGTTGTTCTGCCGGACCACCACTGGAGGCCCTCACTGTGATGCCTCAAGATCTAACTTGAAAAGAATGTCAATCAATTACTCAAACAATTTACCAGAGTTATCTAAAACCTTCAAGTAACAGTCTATCAAACATCTATAAAATTTAAAACATCAATATACAAGTCGATTCATATCTCAAAAGTCATGTACAAATACTCAGGAACTACACTACAATCACCAGTACTGAAATATATCCTGAGTACAAAAGAATCAAAATCAATCAAAAGACAAAAACCTGAAGATCTGGATCAAATCCTATCTTCTGCTCCATTGCCCTGACCTGAAAATATCAACCACATATAATGAGCTTTACAAAGCCCAGCAGGTCACCTAATACCTATAACTGAAATCAAAGCACGGCTATGCTATCAATATGCATGTCAATCAATCAATCAATCAAATCATATCAGTCAATAGTCAATGAATCCATGTAATACGGAAATCCAGTAGTCAATAAAACCAGTCAATGCAGCGGCAGGCAAATCGATAAATCAACTCAATCGCGAACAAATCCGTACACAATAGGAAATCGATCAATTCACCAAATCAATCCAGTCGTCGAATCAATCAATCCGTTAAATCAATCGCTATCAAATCAAATCAATACGGTCTAATCAAATATCTATTCAATGAAATCAATACGAGAAAAGCAGTGAATCTATATACAAAATCAATAAATCTATAGGCAACAGTATCAATGATTCTATACTATTCATGTCCATGCTATCAATGCAATATCTATATCCATCCATTTCTGTATCAATGCTCAATGTCGATGCACAGCCATCAATCAGTAAAATCAATGAAATCGTACGAACTAGTAAATCCGATCAAAGTCAATAAAGCAGAAATCTATAAAACAACGAATCCATAAAGCAATACAGTAAACATGCAATTCAATACTATATACTGGACAAGTATAATCAACTGGTCATGTTGCTGTTGTAGAATCTATATTGTTGTTGTAGATCCGTACATTGGTTCTATCAATAAGAGTCGTCACTCTTTTCGCCCGTCGGCATTTCTATAAACTCCTTATAACTCCCAATCGTTATATCAATGATCAATGGTTTAAAGGAAAGCCCGTCGGCCCACCATCCTGTACAGGTCAATATCAATCTCCAACCAATGTTCAATCAGGCTATACGTGTTTCCCAGTATCAATAATCAATCAATAATCAGTTCAATAATCAATATTATGCAATCTATAACAATCATATCAATAATCAATAGCATATCAATCTAATCTATCAATTCCAGAAAATTCGGAAATCATACGAAAATCGGGCAGCGTAACGGCAGTCGGTCGAATTTACACAAAAATCCTGCAAAAAGATACAAATTCCAAATCTTTCCAAATTACAGACGAAGATCCATAACATCAATATAAGACTATTATCCTATAGAAACCAAATCAAATCAAGTCCTGATTATTTTCTATTCGATTAAAATTGCGTAGAATCAATTCCGACCGGTAAAATCTTCGTAGAATACAGTCAAATCGTGTACAATAATCATATCTATAACATACTAAAAGTTGTGCGGTGAAAGATGTGTCAAATCCAAATCACGTCGAAAAGTCGATTACGAAAACACAAAACAATTCATAACTCGGTCAAAACTCAATATCTTTGAAAACAGAAATAGGGTTCGGAGTCCTTACCACGAGATCTTCACTTTTCCCAACAGCAGCGTCGGACGAAAAGCGCTCCGCGGCCTCCAAAACTCAAGATTTCTCTTTTTCCCTTTTCTCTTTCTCTCTCTAAAACAGATATTTTGTTTTTAAAAATATTTTCTCTCTCATCAAAACGAGCTGATTTCTTTAAATCAGTTGTCTGATCGGCCCGGCCGATCGCCAAATCGTCCCGGGACGATCAGACCAGAAAAATCGTCCTGGACGATTCCCAGAACTATTCTCAGGCCGATATTTTCTACAGTACCGATCGGCCTGGACGATTTCCAGTCGTCCTGGACGATCCTGAGAGGAACAGTAAGGGAACGAGGTCTCACAATCTCCCCACCTTAGAAAAATGTCGTCCCGACATTTCCCTACAGGTGCGAGACAAAAACAGCGCAAAAATGAAATCGATTCAAATCCAAATCAGAATCAAAACTCGTCGAAATCTAAACAAACACA
This sequence comes from Dendrobium officinale, assembly GCA_019514585.1. Lineage (NCBI taxonomy): Eukaryota > Viridiplantae > Streptophyta > Magnoliopsida > Asparagales > Orchidaceae > Dendrobium > Dendrobium officinale. The sequence continues at coordinate 68,777,703 of CM033688.1, forward strand.
CAATGCAATCAATCACATATCAATATGCATGATCAAATGTCAATTCAATCAATCGGTTAGTCAAATCAATCTTACCAGTAGAACTTTCTGGTCGCTGTTGATCTATATGATGCTGTAGACTGTAAACACGTGGCACCACTGGAGGAAGTGCAGGAGGTCGTGGTGCAACTGTCTCTCGCTGATCTCTGACAGCTCTATCGTCCCTATCATCCATCCGGTTTCCTGATCTCTCACTGTAAGTCCTCGAGCCAACAGTCCTCTGCTGTCCTGTACCCGTACCAGAATCAGTCCTTCCACCCAGTCTTTTCTGAGGACAATCTGCTGCTCTGTGCCCTCGCTGTCCACAGTGAAAGCACTGCCCCGTCAACAGGTAGCACCGACCTGCGTGTCGTTTACCACAGTGAATGCATGCTCCAGAACTGCCAGACGATACTATCGATGCAGAACGCGATACAGATCCCGATGCAGATCCTCTCGAACTATCATATCTGCTTTTCTTCTCTCTATCTCTGTCTCTACCAAAATCATCTCGTCGTACCTCATCTCTCCTCCTCCTGGTATCCTCGTACCTCGATACCGGTGTCGCCAAATCAATCTCTATCAATCGGGCCCGCTCCACTAGCTCAGAGAACTCATGTATCCGGAAGGGTACTAGTGGATGTCTCAGTTCTCTGTTCAATCCTTGCAAAAATCTATAGCATTTTTCTTCGGGAGTAGGAATCAGATGAGCAGCGTACCTCGCAAGTGCAGTAAACTCGGCCTCGTACTGCATCACTGACTTGCGGCCTTGTTCCAATCTCATGAAAGCTTCCTACATCTGTCGCTGAGCTGACGGCGGTACAAACCACATCCTGAACACTGTAGTGAACTCATCCCATGTGATCTCAGCATTGGTCTTCCCCTAGAATTTCTCCCTCTGCTGTCCAATCCACAACCTCTCCGCTTCACCCTCAAACAGGAACACAGCCAATGGTACTTTTCGATTCCCCGGACACTGCATGCTGTCAAAAATCTTTTCTATCCTCAGGATCCAATCCTCAGCAGCCTGGGGTCCCACACCTCCCTTAAACAACAGAGGCCTCAGCTTATGAAACATCTGCATATGTCTATCCACTTCTTCCTCTTTGCTACCACTCATTTTGCTCTGAGCATCCCCCATAACATGTGCAATCGCAGTAGCCAACTGCATCATACTCTCTGAAGGTACTGGGGCTGCGCTGTGTTGCTCATTTGGTACACTGGATTCTGCCGGATGATACATAGCTTTTCACCTGCATAATTCAGAACAGATAATACACACATGCAATGATGTATGCCAATGAAGCTCTTAAAGCTACCCAATCTACCCAATTCTCAATCCAATCCTACAACTCTGGTAACAATCCATTCTTCCAATAACACTACTCTGATACCAACTGTGATGCCCCAAGATCTAACTTGGAAAGAATGTCAATCAATTACTCAAACAATTTACCAGAGTTATCTAAAACCTTCAAGTAACAGTCTATCAAACATCTATAAAATTTAAAATATCAATATACAAGTCGATTCATATCTCAAAAGTCATGTACAAATACTCAGGAACTACACTACAATCACCAGTACTGAAATCTATCCTGAGTACAAAAGAATCAAAATCAATCAAAAGACAAAAACCTGAAGATCTGGATCAAATCCTATCTTCTGCTCCCTTGCCCTGACCTGAAAATATCAACCACATATAATGAGCTTTACAAAGCCCAGCAGGTCACCTAATACCTATAATTGAAATCAAAGCACGGCTATGCTATCAATATGCATGTCAATCAATCAATCAATCAAATCATATCAGTCAATGGTCAATGAATCCATGCAATACGGAAATCCAGTAGTCAATAAAACCAGTCAATGCAGCGGCAGGCAAATCGATAAATCAACTCAATCGCGAAGAAATCCGTACACAATAGGAAATCGATCAATTCACCAAATCAATCCAGTCGTCGAATCAATCAATCCGTTAAATCAATCGCTATCAAATCAAATCAATACGGTCTAATCAAATATCTATTCAATGAAATCAATACGAGAAAAGTAGTGAATCTATATACAAAATCAATAAATCTATAGGCAACAGTATCAATGATTCTATACTATTCATGTCCATGCTATCAATGCAATATCTATATCCATCCATTTCTGTATCAATGCTCAATGTCGATGCACAGCCATCAATCAGTAAAATCAATGAAATCGTACGAACTAGTAAATCCGATCAAAGTCAATAAAGCAGAAATCTATAAAACAACGAATCCATAAAGCAATACAGTAAACATGCAATTCAATACTATATACTGGACAAGTATAATCAACTGGTCATGTTGCTGTTGTAGAATCCATATTGCTGTTGTAGATCCGTACATTGGTTCTATCAATAAGAGTCGTCACTCTTTTCACCCGTCGGCATTTCTATAAACTCCTTATAACTCCCAATCGTTATATCAATGATCAATGGTTTAAAGGAAAGCCCGTCGGCCCACCATCCTGTACAGGTCAATATCAATCTCCAACCAATGTTCAATCAGGCTATACGTGTTTCCCAGTATCAATAATCAATCAATAATCAGTTCAATAATCAATATTATGCAATCTATAACAATCATATTAATAATCAATATCATATCAATCTAATCTATCAATTCCAGAAAATTCGGAAATCATACGAAAATAGGGCAGCGTAACGGCAGTCGGTCAAATTTACACAAAAATCCTGCAAAAAGATACAAATTCCAAATCTTTCCAAATTACAGACGAAGATCCATAACAGTCTATCAAACATCTATAAAATTTAAAATATCAATATACAAGTCGATTCATATCTCAAAAGTCATGTACAAATACTCAGGAACTACACTACAATCACCAGTACTGAAATCTATCCTGAGTACAAAAGAATCAAAATCAATCAAAAGACAAAAACCTGAAGATCTGGATCAAATCCTATCTTCTGCTCCCTTGCCCTGACCTGAAAATATCAACCACATATAATGAGCTTTACAAAGCCCAGCAGGTCACCTAATACCTATAATTGAAATCAAAGCACGGCTATGCTATCAATATGCATGTCAATCAATCAATCAATCAAATCATATCAGTCAATGGTCAATGAATCCATGCAATACGGAAATCCAGTAGTCAATAAAACCAGTCAATGCAGCGGCAGGCAAATCGATAAATCAACTCAATCGCGAAGAAATCCGTACACAATAGGAAATCGATCAATTCACCAAAATCAATCCAGTCGTCGAATCAATCAATCCCGTTAAATCAATCGCTATCAAATCAAATCAATACGGTCTAATCAAATATCTATTCAATGAAATCAATACGAGAAAAGTAGTGAATCTATATACAAAATCAATAAATCTATAGGCAACAGTATCAATGATTCTATACTATTCATGTCCATGCTATCAATGCAATATCTATATCCATCCATTTCTGTATCAATGCTCAATGTCGATGCACAGCAGCCATCAATCAGTAAAATCAATGAAATCGTCGTACGAACTAGTAAATCCGATCAAAGTCAATAAAGCAGAAATCTATAAAACAAACGAATCCATAAAGCAATACAGTAAACATGCAATTCAATACTATATATACTGGACAAGTATAATCAACTGGTCATGTTGCTGTTGTAGAATCCATATTGCTGTTGTAGATCCGTACATTGGTTCTATCAATAAGAGTCGTCACTCTTTTCACCCGTCGGCATTTCTATAAACTCCTTATAACTCCCAATCGTTATATCAATGATCAATGGTTTAAAGGAAAGCCCGTCGGCCCACCATCCTGTACAGGTCAATATCAATCTCCAACCAATGTTCAATCAGGCTATACGTGTTTCCCAGTATCAATAATCAATCAATAATCAGTTCAATAATCAATATTATGCAATCTATAACAATCATATTAATAATCAATATCATATCAATCTAATCTATCAATTCCAGAAAATTCGGAAATCATATGAAAATAGGGCAGCGTAACGGCAGTCGGTCAAATTTACACAAAAATCCTGCAAAAAGATACAAATTCCAAATCTTTCCAAATTACAGACGAAGATCCATAACATCAATATAAGACTATTATCCTATAGAAACCAAATCAAATCAAGTCCTGATTATTTTCTATTCGATTAAAATCGCGTAGAATCAATTCCGGCCGGTAAAATCTTCGTAGAATACAGTCAAATCGTGTACAATAATCATATCTATAACATACTAAAAGTTGTGCGGTGAAAGATGTGTCAAATCCAAATCACGTCGAAAAGTCGATTACGAAAACACAAAACAATTCATAACTCGGTCAAAACTCAATATCTTTGAAAACAGAAATAGGGTTCGGAGTCCTTACCACGAGATCTTCATTTTTCCCAACAGCAGCGTCGGACGAAAAGCGCTCCGCGGCCTCCAAAACCCAAGATTTCTCTTTTTCCCTTTTCTCTTTCTCTCTCTAAAACAGATATTTTGTTTTTAAAAATATTTTCTCTCTCATCAAAACGAGCTGATTTCTTTAAATCAGTTGTCTGATCGGCCCGGCCGATCGCCAAATCGTCCCGGGACGATCAGACCAGAAAAATCGTCCTGGACGATTCCCAGAACTATTCTCAGGCCGATATTTTTTACAGTACCGATCGGCCTGGATGATTTCCAATCGTCCTGGACGATCCTGAGAGGAAAAATCCAAATCTGAGAGGAACAGTAAGGGAACGAGGTCTCACAATCTCCACCGGACCACCACTTGAGCCCTCACATCCGCCGGACCACCGCCTGACGCCGTTGCTCCGCCGGACCACCGCTTGAGGTCCTGCATTTTACTAGGCCACCACCTAAGACTCGGACTTTCACCGAACCGTCACTTGAGGCCTTGTGCTCCACCAGGACGCCACTTGAGGCCCAGACTTCTGCCGGACCACCACATGTGGCCCAGACTTCTGTCGAACCATCATTTCAAACCCTGTGCTCCATCAAAACATTACCTGAGGCCAGGACTTCCGTCGGATGACTACTTGAGGCCTTGAGCTCCACCAGGCCACCACTTGATGCCCAGAGTTCTCTCAGAATATTGCCGACCTCCATCACTAGACAGCGGTCTTTTTGACCTTGGTCTCCTACCGACTACGGTCATTCTGACCTCCGTCACCTACTATGGTCCATCCGACCTCCATCACTAGACAAAAATCTTTATGACCCTGGTCTCCTGTCGATTACGGTCATTCTGACATCCGTCACCTACTATGATCCATCCGACCTCCATCACTAGACAACAGTCTTTATGACCCTGGTCTCCTACCGACTACGGTCCTTATGACCTCCGTCACCTACTATGGTCCATCCGACCTCCATCACTAAACAACGGTCTTTCTGACCCTGGTCTCCTGCCGACTACGATTCTTCTGACCTCCGTCACCTACTATGGTTCACCCGACCTCCATCACTAGACAACGGTCTTTCTGACCCTGGTCTCCTGCCAACTACAGTTCTTCTGACTTCCGTCACCTACTATGGTCCATCCAACTTCCATCACTAGACAATGGTCTTTCTGACCCTGGTCTCCTGCCGACTATGGTTCTTCCGACCTCCATCATCGGACAACTGTCTTCCCGGTCTCCATCTTACCGATTATGGTCGTGCCGACCAAACAAACATGTCTATATTAGAACTCCCACCATGTAATGCACTCTAGATGATGCACATTTGTATCATCAAGCCAAGGCCTTCTCCAAATGAAGGGCCTCATTTGTAATCCACAACTAATACTAGTGGATTCATTCAAACTGGGCTAGGCCTCGTGGTTTTTCCCTCTTTTTAGGGGTTTCCACATAAAACTCTGGTGTCTCTTATAAAAGTGACACCCTCTCACTTATCTGCTTGTGTGCTGAATCTTTGTACAACGCTAAGACGTTAAACAATAAATTTCTCTACCGCCGCGAATACTCCAGGACGCAACAATATATATATATTATTTAGATTATTTGTTTCCTTTCCATCTATTTTTTAATTTTTATTACTAATATTTTAGGCAATTGCCTAAAAATCTTTACGTGGTTTGAACAAATAGGGATCACTATTGACCTATTTTCTTGTAATGAAGGGTCGAACCAAATTCTAGGCAACACCAATATTTACCCATAAGTTTGCTTCCCTGAAAATTAAGGCCAATTCCGCCCCTAGGCTCGAGTTAGCTCATTTATCATTAAAAAAAATGTTATTATTCACGCAATTGTTATAATTGTATGGTGACAAGAACAAATATTAAATAAAAATTTATTTAAATAAGAAGGTAAATATTAGTTAATATTTTTTAGTAATTTTATATCAATTTGTTGAATATTTATATATTTTAAGTATATATAATATTAATAGTTTTTAAATAAGCCTACTGAGGAGTTGAGGAGTCAAGTTAGAATAATTCAAATTTGACTTATTAGCTAATCAAATTCAATCCACAAATCTTTTATTAAGGTTCTATTTGGTACAATTTTTTCTTTATTTTAATATTTAGATAACAACTATAATTTTAGTTGACTATTGCTTTCTCACTGCTTTATAGAAATTTTTATGATAGGAAATTTTTTTATGATCAAAATAACAAATTTCTTTTCTCATAACAAATTCACCATCAACTTTATAAAAAACCTCTGCCTAAAGTCAAGCCTAAGCCAGCTTAAGATTTAACTTGATTAAATTACACCCCTAATTAGAGAAAAATTAATCTGTGTGGACGTCGAACACCGACTGGAGACAAATCAGAATGCGCCACATCACACATGTGCTCGGTACCACTAACGTGAGGCATTTTAATTGATCTCCAGATAGAATTTTGTGTTCGATCTCCCCACATAATCATTTCTCCTAATTAGGAGAGACTTTAGATTCATTAAAAAAAAAGAAATAATTCGGATGCAGAAAAAAATTACTTTCATTTTTTATATGTGAAGCTTTTTGTATGAGTTTTATAAATTTAATAATAAAATAAAATTTTATCCGGCTGCATCAAAGCTCACAAATAAATTGTCAAATTTTATTTTTTTCGACTTATAAATTAAGGCTCTTTTGGTGGGACAGCTTTGTAGCTGCTTCTTAAATCAATTTTTTAAATATAAAAATTTAAAAAATTGATTTAAAAATTAATAAAAATTCCGTCTGAAAAGAGAGCCCATACCCCTTAATAAATAGCAAAGCTCCCAAATCTTGACTTCGAGTCTACAAAGCTTTGTTGTATATATGTATGACACGGTGACCCCTTAATTTCCTTACATATTTCCAATTTTTATACTGCACTATCAAGTTTATGCATAGTTATAGGAATAAAAAATAATAACAAAGGATTAAAAATAATAATTTTGTTGCATCTACTTTATATACAATTTCATATAATATTATAAATTCACTTTGTCCTAAAAGAAAAGAAAAAAAAATCCAAAAAAGCAAATAAAAAAAAAAAAAACCATTTCACAACAAACAACAAATCATCAAATGTACAAAGATTCACTATTCATTCAAGAATAGTAAACCTAATTCATTCAAGAAAAAAAAAAAAAAAAAGCTTAGAACATCTTTATATTAATCTCAATGTAATTTCAAATGTTTCATATTTATGTTTTAATAAGAGAAATTATTCTGCGCTGACATTAAACGGTCCAAAGAATAATCAGAACGTTCCACATCACTCAATACAAAGCAGTACCGAACAAAAAAATGATGCGGTACGTTCTGATTGTTCTTCGAACACCGTCCGGTGTCCGCACACAATATTTTTCTTTTTTGAGACATCATTCTTATTGCTTTCTAGTATCAAAATTTTGTGAATTTTGAAAAATTATTTTTAAAAATAATAAGAAACAATCTCAAATGAAACCTTAATCTGATGGATTTTGAGTCATGCTATTCTTAAATAATTTTTAATTAGTAATAAAACAGATATATGAGAATATTCTCATGTAAAACATACAGGAGGACTAAAAATCTCTTGGAATTTAAACTAAAATTAATATAATTCGAAATATCAAGTAATAATCTTAACATAAAATCAAAACTTTTGAAGTTCATCTCAATAAATTTTGCAGGAAAATATGGTGGACATAATGTTTTTTTGCTGCCATTAATTTCCCCAACTTACTTCTGCCTGTAAGCGATATAATTTGCGAGGTGAAGCAAAGGCGCCGACTTTAACGGATCGAAGCCCTCAATCTGTGACTTTGCATCTTGGAGAAGTTCGTCGGCGAACTCCCTCGACTTGTCCAGTCCCAGAAGCTTCGGGTAGGTGGTCTTGTTACTGGCCAAGTCCTTCGCCGCCGTTTTACCCAGCTCCTCCGACGATTTGGTCACATCAAGGATATCGTCCACCACCTGGAAAAGCAACCCGATGCACCGAGCATAACGCCTCAAACGCTCGATCTCCAAATCGGAGCCGCCGCCGACCATGGCTCCGATCACAACCGACGCCTCCAGTAGAGCCGCGGTTTTATGCAAGTGAATGAACTCGAGCCGATCGATATCGACGGGATGTTCTAGACCGGTGGACTCGATGTCGAGCAACTGGCCGGCGACGAGACCCTCCGCGCCGATGCAGCGGGCGAGCTCGGCCGTAGCGCGGACAAATATGGCAGGGGGAATTGGGTTGGAGGAAGGGTAGTTACCGAGATCGACGAGATGGCGGAAAGCCAGGGCGAGGAGAGCGTCGCCGGCGAGGACGGCGACGGGTTCGCCATAGGCGCGGTGACAGGCGGGCTGCCCACGCCGGAGATCGTCGTTATCCATACAGGGGAGATCGTCGTGGATGAGAGACATGGTGTGAATCATCTCGACGGAGCAGGCGGGGGGAATCGCTAGGGCCTCGTCGCCGCCGACGATTTCGCAGGCAGCGATGCACAGTGCCGGGCGGATGCGCTTTCCGCCACCTAGGAGCGAGTATCGCATCGCTTCGTGGATACGCTTCGGGTGCACTAGGGGAATCGCAAGATCTAGGGCTCGATTTACAGATTCCGCCTTGCTCAACAAGTAACCCTTGAAATCGAACTCAGTTGTGGCATCGAAAGGGGCGGAAGTTTCGGCGTTGATTTCGACCGCGTTTGGGGAAGTGAAAGAGAGAGAAAGCGTGCGTGATGGAGCCGGCGGCATGGAAGGGGAGCGAAGGACGCTGTAACCCATCGGGTTAAATGTGAGTTGAAGAAAGGAAGCCATGTAAAGCGGCTGCTTCGAGCTGCTTTTGTGCTGGATTATAAAGCTAAAATTAGAAGCTTTCAGTTCTGTCAGAGAACTTTATATTCTTTTATAGGAAGGAAGAGGAAGAGGGAGAGGAGGAGGAGGCGGAGAAAGAGCTATTGCCGTTGAGAGCCGCGGCCATCGGAGATTGGGCAAGGAAGAGGAGAGGAGATGCTCAAAAGTGGTTCGTGGAGGAGGTACTTATCCAATCGTTGCATATTTTATTATATTTATTTATCTTAAATTTTTTTCTATTATGCTGCTCTCATTTCTTATGTCCAGAGTTTATTATTTCTTTTATTTTTGAATTATTTTAATTGATAAATACCTTAAAATCATCATTAAGAAATAAATAATTTATTTTAAGTATATATATATATATTATGTTTATCTTAAAATAAATTGAATTTAATAAATAATTGATTACATTTTTTATGCTATTTTAAAAAAATAAATTGAAGCATTCAATTTTTTAAAATAAAACTTTTTTCAATTAATTTGTTGCTAATACTATTAGTCCTTTTTTTATGGGAACCTATATTAGTCCATATTATATATTTATATAATTATACCTAATGAAACTTACTATAAAATAAATATGAGTATAATGTGCACTAAGAAAATTTACTATATATGATTATTTAAAGTTTTAGTTTTGTTTGTATAAGTCTTTTAAGTTCAAAAAATAATAATAAATTAGTCATGTTGCGTCCTGGAAAATTCGCTGCGGTAGAGAAATATAAAGATTAATGCCTTAGCTTTGTACGAAGATCCAGAACACAAACAGATGAAAGAGATGAGGGTGTAGCGTTCATAAGAGAAACCAGAGTTTTTACGTGGAAACCCCTAAAAAAGGGGGAAAAACCACGGGGCCTGGCCCAGTTTGAATGAATCCACTAGTGCTTGCAATTGATTACAAATGAGGCTCATCCTTAGGAGGAAGGTCTTGGCTCGAAGTAAAAAATATACATCATATAAAATGCATTACGTGGTGGAAGTTGGAAGAATCAATGTTTGGTATGTTTGTTTGAGGTGGCAAAACCATAGTCGACGAGCGATGTAGATCGGAAGAACCATATTCGACGGGTGATGGAGGTCGGAAGGATCGTAGCGGGTGACGGAGGTCGGAAGGACCGTTGTTGGTAGACAATGGAGGTCAGAAGGATCATAGTCGGCAGGCGACGAAGGTCGGGAGGACCGTAGTCGGCGGGCGAAGAAGGTCGAGGGGACCATAGTTAGCAAGCGACGAAGGTCAGGAGGACCGTAGTCGGCGAGGAATGTAGTCGGCAGAAGACGAAGGGCCGAAGGACCATAGTCTGCAAATGACGGAGATCGGAAGGACCGTAATTGGATGACAGTAGTTGGGAGGACTGTAGTTGGCGGACTAGCGGAAGTCCTACGGTGTTCGGCAGACTGTCAGAATTCTGATGGGTCCGACGATGGTCGGCGGGCGGACGTTCGGCGGTAGTCGGTGAACTGGTAGAAGTCCGACGGCAGTCGGAGGATGGGTGGAAGTCCGGTGGCGATCGAAGAACCGGTGGTAGTCTGGCGACGGTCGACGGACTGGCAGAAGTCTGTCGGTGGTTGGCGAATTGGCGGAAGTCCGGCTGCGGTAGACGAACTGGCAGAAGTCCGTCGGTGGTCAACTGTTGGGATGATGTCCAGCTGCGGTCGGCGAACTGGTAGAAGTCTGGCGGTGGTCGACGAACTGGCAAAAGTCTGTCGGTGGTTGGCGAATTGGCGGAAGTCCGGCGAAGGTAGACGGACTGGCAGAAGTCTGTCGGTGGTCAACGGTTGGGATGAAGTCCAGCTGCAGTCGGCGAACTGGTGGAAGTCCGGCGGTGGTCGGCAGGAATTCTGGTGGTGGTCGGCAGGAACCCCGATGGTGGTCGGCAGGTACTCCGGTGGTGGCCGGCATGAACCCCAACGGTGGTCGGCAGGTACTCCGGTGGTGGCCGGCAGGAACCCCGATGGTGGTCGGCAGGTACTCCGGTGGTGGCCGGCATGAACCCCAACGGTGGTCGGCAGATACTTCGGTGGTGGCCGGCAGGAACCCCGGTGGTGGTCGGCAGGAACTCGGGTGGTGGTCGATCGCAAGAGAGCTCCCAAATTCCTCCCTTTATTCTCTTCTTCTCCCTCTTCCTCCCTTTTTTTCATGTGAAGAATGAGGGCCTATTTATAATTTTTTGAGAGTGGCATGGCTTGTAAATATGTGGATGATCAAGGGCAAAATGGGAGTGTTTGAATGGACGGCTGATATTGAATCCTTTGATCATACACCGTTTGTCAGCCACTTGAAGGCCTTAATGATGTGGGAATCCGGCAATCTTGGGCTCGTTGGATTCGTCTCGTCGAGCCGTTCGATTCGACTATAAGCTCACCAAAATCGGAGATCGTTTGGTAACTCAAATTGTGGTTCGAACCTTCCATCAGCGCTTTAGGTCCTTGATTTGGACTCATTTGGGCTCGGATTGAGTCAAATTTGGTGTCGTTGGGTTCGTATTTCCGAGACGCTCAGTTTGACTGTAAGTTTGCTGAAATCGAAGTTCAGGTGCTCCCGGATTTAATTTTTGAAATTTCCAACTTGCTTTTTGCCTCGAGATTCGTGCCCGATCAAGATAAATTTTGCATGACGTATCAAGTCAAATATTTTTTTCTGAAAAGTAATTAAATATATATATTTTTTTTAATCATGTATGAACATGACTTAAATAATGTTTGAATATGGATGGAACCATATTCAAACATGACTCCAATATCTATTTTAAAAAAAATACAATATATGCTGAGTGTTTATTTTAAAAGTGAATCAACATTGACATTATTGTACCATATGGAGAATAATGAAAAGAAAATAGACAAGTTGGTTGTACATTCACCAAAAAAAATAGAGTGACCAATTAATCGCATGAATACACATTTTCTTTGAAGATCTGATAGATTTTATATATACAATGTTAGAGATTTATCAAAATTCACTCAAGTTTTGTTTGGGACGGCTTTCTTATTGCTTCTTAAAGTAGCTTTTTAGTACAAAAATTAAAATTTTGTACTGTAAAATTATTTTAAAAAACAGTAAGAAAGTCGTCTCAAACGAAATCTTAATTTGAAATCAATGTTAATATACCATTTTGTTAGAGCATAGTCTATAATTGTAATATCTTCAATTAAGCTAATTACATATTATGACCTTTTTTTAATGAGATATCCTTATTCATTCAACACCAATCTCTTATATATAATTAAAGGATGTTTTAGATATACAAGCTATAAATGACAATGATCTTTTGGATGTTTCAATAATAAAGAATCCATTGGAGATTATATTATCAATTTCTTATCTACTTAAAACTAGTAAATGGGTGAAGTCTTTTAATTTTGTCCATACCTTGGAGATAAAAGTAATAATCTAAGATATAAAGAATATATGGATAACTCCTCTCTTATAATGGTCATAGCCAAAAAGGTATCTCTAATGCAATGGTTGATGGTCTTCGCCTCATTCGTCTTGCAGCTTTGGTGGTTGCTTTTGGGATGTCTTTAGCTCTGTTGGCTCTATTAGCTCCTTTTGGCCCTTTGGATTCCACTGTTGAGCTGCTTTCGCCTCCTTGTGTTTATTTTGATTAGTTATTGTAATAGTTTTGATTAATGACTCATAGGGTTTTCTTTGAATGTTTATTTTTGTGAGTTGTCAATCTTTTAAGGACTTACACCTCTTTTTTTTTAATTAATACGTATGTCCCTATGTGGGTTTTATCTTAAAAAAAAATGCCTCCATGCATGGCTTGCAACACTATATGATGAGAGATCATTATCTATAGGCTAAAAAATTGGAAAAATTATTTTGTGCGGACTCCGGACGGAACCGGAGACCAACCAGAATGCGTCACATCATTTTTTTTGCTCGGTACTAGGTTACGTGGTGCATTCTAATTAATTTCTAAACTGTCTGGTGTCCGCACAGAATGATTTCTCCAAAAATTGAAACTTGCATGCAAATCTCAAAACTTCGATGAGAGCAACATTCTAGTTCATTAGATCAATCATCTATAAATAAAAAAAATATTTTGAAATTGTTTTTTTTTTCTAAATATTGAGTCATAATTAATAATACTTTTGTAACACTTATGCTATCGTAAAATATTTTTAAAATAACAATATGAGTTTAGTCTAAAAAAAATTCTTATAAGAAACTATCATAGATTGAATATCAAAATGGTGAAATTAAATAATAATAAAAAGGATATGAACACCCTTCAAAAGATTGTGATTATTTTATTTTTTTTATCATTAATGAATTCCTCATCTCAGCCGTCCAATTCTTTTTTGACGATAAGAGATCCACAAATATGGGAGTTATTGGGCATGCAATTAATTGTCTAGGTGGTAGGAGAGCTCAAAGGCATGGTCCAATACTGCTGCTAGAAGAACGATGACTATATTTATTAATCAATAATTTCAAGGATTAAAATAATAGGAAAATATTATATATTATGATTTAAATTAAAATAACTTAATTTTGAGCAGTAAATAGATTTTAATTTAAATATAAAATTAACTTCACATAATTTTAAAATTAATATATGAAATTAATCATTAAATTAAATATTTGACATATCTGATTTAATAATTAAGTATTGAAATTAAATAATAATAAATCATATTTTAATTAATATTTATGTCAATATAATGCACGATATCATTGTTAAATAACTATTATTTCTTAATTAAAAGTAAATATATTTAGGCTAAAATATCTAATAAAGGCTAAAGATGTTAATATTTTCACTACAAAATGGAGTATTTAGTATTTACTTAAAATAAATATATTTAGGAAGTATATTTCTATTCTATTTTGGAAGTACAAATCACCATTGCCACAGCTTTTAGTTCAAATTACAACACAACTCATTTTGGTCTTTTTTTAGCTTTGGCTATCTATTAAGAAGAAATTATTACATGTGGTCATTTGATATTGTACGGAGATAATCAGGATGCATCATATCATCATTTTGATGCGTACCGGGTGACGTGATTCATCCTGATTCGCCTTCAGACGGTCCACTGACCGCACATAATAATTTCTCCTTGGATTGAGTCATACGTATATGTACGTGATGTGTAAATGAATTTATTTTAATTTATCTAAATATAAAAAAATCAGATAAAAAAAATTCTCCAAGGTCATTAAATAATGGCGTGTGATATGCATTTGTGTGAGCAAATTATAAAATATTTCTCTTTTGAATATAAAGCAGAAAAGAATTCTGCCAGATTGCAGCTGAATTAAATGTTGTATCCTCAGAGCTTTAAACTACCTTATCACATTATTTGTTTATGGTTCTGTCTTACCGGTTGATTCAGTTTGACATGACTACTGCTAATAAAGTTCAAATAAAAAAATTTTTTTTGAGACTTTTAAGTCAATTGAGATAACTCAAACGAACATCACATATGTAAAATTTAAAATCAATATTGGTATGTCACCAAAAATTATCTTGATCAGGTACGAATCTTGATGAAAAATTGAGTTGAAAGTTTCCAAAATTAGATATGGGACCATCCGAACTTTAATTTCAACAAACTTATAATCGAATTGAACGTCTCAAGAAGACGAGCCCAACGACACCAAATCAAACTCAATCCGAGCCCGAATGGGTCCAAAACAAGGGTTTGAAGCGTTGTTGAAGGGTTCAAAGCACAATTTGGATTACCAAACAGTTTTCAAATGTGACATGTTTATAGTCAAATCGAGCGGCTCGACGAGACGAATCCAACAAACCCAAGATCACTGAATTCCGAAATCATTAAGGCGACCAATTGACCAATAAACGGTCAATGATCAAGGGGATCGATATCGACCGTCCATTCAAACCACTCCCATTTTGACCTTGATCTTCCACATATTTACAAGCTATGCCACTCTCAAAAAACTATAAATAGCCCCCACTCTTTCCATGAGAAGGGGGAAGAAAGAGGAGAAGGAAGAGAGGAGTTTGGAAGCTCTCTTGCCATCGATCACCGCCGGGGTTCCTGCTAACCACCGCCGGGTTTCCTGCCAACCACCGTCGGAGTTCCTGCCGACCACCGCCGGGGTTCCTGCCAACCACCGCCGGGTTTCTTGCCGACCACCGCTGAGTTTCCTGCCGACCACCGCCGGTGTTCCGGACAATGATCTTGGGCTTGTTGGATTCGTCTCGTCGAGTCGCTTGATTCTACTATAAGCATGTTGCATTTAGAATCCGTTTGATAATCCAAATTATGCTTTGAACCCTCCAAATATGCTTTAGACCTTTGGTTTGTGCTCATTCGAGCTTATATTTGATTGATTTTGATGTTGTTGGGTTTGTCATTTCTAGACAATCAATTCAACTATAGGTATGCTGAATTTGGAGTTTGGATGTTTCTCTTTTTAATATTTGGAGCCTCAATCTTATATTTACATCTAGATTCGTGCTTGATCAAAACTATTTTTGCTGACATATCAAGTGTTAAAAGTAAATTTTGAGTGGACATTTCTTTGATTTCCAACCATCCTTATTGTTTTAGTATACGATGGATAATTAAATTATTATAATAAATAATAATGGGCTTAAAAGTTTTTTTCCTATGGTAGAGTATACTTAAACATTATGATGAAGAATGAAATTGATGTTTGTGTTGTTTATCATGCTGCTAATTTGTGGATGGTGGTCCAACAACGATAATCAACTGGCGGTGATCCGAAGGAGCGTTAGTATTCTTTAAGTCTCTAAACCTTTTTGAATCTCAAACCAATAGTCCCCTTCATTAAGGTGGGGGTCTATTTATGATTTTGTTTATAGAGGGTTGCTTATCTATAACATTTCATATAACTGCCCATATTAATTTTCTTAATCATATATCAGATTTTTTTTTTTTTTTTTTGTATATTTAAGTATGTTAATGATATCAAAATTGAATAATTTTGGGCTCGTTTGATTTGTCTTGCAAGAAACTCTATTTTTTATAATCTTGTTACATTTGGAAATCATTTCATAGTTTAATTATGTTCCAAAATTTTTATTTATATTTCAAGTATTTCATTGGGACTCATTCGGACTCAGAACAAATCACTCTTGGTGTTGATAAGTTTGTCTCACCAATATGTTCAATGGATGCGTTCATCTCACCAATATGTTTATTTAATGGATTCGTTTGGGACGGCTTTCTTACTGCTTCTTAAAGTCGTTTTTAATATAAAAATTTTAA
This sequence comes from Dendrobium officinale, assembly GCA_019514585.1. Taxonomy (NCBI): domain Eukaryota; kingdom Viridiplantae; phylum Streptophyta; class Magnoliopsida; order Asparagales; family Orchidaceae; genus Dendrobium; species Dendrobium officinale. The sequence goes on from CM033688.1 coordinate 68,794,181, forward strand.
TTTTTATACTTGGAAGCAGTTTTAAGAAGCAGGAAGAAAGCCGTCCCAAACAAAACCTTAATTTGAACCATAATCAATGTTAAAGTCAAAGAAGCTTGGTGGAGCCAACACTACTAGACAAAATTGCAACGAGTGCTTGTTGGGGGCTCTCAAATAAAACAAATGTCACATGTGGAGAATGTGAAGCTTGGTGGAGCCAAGACTACATGACCTAATTGCAAGGAGTACTTGTTGTGTGCTCATAAATAGTAACAATGCACATGTGGAGAATGCACATTTATTACTATAGCTCAATCTAGACATATCGATGGGACCAACAATATTGTCTAAGGATTAAAAGTTTGTGTGATGGGAGCTTACTAATGGGAACGATGATGAGGTAGAAGAAGTTGATTTTACAACAAGTGCCACTAAGGAAGGCAACGAGGACACCGGTGCCACGTAGGAAGAAGAGAAACCTTGATGTGGATGATATCCTGTGTCACACGCTAAGATCTATATTGAAAGAATTACATATGTATTTCATTTTAACTATTTAACTAGAGCTTACTGATGAACAACAAAAAAAAACATGATTACATTTTTATCTTGTCTAGAGCCTCATATCATAGGATCCATACCTTTTCCTGGAAATATATAAAACCACCTAATGAGCACATACCAACAACAACTGAAATCAATTCAAGATAAAAGAAAATAATATACTATAAATCATATCAAGAAATATATGAATAAATGTCTATATTGATTATCTGTATCAATTTATTCTTCTATAGTTCATCACATCTCAATCAATTACATCATTAGTCACAATATCAATAACAATCAACATTATTAATGCAGTAACAATATTAGTATCATGATCAATAACATTAAAGTAGTGTTGATGACAGTAAAGATTATTAGTGTTAGTCCCAATATCAGTACCGTGTTCATAACGGTGTTAGTTCATGTATTCAAATATTCAATGAGTGTCTATAAAATGTATTTTGCTCATAAACTTATGACTCACAATCAGTCGCCACTAATAACTCCTAATCAATGTTCTCTTTATAACTCCACTTAAATCACGTGAATCAATTGTGCCGACTCCTTAACTTCGAATCAATCTTCAGCTCATTATGACTCTCACTCAGTTAATCATAATGACGTCGTAGCGCTCATCAGATCAACACCAAAGGGCTTTACTTCAAAATTTTTAATTTTTTTAAGAAAATATATTTCACATATTTAAGTTATTACAATCTCTTCATCATCATCGATATTTCTATATTAGTCAGAGAGAGGGCATGCTCAAAATACTAAGTTTTTTGTTTTTTTTGTTCACCTCTCTAGATGATCCATCATAGAATACTTTGTCATCCACATACTTAAATTATTCACTAACTTCTTATCTATCCATGATCTAATTATATATTCAAAATGCAATATAATATTTCACCCATCACATTGTGTATTTTTTAAATATGAATTATATATAAGTCTTGTTGAGCATACACAACCCAAAAAGATGTGGTGGTTGAAAGAAAAAATAGACACCCACTTACCACCACAAAAGCTCTTTTTATTCAAAAGAATGCTCTAAAAGAATATTGGAGGAAGTTGGCTTAATAGTTGCTCAAATCATAAAGTGGTTAACTACAAGGATCACTAAGGTTCAAGGTTCCTAGACAAGTCATAACTAAATTCTTTCCTCATTTCAACATCTCAAACAACCTTGTTCCCAATAGATTTGAAAGTATTGCTTTGATTCATACACATACTCAAAAAAGAGAATTTTTTTACCAAAGAGAAATTATATGTTTCATTATTAGCTACTCTCCCACTCAAAAAGGGCACAAATGCTACCATCACCATTGAAAAAGATGTATTTGTTGAGTGTTGCTTTCAATGAAGAAGATTCCTACTTTGTTACTACTTACCCTAATAAGGAAATATCAATCACTAATGACATCTCAATTGCCCTTTCTTACCACTCATCCAAGCAAACAACTACATTTCAAAACCAGCCACTCTTACACAACCAAAGCTGATACCAAAACCACCTTTTCTTCAGCCATTATAGATTTACTCAAAGAGAAAGGCAACACAATCTACTTTTAGGTCCAATTAACTAAGGCTTCATTTGGAACAACTTTATTAATGTTTCTTAAAACAGTTTTTTAGTTAAAAAATTATAATATTTGTATTAAAAAGTTATTTTAATAAGCATTAAAAAAGCCGTCCCAAACAAAGCCTAAATCAATCCCTATTATTGAATTCAGTTAGGAAACCATTAGCCTACAAATATAAATATCAAAACTTTTATTGAACATACAAATTGAAATCCCTCCAAAAGAGCAAAAGAAAAAAAATTAGACACTACCAAAAGGAAAGAAATTAATAAAATATAGATAGACCAAACTATAAAATACAAATATGATAAATTGCTAGACAATGGTCAAATTATACACTCAAATATAATATTCACTCTGATTGATAAAATGATTATTGTTCAAAATCTTTTATTATTAAAGATGAATAAAAACTAAATAATAATAATAATTTGAGAGAAAAGGTTCAAAATTAGTTACTTGACTATGAATAAATACCCAATTGAATCTCAAGGTTTTGCACAATCTACCATTTAATCAATCTACAATTGAAAATTGATCTAATTTGAACCAGAAGCTAAAAATGATAGTTAAAGTAAACACCAAATTTAAATATGAGAATATTTTAAATAGTGCAAATATATCTTATATTATATTTTCATATTACTCTTTTGTTATTTAATAAGTTATAATAAAAACAAAAAACTAAATGAAAGTTAAGCTTTGAAATAATATGGATTAATAATTAGTAAAAATAATATTTAAAATGAGTAAAATTAAATAAGTTATTATGAAATAAATTATATTAACAATTATTATTTACCTTCGGGGAGAAACTAACTATTATATAATCACTTGAAACTTAAATCATAAGTAAATATTTGCCTTATGTAAATCATAAATTTGAGGATGCTCCAAAAAGTCAATGTTGGAAAAATCTCCTATTAAAGGCTTGTTATTGCCTTATGCTATCAATTCATGCACAATTTTATAAAATCACGCCTCAAAACAATGGGTCACATTTTATAATATCTTTAACAGCAAGTAAAAGAATTTTATTCAAAAATGAAAAGGATTTAACCCTTGAAGCTTAAATAGATATAGGTTATGCAAGTTCTATGGTTGAAAAGAGATCAACAGCATTTTTTTTTTTTTTTAAACGAGGTATCCACCCGCTGCCACTCCTGAAAGGGTGCTTAGCACCGTGACTAATTCTCGGCTGACCTAGAAGAGGCACCCACCCTAAAAATCTCCGGGCACGCATTTGATTAGGCCCAACTTAAGAGAGACTGCTGCTCAAGGGGAATTTGGGGGGTTTCTAATTGTATTCGCCCACCAACCAAGCTAAGCAATGGTGGGTAACTGCATCTTATTTAGGAGACAATATAAGTTAAAGACAAAAAATAAAAGAGAAAATGACTAAAATGATATCGACTCTTATAAAATATCAAAGTAATCCCCAACTATATTAAAAGATCATTTTGATCACTCAACTCTTTAAAGATGAACAAAACTAATCCCACCATAAAACTATTTTGATTCTTTTTTAAAAAACAGAAGAACTAAAATAATCCATTAATATAATTGGGGATCACTTTAGTCCGTCATAAAAAAATCAAAGGACCATTTTGACCATTTTCTCAAAAATAAAATATAATGACAAGATCCAATGAAGAAGTAAAATTTAGATCCATAACAAAATTGAAATGAAAAACATCTATTTATCCACTTGAGGGCGAGTGTACAAAATGCCTACTATAGGATTCCACCTCCCACACTCACACCTTGCTGCCTCCTAGCTGTCCACACAACCAGGCTGCAAGCTCTCCTTCATATTCTAGCTCTACCTAAATAAGCTCTTCTACCTTATTCTTATTGTCAACTCATTGATCAATGTTATCATTGATATTACCTCATCAATCCATGAGTTATCTTAATTTATTTTGTCAATTACTAATTTTATATATTCCTATTTAAACCTCCCATCTGTTTCTATAAATTCATCACAAAATGCTAGCATGAAAAAAAAAAAACAAACTCCCTCCAATTCTCGTGGCTATTGTTGGTGACATTATTAAGTGCGGTCACCGGACATCGTTCGGAGGCTAATCATGACACGCTATATCACTTTTTAGTTGTGTACCGGTGTTGTGTACCGCTATGTACCGGATGGCATGGTGTATCCTAATTCGTCTCCGGACCGTCTGGTGACTGCATAAAATAATCTCTCCTATTGTTGAAGGACAATTCTTGTGCAGTTGTTCTTATCAATTTATCATAAGGATTAGTTGATATTTGAAGAGCTATTATGTTGAATGTGTCATTGAAATATTTCTTATTTACAAAACTATCACTCATAACATTTAAAATGAACTAATAAATTATGTATTTACACATGATAAAACTAAACCATTAAAAAAACAACAAATCAATGAGAACAGAAATTAACAAGGTTGTTGTGCCCTTCATAATTTGAGTGATAATACTGTAAATGGAAATCACACATGAAATTGCCCCCCAAAAGAGATTAATATCTCAGCAATAAGTGCACAAATGATTTGGGGATTGTAATGAACTTATAGAATCAATTCCAGCAGTTGAGGATGACAACAAGTATCCATGTAGAAAAAAAGTAGATTTTGGCCAATCAAAAAAAACCTTTCTCGGCTTACCTTTCCATAAAGTATCTACAGTCTTGGAAGCAGAGAGGTTCGTTTCCCCAAGAAGTCCATTCAGCTACCAGCTCTCTGGCAAAAAGCTCTATGCACCTTGAAGGCTTGGAACCTGGAAGATGATCTACTAGCAATTCTTCCAAAGTTAAGAACAGCAGCTAGAAAGATATCTTTAATGTTATCCTCAATTCAATTATAAGGCAAATCAACCAATACCGATGGAAGTTTGGAAAACAAATCAAATTCATCGAAGTTAACTACGTTTGCAAATTGATACTTTTTTTTTTAATTTGTTGAAGATAACAAGAAGATCGGCACTAACAATTAGTCTTCGTTTGGGACGACTTTCTTATTGCTTCTTAAAGCAGCTTTTTAGTACAAAAAATTTAATTTTTACGCTAGAAAACTGCTATAAGAAGCAGTAGGAAAGTCGTCCCAAACGAAGCCTTCGTTTATGAATCCCACAATGAAGTTGCTTAGGGATATTGTTAGTAGAGTGACACAGCAATGCCCAAGTTGAAACCAATATATTAGAGATTGGACATCTATCAACTCAAATATATTACAAACTGAAATCTTAATTAACTTTTATGTGGGATTAAGCCTCACTCTCGTGAGCATCCAAAAAGCACTAGCTATAATGACATGGCAAATGCATTCACTGCATTGGTTTGAAGTTCAGGCAGTCATAACGGTATGACTATGCAAATGTTTTACTTAAAAGAAAAACAACATTAAAACAAATTAAATATCTCAGACTGCAAAGGTGGCTACTGTACTGCAAGAAAATGAGAAGTTGATTAATATTGCCAATGATGATATCTGTTTACAACAACAACATCAAGTTTTTGTCCCACTACGTGGGGTCGGCTATATGAATCCTTTTTCGTCATTGTGTCCTGTTAAAAGTCAAATTCTCATTTAAATCTAATAAAGAAAGATTATTTCTAATATTTCCTAACCAAGTCTTTTTAGGTCTACTCTACCTTTTTTAACATAAGTCAAATTTAATATCTCAACTTTCCTAACCGCGTCATCGTAAGGCCTCCGTTTAATGTGACCAAACCATCTAAGGCAACTCTCTCTAATCTTATCTTCGACTAGAGCTACTCTAACCTTTTCATGTATATGCTCATCGGAAGACCTCTGTTTAATGATGATATCTGATTACCTAAAACTAATTTTAATAGTAAAGAAATGCCACAAGAGTCCCCTGCATTCCTGAAGGCACAGGAAGACGCACTAAAAAGCTATGCATATGTTTTGATCTAAAGAAGGCTAGTAATTTTAGCCCTACAGAAACTGAAACGTTTACGCTAGGAATTAGGATACTTCCCAGTGGAGGTTTCCGTGAATAAGCACCAGGGATGCTGATGAAGATTTGGATATCTTGAAAATTTTGGATGAAATGTGGTTCAATTTTCTGCAAAAGCTCACAAGAATATATATATCAGAAAATTAAATGGGTAAAGGAGTATAGGTTCTGAGCTTTGGGATGAAAAACTCAAGAAAATACTGGAACTCTGACCTCTTTATTGACATAGCCAAGAAGAAGGTATTCGTACGGTTTGTGATGAATCAAGTCCAAGTCACTAAGCAGAGAACCATCGGGTTTTATCTATATAATAATAATGAGAGCAAAGAGTGAAATAGCCTAGCAAAATATTAAAAAGCAGAAGCATTGGATTAATTAATACGCATGAAACGAAATGTAACTGCGATTTCTATTGCGCAAAAGATATTTAAATCTCTATTAGTACAAGAATTCTCAAAACCAAGAAGAGAAAAGGAAATTACCTTCAACCAGTAACAAGTTTTGATATCAGTCACTCCCCAAGCTGGAAATAATTCTTGTTCAACAAAAGCACGAAGCTTCCCTCTATTTGTCATCCATAATACAACAAGGGCTCCCTCTGTATGAGCAAGTTGTTTGATAGGGAGGTATAGGAAGTATCGGTTTGGTAATGTCGGGTACCTAAAATGAATTAATATACTGAAATAAATTTTGAGGTATCATTCAGTAAGAAGATTAAATTTACCGATCTGGATCATTTTTTCATCAATTTAGTGGTCCTTTCTGTGGAAGAAATAAAGGATCTTGATTAAACACAAAAGTTGGGAAACTTCAACTCCCTTCAGAGTGAAGAAATGGATAACAGTTTAGGAAACTTTCAGTATATTACTACAGCACCAGCACTTTTTGCAGAAGGGTATTGCCGCATGGCACTGACCATTGATGGGTATTTAAGCTTCTCAGGACAGTACACTAACAGCCTGATAAACTAACACTTATTTCTTGATTTGGAATTTATTTACACATTCTTATGTTTGATTCTTAGCAAGAACTATATTTTTTGGGTAGAGGATTGATGTTTGATCAACAGGAAATGTAAATTTATGTTAAAATTCATGAAATGAATCCTCATTAAACTTTACTAGTACTTGGCATTTTCCAAAAAAAATAAAAGATAAAAAATTGTCATGACCTGACACTAGAGAAATGAAGACTTGGATAAGGTACCATCATAATTGGGGAAAAACTTAACCCTATTTGCCTAACACAAGCAATAGCTGGCTAACACATCAGCTTAAAATAATCATAACAATTAACTTAGGTTGCATTTGGGACGGCTTTCTTATTGCTTCTTAAAACAGCTTTCTAGTATAAAAATTAAATTTTTGAACTAGGAAGATGCCTTAAGAAGCAGAAAGAAATCCGTCCCGAACGAAGCCTTAATCGTGATGAAAAAAGTTGGTTAACTGGGAATTCATTTGATAATGTTTTCAACTATTTGCTTAAGCTTCCTTGAACTATAAAAATAATTTTAAGGTGTTTTGTTTAAGAGCTATAATAAAAAAAAAAATAGATATGTAAAAAGGTAGCCTAATGACTTCACAAAAAAACCCATAAAAGAGCTTCATAAATTTTAGCATTTTCATTTGATAAATAATAAATATATTTAATTTTAATTAATTATCTAATAACTAATATTCTTTATCATTATATAATAATATAAAACTTACAAAAATACTTGTTTAATCATACAATCACTTTACCAATATGGCAATAATATTCTACCAAACTGCTACAACTCTTAAAGCACTTTAAATAATAATCTTCCAAAACAGTTATCCACTTTACTCCACAACACCAATTCAAGGAAGCACAGCACAATAATAAGTGAAGCAAAACTTCATGTAGCCTATCTCTGCTTCTTAAATAAAAGCAATTTTAGTGCGCTAGAAAACATAATTGCAAGAAAAGTTTAAATTTAACGCTAGTTTAGAAAGCTTCCTAGAAAAAGGTTTACAGATCATGGAAGAAAATAGAGAGGGAAATCTACCTCCAGCAAGAAACTCAATAACAGATTGGTTTACAGATCAATGTATTGAATGATTTAGGCTTCGTTTGGGAAAAGCCGTCCCAAACGAAGACTTAGTTTTGCTTGTTTAAGTGAATTCAAGTCGGATCATGTCATCCCTTTAAAATGTATGACATGAATAGTATGTGGAGTAATTAAGCTCAACTCATTCATAAACAACACATATTGGCATATAGCATTTTCATGTTATGTGGCAAATTGAATTCAACTCTGGCACACCTAAATATCAGTTAGAAGTCTAGAAACGTTGAAAATGGTATACTATGTCTAGTCAGAAATATAGTAATGGCAAAAGGGCAGGTTGAAGCAATAATTTAATTGTCTACTCGTTTCTATTGTGACTTGAAGGTCATTAGCCCATCACAGAAATAGCATCACTGTATGAGAATTTTCACAGCTTTTGGCAAAAGTTCTACCATTGGTTGCCGATTCAACAACAATTATTAATCTTCTTCATCTAGGATTTTCATCTGAGCTTGGAGTCAAAAATCTAAGATGACGAGAAAAAAAAAGTTATAAAAAATTGCCAAGGAGAAGATGTGAGCGCATACACTGCTTTTTGATAAGCACTTCCATTTTCCCATGGTGGATCAATAACAATTAGATTAAAACCTTGATCAGAAGAACCTGTAGAAAAGATTTGGCAACAGTGGCATCAAAAAAGGAAACTATATCTATCGTGCAAAACTTTTGAAGACATGACATAAGTCATGGGGAAAATTAAATTGATCAAAACTTGGAAATCAATGCATAGGAGAGATTAATGAATATTACCAGGAATGAGATCATGGATTTGTCTCAAATCAGACTTCCAGGCGAACATTAAATTAGAAGTAATAGATAAAAGAAAAAGGGAAAATAAGTAAGATATTTTAAGACAAGATAAGACAACTGTATATTCATGATGCATGGAAGTATGTCTGCATATATGTTTGCATAAATAGGTTCATGCATCATAGATTGATATGTTTATATATATAATATATATATATATATATATATATATATACAAATAAAGAATCCATGACACATGCATAGCAGCACCTAAAGCTATCAAGCAATCATAGAAGAATCAAGAACAGCATATGCTGAAAAGCTTCATCTTAAAAAATCAAGGAACTAGAAGAACAAAATGAGAAAGATTTCAAAAGAAGTTAATTTGATCAACCAGAAATGCTTCCTTTGTAGTAACATACCGTATGAAAACAACTTTTTCTTGGTAGTATATATATCCGATTAAGAAATTCAGCATCCATATCAATAGATGCTTTATTACTAATCAAGTTATTAAAAAGAGGAGCAACTGTCCTTCCACTAGAATCCACATTTGGCAAACCTGATAAAAAAAAGATAGCCAAATTGTTAGATAATTTATGGATTTATGAAAAGAATGAGAAGAAATTGATGTTTGAACAAATCAAAAGTAATGTTCAAAATTCTTGCATGGAACCATCAAGCTGCGGGCTAAGAACCACTTTCTAGTCATGTTTTTTGCACATCAGGCTTCAAAATATTTTTTCCACATTAAACATCACAGGACAAGAAACTGCAGTGCCAGATTTGGCATTGAAGTAGCTTACAAGGCCAGCTAACGTGCAGAGGCTTCAATGGTTTTGCTATGGGTTTCATGTGGAAGATATCTTCTGAAAATTAGAGGTTTAAGAAGAGAAAATAAAACAAAACCAATCTTGTAGCAAAATCTGATGCTCATCTAGAGTAAATACAAACTCCCAAAAAAAAAAAACAAGAGTAAATGCAAATGGTCAGTTTGTTTCACTGCAAGTGTTTCAAGTTCAAGAATTGAGTCGCATTGAGGTGGATTGTAAATGACATTTATTTGTTTAGCATTAACTCTCTTCGTATGAACTTAGTTTTTGTGTTTATTTGGACTAAAATGGGTTTCATTTTTCTCCACCATCATGTTAATTTTATGCTACTTCATTACCATTTTAAATAGAAGTAATATTCCAATCCATCAACCCATTAGCAATAATAATAACCAATGCCTCAAAGTTGAAACTTCTCACCTTTTTGAAGGTGTGTTTCAAGAAGAGTAATTTAGTTTCATTCAATTCAAGCAAAACAAACACTTGAACCCAAGGTTCGGAAAAATCAAACCGGATATGAAACAAAAAGAAGCATAGGCTCACAGTTCAATGGTTAAATCTAGGTCGAGCTGAGTTAAATTGAATGATATAATAAAACCTATAATCAACTCGAATGATATAATAAAACCTAAAATAATTATAATATAATATAAGTTATATAATAATTAAAAATTTTAAAGTGAATACATAACTACCTCGATTAAGCCTCAACATAAAGTTCGTCAATAAGTCGAATGTGAATATAAGTGTGTGTGTGTCTGTGTGTGTGTGTGTGTATATGTAATAAGAATAATAGTTAATGTAAAATATAAAGTTTATAATATAAAATAAATTTGTGTTCTTAACTTTATAAAACCATGTGCAACCTAACTCCCCATCTAATATTCACACAGTCTCACATAATAGGAAAACTTTAAGTAGTCGTCTTATTATAGTACAAAGAACAAGCCATTAGCAACAAGCCAAAATTGCCTGAGATGGCAGCCATCTAATCTTGTTGAATCTATATGCATATGATTTTAAATGAATCTTAAAAATTTTAAAAAGATTTAATAAAACTAAAACATGCTATTTCAAACTTTATTAAAATAAAATTTAACATTTTAAGCTCAATAAGTTTGGATCAAGCTTAAACAAGCTTTAAATCAGTGGTGCAAAAAAATCTATAGTTTGAACCGAACAATTCTACAAAATCGAGACCAATTCGAGGCGGTTCAACACGAATCTGACATTACAAGTAAATTGACCAGTTCACATTCGAAGGGGCAAGTCCAAATTTTTTTTTCAAAATGTTGCTTGAACTCACTTTGAAGTGAAATATATGTGTTCTTTAGTTGGGAGTAAAACATGTGCATTATATTCAATTTATAGGTATTTATGTTTTTTGAGGTTTGGTTTAAACGGCTCTTTGGTAGGGTGGAAAATGACATCAACAACAACAAGCCATTATCGCACTACGTGGAGTCGACTATATGAATCATTTTTCTACATAATCTCATATTAAGAGTTAAGAGTCAAATTATCATTTAAATCTAATAAAAAAGTCATTTTTAATACTTTCTAACCAAATATTAACATAGGTATGGTGAAAAATGAATGCATAATAAAATGGAATGCAATATATTTAAAATATTTGGAGATTTTTGGATGAGTGTAAAGTAAATGCAGGTGATTATTTTTTTTGTTTATCTTGAAGTAAAATTAATGCAATGTAATATCCCAAAATCTGGTGATTGCCGGTGGGCAGCAGACGGCCAATAGCGGTTGGCAGGCGACGACCTGGGTGGCCGGTGGCAATAGTTGCAGGTGGAGGTGGCGACAGCGATAACCAATGGTCTCCGACATCAGTTAGTAGTGACTAGCGATAGCTGGCGGCAGCGATGAGCGGTGGTGGTCAGTAACGATAGACGATAATGTATTGGGTAATATCTAGTTCTAAGTATTTCCTTCATATCTACACAAATGAGTTTAATATTTTCTAATATTTGCTCTTTAGGTAAGGTATTAGTCCAATAGATATCTGAATGATCAATGAATTCTAACTTGGCAAAAGTGACCATTTGGTAGTCATCCATCATATGTCACTCAAAGAACTCATCAATTTGCACTACTTAATTCAAAATTTTGTTTTGAATCATGTACACTAATATAAGGTGGTGCCTAGACTTTAAATTTCCTAAAAGGTTTATTAAAATTTTCAACATATGTATTCTAATGGTCTTCTCTACCTCCATTCTTTTGAAAAGGTAACCCTCTAAAGGTCTAATTTTATCTAGGGTTTGGATAGGGCTCATCTTTTGAATTAATGTGAGTTGTGCAAGTGCATAAGTTAGAGTGGTTTCTTAGGGCTAGAATTTGCATGTGATTCATCAGCTTATGAATATGATCCCTATTCTCATAAAATTGGGTCTTCCCCCTACTCCATAAATTCTTCATACCTCAAATCACTCTCACAAAGTCTAATATATATAACTTTTACCACCCTGATTATACTTTCATCTTGATCCATTAAGACTGACTTGGATGGCAAGATGTTCAATAACAAGATTTATAAGAAGCTAAGAAAATCTTACCCCTTAGCCTTATTTTTTTATTTATATAATGCCCTTTATACATAGGTGAATGTATCATAAATACATTTATGAATTTTAAATATTTTGCATTGATTTTTTTGGGTTAAGTATATAGCATAAAATTTTACAAAGTATGTCTCATGTAATAAACAAGTTATTCCAAAGCATTATAAAGTTGGCTCTAATAGATGGATTTGCACTTTAGGTAAGTTGTTGATTTGCGTGTGAACTATTCCTCACAAAGACTTCACTCAATAAAGGATTTTATGCAATGTTTTAAAATCGGATCGGACCAACCAATTCGACCAGTTCAATCATGAACAGGTCAAGTCGTCGATCCAACCAAGTTGGAAAACTGAATTAGCATTGAACCGGTGCGAGCCAGTTTGAATCGCTAGTTCAACCGGTAAAATGTCGAACCGGTTTCGATTTGGTTGAACCGAACAAATCAATAAATATTATTTTTATTTAATTTTTATTAATTAAATATTTTAAATTTTAAATATATATTTAAAGGCATAGGAACATGCAAATAAATTTGATCATAATATATAGCTACTAGAAGCTTTATTTGTTGCTTATAGTTTATGTTTTACACAACATAGAGAGAACCACTAAAAATTCTCCTATAATATGGGACTAAAAACCTGTGAGAATTCTGCATGAGTTAAACTATGAAATAACTTGGGTTGCAAATTTGGGTTGAGAATACTAATAATTTATAAATGTTAGAAATATAAGTTTTTTAATACTATAATATTTATATATTATATTAAATATTATATTATTATTCTTATTAAAATTTATATTTTTAGTTATATTATTAAACTTTTTTTTAATTTTAAAACCTATTTAATATGCATATAATTTTATTTGTAATATACATAGACTTGTATTCACATTAATGGTTAATCAAACTTCTTAATAAGTTTTATGTTAAGCCTTAATTGAGCTTGTTCATGAGCTTCAATCAAAGTAGTTATATATTCTTTATTAAATTTTAATTATTACGTAATTTATATTATATTTGAATAATTTTAATATTTATTATGTCATCCAGCTCAATCTTGATTGAACCCAATTGAACCATCGAACCGTGAACCACTACTTCTTCGAGTTCATTGTCCGGTCCAATTTTTACAACCTTTATTTTACGGCAATTTTCCATTTAGGCACTCTATTCATGCTTTCTTAATGATGATAACTTAACACCTAATTTTACATTGAGCATTTGATTATGGTCTTATAGTGGGAACATCACAACCCTCAATCTAATCTTAAGTTATTTATCTTGATCTGATGATAGGATCAAGATAATCTAATTGATGTTCTACGTTAAATGCCCAATGATGTAGAGGTTATCCTTGTCTTTTTTTGTATTTTGAAAAAAAAAATTGTTTATTTATAATTATAAAATTTTATAAGATACTGAGGAGATGATCTCACCAATGCATTTTAATGAAGGATTACACTCCAAACTTTACATCAAACCAAACCAAATAATAGTTTTTCAATATTTTATTTTTGACAACCAAATAGCTCAAAACATTTAGAATACACTACATTTACTTTACATTTTAAAATTATATGTATTCTAAGTATTTCCAACCAAACAAACTCTAAATCAATTACAAATACTTATAATAAAACAAACTCACCCTAAATGAAGATTGTATCAACATTTTACATTTATTTTTCCCATTTGAGATGTTTTGCTTCTAGGTTCTATGATAAATATCTAAATAGTAATTAACATGCATGCAATGAGGATAACTATGAATTTCAAAATGTTTTCTAGTTTGAATTAGGATGATTACAATTTAGATGGTTATGTTACTCAATAGAGTGCTATCAAAATAATTGCTTCTATCGAGTGATGGAATCTAAAAGAAAGTTAATAGAAGACTTTCTAAAGTCCCAAAAGTGAAGGGCATAGAATATTTTCATAAAGAGGAAAATCCTCTATTTTTTTCTTAAATTGTGCATTTCCTCTCAAGTATGAAGGCATAAATGGAAAAGAATTCTCAAACAACTTGATGATGAGTTGAATTCTTCTTATTCTCGATAACATTAAATATTTTACTATGGGAGATTTAATTACAATGCCCTACCATATTTTTTTACACTCACATAGAGATATAGGCTCTAATCCTCTCAATAGAATTGGACAATTTTAATTTTCTTACAACGTCTATTGAGTCTAGTCCCAAGTCCTTGATGAAAAAAATGGAGGGTTGTGTTAGGTAGTTGATAGCCAGCGTAAAATTTGTTGAATAATCATAACATAAATTTTTTAATACATTGTGTTAATACTAGGGCGTTTCCTGGAAGCAACGTGCTGTATGGCCTGAATACAACGAGAAGTGTGTAAGGACCGATGCATCGACACTCGGGTGCAGTGTTGAATAGGCAAGGGTTCCCACATCATGGATGGATGTGGGTAAAGCTAGTTCATGAAACTATATTTCGAATAGAATCTTCAAATGTAGCTTCTCTCACAGGCAAATTAATGGAACTAATTAATATTATAATTCATAGGAAGATAAATATTTTATGCATCCAAGAAACTAAATGGGTTGGAGAGAAGCCTAAGGAGATTGTAATTTAGGATCTAAACTTTGGTATTCTTGTAGAAGTCATACTAGAAATGGTGTATGTGTGATTATAAATAATAGTTAGAAATATAATTTTATAAAAATTGATATAATTGGTGACAAAATTAGTTTTGAAGATTATTGTTGATGCTAAGATTATTGATATTATAAGTGCTTATGCTCCTCAATTAGGTTTGGATATATGTTAAAATTAAATTTTTGGAATCACTTAAAAGAATTAATTCAAAAGATACCTCTAGAGGAGATTTAAATGGACATGTTGGTGAAGAGATAGAGGGTTTTAAAAGCATTCATGGTGGTTATGATTTTGGAGAGACTAGTGAATGTAGCAAGTCTATATTAGATTTTGCTCTAAGTTATGATTTTATAATTGTTAATACCTTATTTAAAAAAAGAGATGAGCATCTCATCACTTATAAGAATGAATATAGTAAAACTTATATTGATTATTTTGTTATAAAAAAAATAAATCGTTTAGACTGCAAAGCTTATAAAGTTATTCCACAGGAAAGTTTATATACTAACATCACTTATTAATTTTAGACTTTAAGATGAAGGGGGAGAATATAAAAAATATAATAAAACGTTGTTCTAAGATTAGATGGGGATATTTAAAGAATACTAACAAAAATATTTTTAAAAATAAAATTCGAGATATTAAGATTTTTTTTATGTATGAGGAAGCGAATGTTATGTGGAAAAAAATATTTAGTAATATTAAGAAAGTTGCAAAGGATGTGCTTGGATTTTCAAAAGGAAAAGCTCATAATCATAAAATTAGTTGATGGTGAAATTAAAATGTGCAAGAAAATATCAAAAATAATAAGTTTTGTTATAATAATTGGGTTAGATGTAAAAACTCTAAAGATATAAAGAGAATCGTAAGATGTTTAAGAAAGCAATCTGCGATGCAAAGATTTTAGTTTTTAATGATTTAGATAATAAATTAAAAACTAAAGAGGTTATATAAGCTAGCCAAACAAAGAGATGGGAGTAAAGATTTAGTTTAAGTGAAGTGCATTAAGGATGAAGCTCAAAAAAAAAATTTATAAGAGGATATTCAACAAAGGTGGATGATATATTTTACTAAGCTTTTCAATGAAGCTTATGATAATAATATAATATGATTGGCTATAGTGACCTTAGCACTCTAAATGAAAATATAAATTTTTATTTTTATCGGCATATTAGTAAAACTGAAGTTAGAGAGGCTTTAAAGAAAATGAAGTGCGGGAAAACTATTAGACCTGATAACATTCCAATAGATGTGTGAAAATGCTTAGGAGATGAAGGAATTTTTTGGTTTACTAAACTTTTTAATATTACTTTGAAAACTAAAAAGATGACTGATGAGTGGAGAATGAGTGTGTTGATTGCTATTTTTAAGAATAAAGTGATGCACAAAGATTGTGCGAATTATAGAGGAATTAAGTTGATGTGTTATACTTTAAAACTTTGGGAGAGAGTTATGGAGCATAGCTTAAGACGTGATACTAATGTTTCTCAAAATCAATTTGGATTCATGCCGGGTAGGTCTACTATGGAAGTTATTAATTTATTGAGAAGATTGATGGAGAAGTTTAGAGAGATTAAGGAGGACCTACATATGATATTTATTGATTTAGAGAAAGCATATGATAAAATTCCAAGAGAAGTGCTATGGAGAGCTCTGGAAAAGAAATGGGTTATTAATGCTTATATTCAAGTCATTATGAACTATTACTTGTGTTCAAACACAAGGTTTAACAAAGTCTTTTCCTATTTCAGTTGAATTACATCAAGGATCAGCCTTAAGCCCTTTTTTTTTTCTTTAGTCATGGATGTACTTACTAGACATTTGCAAGAGGATGTACCCTGGTGTATGCTTTTTGCTAATGATATTCTTCTTGTTGATAAGACTAGAGAGGGAGTTGAAGGTAAACTCGAATTATGGAGGTCAACCTTAGAGTCTAAAGGTTTTCGTTTGAGTAGATCTAAAACCGAATACATTGAGTGTAATTTAGTAGTAATAGATCTAGTGGGGGATTGTGACTGTGAGCGATCAAGTCATTAATAAATGTACTCGTTTTAGGTATCTTGGGTCTATTGTTCAGAGTGATGGTGAAATAGATGTGGATATTATTAGTAGAATTCAAGTTGGATGGTTGAAGTGGAGGAATGCTTCAAGTTTGTTATGTGATAGAAATGTACCACTCAAACTTAAGGGAAATTATATAAGATGGTGGTTAGACCTGCAATACTTTATGGCACAGAATGTTAACCATTAAAAGAGAAGCATAATATTAAGTTAAGTGACGTTGAGATGAGGATGCTTAGGTGGATGAGTGGATATATGCTTAGAGACAAGATACGAAATGAGCATATCCGTGAAAAGATTGAAGTGGCTCCAATGACAGATAAGATTAGAGAGAGTCGCTTTAGATGGTTTGGTCATGTAAAACGGCGGCTTTTCGATGATCCTGTCAGGAGAGTAGATGTAATAGAATTGGCCTATGTTAGGAAATGTAGATGTAGACCTAAAAAGACTTGGTTTGAAAATATTAGAAATGACCTTTCTTTCTTAAATTTAAATGAGAATTTGACTCTTAACATGACACAATGGAGAAAAATGATTCATGTTGCAGACCCCACGTAGTGGGATAAAGGCTTAATGTTGTTGTTGTCATCGTCGTCTTCTATAGAGTCTAGCCATTGATTACACTAAGTTCTTATGATTTTGATTTTAATGTAACCAAATTAAATCTTTATAATGTTAATGGAATGGTGTATGCTGTCCTTAAACTCTCTTTAATTTTTCATTGAACTAGAATCCCATCTAGTCTCCAAGATTCTCCTATTTCGGCTGTTAGCATTTCTTCTCTTTTCTAAGAAGTGGATGCAATGCCTCCTTCAGGACAAAGCTCCATCCGTTACAATTTCCTATCCACTCAAACACATTAATCAAAATTATAGAGAATGCTGGGTATGTCCACTTCTTCCTCATTAACTTCACCTCCAATTTCTATGAGTAGTCTCTCACACCAGATTTCTTCCTCCAAGCTTCATTCATGATTTGACCATGTTAGAGGTCCACAACCTCAACTTTACATATGAATCCTAGAAACGTTTTTTATAAGGATCTGAATCC
Organism: Dendrobium officinale; assembly: GCA_019514585.1. Taxonomy (NCBI): domain Eukaryota; kingdom Viridiplantae; phylum Streptophyta; class Magnoliopsida; order Asparagales; family Orchidaceae; genus Dendrobium; species Dendrobium officinale. The sequence goes on from CM033688.1 coordinate 68,812,251, forward strand.
AGGGTTGATGGAAACGGTCACCTCCCTATCTATACTTCAGGACAAATCCATCATTACCAATTATTGATTGGCCACGGTGCTAAAATTTTGGAAAAGGTAGAAATGGTTTTTTTTCTTTTTGTTCAAGATAAGTTCGATTTCATTTTTTTTAGAACTGCAGAAAATACCATCTTTTGTATTGTATCCTTTAAAATAGCAGCATAAAAATATAAGTTGAATAGGATTGGTATGAATTCATGAATCATGGTACCACACATTGATTTGGTCCAAAAAATTATTAAATTAAATCTAAATTACCATCAAATTCAGTACAATAGGTCATGATTCATCGCAGAAGCACTTTGAGTAAACTTAGATCAATGTTTTCTTCCTGTAAACTTGCACTAGCATGCAAGTACATAGCATCTAAAATTTCAGTTTTTTATGCCAGAAATGCAAATATTAGTACCTATCCGACGCCAAATAAACCATTCCAAAAAATCTAAACAACATTCATGTCAATATGAGGAAAAATTATTTGGTGCAGAGTGTGCACCGTTCGCACAAGCACTGGGTACCTGGTACCCAGCGGTACCGAGTGCGGGTACTGCTCGTTACCCAATGCTTGTGCGGACGGTTCTCCCCGTCCGCACTCCGCACCTACTAATCTCTCCAATATGAGGGCCAGTTGACGTATTATTCTGTGTGGACATAGGAGGGAGAACCGTCCAGTTTTCTCCCTGTCTACAGTAAGAGTGCAGTCAAAAATCAGCTACGGTGGCAGTTGCGCACAGAGAAAACCAGATGGTTACTCCAGCAGGTGTGCTTTGACTATGCAAGTAATAATTTCTCCTAGAGATAGTTCTACAAAAGGTGTCTTCCACTTTAAGATCAAAAGCCTGCTGTTTGAAGAAGTATTTGCCTAATTAGAAAAGATGCCTAACCTTCCTCTTGCACTTCCTTGCTGTTCCCTTCGATGTTCATAGATATCTCGTAAAGTGGTGCCTGCCATACTCTTCCCAGTTCAATAAAGCTCTGCTCCAGCCCTCTTCCATCAATACTGAACTTCTCGTCTTTAACTAGATTGGGAAGGAATAAAAGAAGCTCAGTTGTACCAAGTAATGCCTCGTGAGCCTTGAGCAAAAAAGGCCGAACATCCTGGCAAAACAATCCGGACCAAAATCATAGTTTGACACCATCCATGTGGTAAAAATAAGAGAAAGTAGAACTAAAGCAGAAATGGGTCACCTGATGGCGTTTCTCGGCGACTAACTCTTGCTCATTGAGGTCCTCGGGAAGCATCCGCTTCCGCTTCCGCTTCTTCTTCTTGGACACATATGAATCGCCCGCTTCTATGTTTGTTCTTTTCCCTTTCCCCAAGGAATCGAAGGTGCGGCAATAGTAACCGGAAGAAGAAATCGAATAACGGGTATAGGAAAGGTTGAGAAGACGAACTGGATCTAGAAAGACAGCTTTGATCCCCGGCAGGCGATAGATTCCGGAGCCCAAGAAGGAGGTGAACTCGTCGGAGAGCGTTTCACTCTCCATTTTTACCTCCATAGAACGGTATAGGGTTTTAGGTCTTTCGCATTGTTCAGATGATCACCGAAACACCAGAAATCGTGGCGCGAGGCGGTAAATATTTGGATTTTTTTTTTTTAACGTTTAAGCCCAAGTTAAACTCATTAAACTATCACATAACCAAAGCTTGAAACTCAAAATCTCTTAGAAAAATTATTTTCTTATCACTTTCTAAAAGTAATTTTTTTATTTTTTTTTTAATTTAACTAAAAAACTTTTAGAAAGCAATAAAAAACATATTAAAATGAGCTGCTTAATATTTTGTAAGTTGCTTTGTGCTTTTTGAGTTTAAATTTATTAATAATAGTAACAATAATTTTAAGTTCACATCAAATATTAATTTTTTAGGAGAGTCCATGCAAAGTTTCATTGATGAAAATATTATTATCATAGAGTTATCAAATAATAATTCCATTTGGTGACTATTTTCTTAACCTATATACACCAAGAGACAATGCTATCTTCTATTGATGAAGGGGTTCATTAAAGGACTTTATTATATCTTAAATAAAAATTTGTTTGAAAATCTCTTACAGTTACTAACCAGCTTGGAAAAAACTGCATTAAAAATTAGCATTTAGACTTAGGCTTCATTTGGGACGGCTTTTTTATTGCTTTTTAAAATGAAGTTTTAGTACAAATTTTTTTTATTTTTGTACTAAAATTCCGTTTTAAAAAGCATTAAAAAAGCTGTCCCAAACGAAGCCTTAATCTTATGCAAAAGCTAAGATTAAGTCACAATGTATTGAGTCACAATGTTCATAGAAAGATCCAGTGCATAGAGAATGCCAATATTTGCATTATTGGCTCAGAGAAAGATCCAGTGCATAGAGAATGCCACTTAATCTTATGCAAAAGCTAAGTTCGAGCTCTATATATAGCTCGCGAGTTGACTTGAATTAGGCTTAACTCAAGCTCGACTCAACTCGTTTGCACCTCTAATTCAATCTATACATTCACCAAGAACTACACTAAAAACATGCCAGCGATACATGCAAATGAAATGAATCTCCATCTTTTTTTTACTGTCAATTATCCTAGAAGGGAAAGACATAAAAGATTCATGCATGAGCTTAATGGGAAATCAAATACTTGCCCTCACAACTTTGATAATGAACAAAGTAGATAAAAACAATATTGCTAATAGGAGCTTACATATTGTTTTCTCAAAAAAAAAAAATAATGACAAGAACAAAGCATATATATACATTTTTTAAGGCTTGAGGTATTGTAGCCACTTTATAATAGTAGTAAGCTTAAAGCATATGAAAATTAATGGGAAAAAAAAAATAAGGGTTATTTGGTTTCAAGTATTCTAAGTTTATATATTTTGAAAATACTAAGTTGTAGTTTGATTGAAACTATTTAGAATTAATATATATTTTAAATGCAATAAAAATTAAATAATTGCAATTTGATTCCTTAACTTCTTTTTTTTTTTCTTTTTGATTGGCAATAAAATGAAAACAATTATGGCTTTATGGGGTCCTGAATAATTATTTGATTCCCATGTACTCATTGTTTCCATGTAGTGTAATATTGTAGGTAATCAACAAATTAGGCCATAAATATCTTCCACATGATGCACAAATTGTGTTATTCATTCAAAAGCTGCTATTCATTTCTTGATAAATTCTAATTATCATAAACATGCTTCCCAATATATATATCACAAGTGTGTTTGCCAAAGTTAATTTAGGCTTAGTTTGGAACAGCAATATTAATGCTTTCAAAAATAGTTTTCTAGTACAAAAAATTCTAGTTCAAAAAATTTTTGTACTAAAATAATTGTTTCTTAAAGCAATAAGAAAGCCATAGGATTCGGCTTCATTTGGGATAGCTTCTTTACTAGTTTTTAAAGCAACTTTTTTGTTCCAAAATTTTTTGAACTGAAAATTTTCTATTAGAAAGCTGCTTTAGAAAATATTAAGTAAGATGCCACAAACAAAGCCTACATTTGAGATAGCTTTTGGCATTTCTTTGCTATTTAAAAAAAAAATACTAAAAAAATTGTTTTAAAAAACAATAAAAATATTATCCCAAACAAAACCTAAATTTAAACTCATTAGACAATCACACATACAATCCACGGTCACTTCAGATAATCATTTCGTTTGTTCTGCGAGGGTTTCCCCTAGCTCTCTCCTGACGGCTCTGGCCGCCTTTGTCGTTGCTTGTGCATTCTCAAGTAAGTTTTTTATACTTCTTCTCTATCTTGTTAGCTTTTTTGTGGTTTCTCAACTTGCCTTCCTGGTTCATCCACCTCTGAGTCTCTGACCCTTCGCAGCCGGAATGGTGGTGAACTGTCTAGTAATCCTGATTTTTTGAATGGATCTCCCAAATTGCGTTCTTTCTTGACGACCTCTCTGATATCTCCTCTGATGTGTGTTTTCCTACACTGAAATCGACCACTTTCCGTGGTTTGCCTTATCTGCGGATCTCGAAGGAGGAAATCCTTGCGCTTGTGGCTCCCCTTCAATACGCGTTGGTTGAAAAATTTCCTGCTTCGACGTCCTAGTCTTGACTCTATTTGAAAGTTTTTCTTCAATCTCAAGCTCAATGGTGATTTTTTTATTACTCTATTGAATCATTTATATGTTTTGATTAAGTTGGTTAATAACCTAGATCACAACATAGTTTTCTCTCAAAGATCCTACTTTGTTACAACTTTTACATGAAATTGACCAAATGGTCTCCTCTATTTCATATTGGTATGGACTCTCTTATCATCCTATTTGGTATCTTTCCCTAACTTGCGGCCACACATATTCTCACCCCATATCCTTCATGGTCTGGGATCGTTGTTTGGTCGTCCTCTAAAAGTCGATAATGCTACCTCTGTTGGCTCCTATTCTTTTGTTGTGTATGTTTTGATTGAGCTTGATATAAATTATTCTGATATAGTGTGGCTAGGTCCTGAAAATTTTGTGTATGTTCAACATATTGAGATGGAGATTTTTCCTCCCTTTTGTGTTCAATGTAAATGTATAAGGCATTTAGAGGGTGATAGTCAGCCTCATTCATCATCTGTCCCGATTATTACTACTGTTAATGTTAATAATCCTATTAGCTTTGACGGAAATGTTATTTTTGTTGTGGAAATTTTGGATAATCATATCCCTCTTCTTAGGGAAAATTTGGATAATCCTATCATGTCGGTACTTAGTTGGTAGTTAATGGGGATAATTATATAGAAAATGTTTTGTTTGTGGATATTGATCCTGTTGTTGACACTAGGGATGCTATCGGGCATGCTGAGAAGGAAGTTGCTCCATAGACTGTTGTTTTGCCTATGACTATTTATTATGATAACGTAGAAGGTATTAATGAGGCTATGGGTTCCAATAATTGTATGATTAACCTTATAGCTAGTCCTATTGCATCCCCTAGTTCTAATATTGGTGATGGTGTTGATGTTTTAGTGGATGATGGTTTTAATTTTGTTTCTTTGGAACCTAGGGGCTGTGAAGCTTTTAGCCCTATGGGTATTACAATTTTTGCAATGCCGGTTGCGAGTGGGGTTGTAGTGGATTCTAGTGGAATGGTTGTTGCTTCTGATGAATCACTCTTGGATTCTTTGGAATCGGTCTTATCGAATTTGCTACCGATTTTGCTCATTTCTAATGATGCTTTGAAAGTTCAATTGGCGGTAAATATGAAGGGTATTTGTGTTTATCAAGCTGATTGGCTTTATGAGTCTTTTTCCTCACCTTGTGGGGGTGATGGGGAAGATTTGGAAGGGCATGAGGATGAATTTCATGCGATGTATAATTTGAATGTGAGTGGCATCATTGAAAAAGCTTTTGCCCATGGGGGTGGCCAGGGGCGGAACCAGCTTCAATTTTGAGGGGGGGCAAATATAATAAAAAAATAATTAAATATTTAAAAAATAATATTATATATTATATATTTACGAAAAGTTTTTTTAATAAAATTAAGCAAAAAAAATAAAGAAAAAAAAGTGTAATTAAACTCTCATGAAAAACATGAAAGAGAATATTATAACTAAATGTGAAGAAATATATAGATATTTTAGGGCAAGTTAGGACAAAAGAATTTTTTAGGGGGGGCAAAAATAATTTTTAGGAGGGGCAAAAGAATTTTTTTACTCTCCTATATATAAATTTTTTTTTTATTTACTCTTATAATTTTTTTTTTTTTGAGGGGGGACTGTATGGTTCCGCCAGTGGGGGTGGCAAACGTCATAAGAGGAAACATAAAAGGAAATACTTCTTGTCCCTATTTTCTGTTGATGGCCCGCTTCTTAATTGGTTCATTTTCTTTTGGTTGTTGATATTTTGGTTGTGGGGCTTTGTGTGTGTTTTTGGTTTGGGTAAACTTGTTGGGTTTGGCTTGCTCGATTGGGGGTCCTTGTGTTGGAGGCAATGTGGTGGGGTTGGTTGTTGTTCGATTGGTATTTGGGTTTGGAAAGGATGGGGTGTTGGGTTAGGGGTCTTCTGGATTGCGTTGTTCTCCTCTTGGAACTCTTTTTCCTCGATGCTCATTTTGGTTTTTGTTGGTTATGTGGTCTTTCTAGTTGTGTTATTGTTCTCTGGATCATGTGGCTTTTTGGTCGCTATCCTACCATGGGTTGCTTCTTTGGCTTTGTTTGATTTAGTTTTTCTTTTTTCAGATTTCTTTGATGCTTGTGTTGCGATAATTGGTGGAATTGTTAATGACCGGCTGGCTTATCTTGTTTGGGTTGTTGTTTTGGTTGGAGCTCTCATTGGAATTGTCTCCTTCCAAATAGCCTATATCGGGTGGATCTCTTAGTCGTTATGTCTTTCTAGATTGCTTTTACTTCTTTTTTTGTGTATTGTAATAGACTTAATCAAAAGCTCGTAGGTTTTATTTTAAATGATGTATTTTTAGAGGGTTGTTGATTCATTAATGACTTGTAATCTCTTATTTATATAAACACGTAGGCCCCTATAAGTGGATTTTATCCCAAAAAAAAAAACATTCAATCCATGATCGTATATTTGATTAGGAGAAATGAGTTATGCAATGAAATAGACTGTGGAATGGTCTGTATGATTGTGCGTTCTGCATCCATTTATAAAAGATGCGGAAAAGTTTCACTGTTCACTCAATAAAATATTATACAGTTGGATTTTTCTTAGTATAAAGATCATCAATTGCATATTGGACTTATACTCTTCGATTATTTCACTCATTTTTGTTTCCAAATTATTCATCTTCTTTTCAATATTGTTTCCCACTCATTTCCATGGCAGCTAACTTTAGAATATAGAGAGAGAGGGGAGTTAGAAGGAGAAGAACTAGATCGTATCTGTTGTTTAGAAGCCTGTACAGTTAGAAAAATTTCTCGAGTTTTTGTGTATGAATTCCACTTAAATGGAGATTTGAAGGCAAAAAGACCAATTTCTCCATTGAGTTTTGAACATTTCCTCATTTTTGCATGCAAAGCATATGCTATACATATTCTAAAGATCTCTAATGCTATGCGATGTTGTAAAATTTAATGAGCATGTTGTGTACAACACCTTGGGTTCAGGTGTCGGAAAAATTTTTAATGTACAATGCCTTGGCGTTGTGTACCGGAGCACCCCAGCGTTGCAAAATTTGCTGAGAGAAACGACAGAGAGTGGGGCGCCGCAAAGCTCTAGATTCGGCGCTGCAGCGCTGTGTAGTGCATCTCTGCTGCGGGTTAGAGCGCCGCAGCATCGTTAGACGGATCAGGATAAGAGGTTTGAGCACCGCAACGCTCCAAACTGGCGCTACAGCACTTCGAGGCAAACTGAACAGTTTTCTTTCTCTTTTTTCTTAAGGGTGGAGTCCCTTGGAGTTATTAACTTGACTTTCTCTTATGTTTTGAGTGAAAGAATGGTATAAGAGATAAGATAAGCAAGTAGAGAGAGAGAAAAAAGAGATATTTGTTCTCATTTCTTCCAATTTTCATAGTGAATTTCTTTATGTGGTGTGGCTCCGTGATTTTTTTTCCGAGTTCAGAATTTTTCCACGTTAAATCCTAGTGTCCTTTACTTTCCACTGTATTTCTATTTTTCTTATTTGTTTCATTGCAGTGCTTTACTTCCATCCCAACAAAATACGGGACAAGTATAAATATGGATATGTACATGACCTCCGCACGAGAGTTGACAACCCTCTTACAATATTAAGGATAGACTCCTCATCGAATGAACACCCAATACAATGAAATGTAAAGTGAAAGAAGAATGAATGTGCTAGCATACATTAACAAGAACTAACATTCATGCATTGATATATACACCAATGAGAATGACTATATATGATACATGAACATAATATAGTGAAACAACAACTGAACAAAGATGCTCAAGAGTGACTGGGTTAGTCTAGTAATGCCAGGAGCTCCAAAAAGATGATGGACATTTCAGCTGCTACAACTTAATTTGCTAATTACAAAATTTGATTTTGAAGTTGCTTATGATTCACCAAACTATCAGAATCACAATTTTGTCGTGTTCTATGTTGTGTACTATGTTGCACCGATATGGATACGGCGATACGGATACGGGACATGTCATTTCTTAAAAATTCATTATACGGATATGGCACGAACACGGCATTATAATTTATAAATCATACATAAAATTAAGAAAACAATCAAAGCATAATATTTGAAATTACAAAAAAAAAAGTAACATCATTTGTAGTCTTGTAGCTTATAATATCAAAGTAAAAGTAAGCATTAAATGTCTAGTATAACAACAAAAGCATAAATATAAATTGTCTAGCACATGAAGTTTCAACTATTCAATAGAAGGAATGATATGATTAGCTTCCTAAGTGGTTTGTCTTTGAACTTCTATATCATCTTCAATAAATATCATAGCTTTTAATTTAGGCTCATCAAGTGAAAGATTAGCAATTTATAATATTCCCATATCATCAAGAGACTCAAATCCATCTCGGAAATGAGAGAACCTCGCTCGCAGCCACGGAAGTAAATACGACGGGTCTTTTTTCTGATTTTTTTTTTTTTGTTTTTCAACGGACACGTCCTTTTGAAATTAAATAGTATTTTAATTGGATACGGCAAAGCCGTATCCGACATGTATCGGAAGCGTATCCGTATATAGGTGATGCAGACATCCAACTGTCCATGCCTATTCGAGGAGGAGCTGAAGATCGACGGCCGAGATCCCTTCAATTTATCTTATTTTATTAATTGTAATTTTTATTTAATTATGCATTTTTCTTTTTTACCCTTGCTTAAGGGATTTGTTTTATGTAAGCCCAAGGGGCAAAATTGTCTTTTAGTTTCTTTTAAGGCTTATATATAGAGGCATTCGCTCTTGTATTAGGACATGATGGAATTATAAAAAAATTTGCCTTTTGCACTTGGGTTCTTTGGGAAGAACGTTAGTGAAATCCCTATGGGAGGGAGTCAGAGTTTCCACCAGCCGCAGGATGGGTCCGGGCTCGTGGCGTGAAGTCCCTTGGAGAAGGGCAACGTAGTACCCGTCAGCCGCAGGATGTGTCCGGGCTCGCGGTTGTATATTTGATATTTTGTTTATTTGCTTTTGTTCCTTATTGCTCTTCGTCTTTATCTTCATCTTCTTCCTCTACCTCCGTCCACCATCATCGTCTCCGTTCCCACCATAAGCCGCCGGCCACCTGTCATCTTCCCATGGCCATGCCTCCTTCCAATTTGGGTTGGCAAAATCGAGAGGGAAAATCAATGACAATTTTGGATTTTTTCTTATTTGGGTTTGATCCATATTTGGAAGGATTTAAATCTCCAATTGGAATTAATTTGAAATTCAAATTCATTCAAATTTGAAATTCAAAATATTTCCTAATTTAGCTCTTTTATTTTAGGAAAGTATTTGATTTAGATCTAATTTTGAATTTTAAATTCAAGAGGATTTAAATTAAATCTTTCCTACATCTAAAACCTTAAATTAGGAATCTTTAATTGCTATCATTACTTCCCCCCTCACCCATGCATCCCTGGATTTTATGAAGAATAGGAATTAGGATTTAATTCCTAAATTCCCTCTCTCTTATTACTGCCGCCCCCCCTTAGATTTCTTCTGGAAATCCTTCCATATGGCAATGTCTCTTCTTGGAAAGAGTTTAAAATCCCTCACAGCTGCTGGCCGAAATTTCTCAAGGCTCATGCCTTGATTTCCCTCCATTAAATGCTCCTTATGCCCTGAAATTAATTCCAGATTCCCCGCCACTGCTGGGCAGAGAATTCCCCATAATACTCATCTAGTTTTCTTGCATCTAGAGAGCCAGAATCCTGAGTTGTCATAGTCCAAGTTGCTGTCCAGTTTTCTGGACAGATTTTGTGTCCCGTCCAGAATTTCCCATTGCCAAAATCAGCCTTCTGTCTTGGGGAATTAAATCTTTATTAAATTTCCTTTGCTGGCTGAAATTCCTCAATGCTGTCCCGTGGGATTTTCTTCCATTAAACTCCCCAAACTCTACGTGACAGTGATTCTACTCCTTCCTCCAACCGCAGCCTAAAATCTCCTTCATTGTCTTGCATCCACACCTCTTGGAAGTTCTAAAAATTGCTGATCTGGAAGAGAAAAACTGCTGTCCAGTACTTTGGAAGACCACAAATTGCTGTCCCAGATTTTCTATGTGCTGTCCAAAGGTGCGAGAACGAAATGGGTTGTTATCCAGACGCCAAGGAGCTACCACTCGATGTCTACTTCTTCTCAAGCCCTCAAACCATCACAGGAACCTTGGTATCTTCTTTCTTTTGGTGGCTGCCATCAATTCCGTTCTACATCAATAGGTGTATCGAATACAGCACGCATTCATAAATAAATATATCGGTGCAACATAGGTCGTGTTTTTATATTCATTCTTTTTCACAGTTTTCATTCACTTCTGAATCAAATCACAAATCAGACAACTGCAACAACAAATTAGTTCAGAAAGAAGAACTTGCAAAAAGAAAATACAATGAGAAACTGCAAAGAATATAAAAGAAGAGAGAATCATCCATGGGAAAGAATGACTTCAATAAATGCAAAATTAACTAAGATTGGCGGTTCAGGAATATAGGATTCTTATATGACAAGCTGCACAATGTACATATAGTTTAAAAGAGATTCTGATATCTGATATAGGGGAAAATAAAGATTCTAGGCTTCTAGCTTCCACCCTTCCCCCAAAAATCACATGGCTTCACTTGACGCACAAGAAAGAATGGAATAATTGGTAACTCAACACAAGAAGAGAAACATATATAATTTAAAAGAATAACTAACATATAAAATGGGTTATGAGATCTCAACTCTTGGTTTGGCCAAGCTCCACATCAGATTCTGTAACACCATTTGATCGATCCTTGAGAAGCTTCACATTCTCCTCATCACTTATGGCACTTGCAGCAAGCTTCGCCAGCTTCTCGGATTCGACGGCCCAACTGTAGACAATCATGCCTACCACTGCAAGTAACATTCCTAGGATGTTCTTGATGGTAAGGGCAGAGTCGAACAATATCCATCCGAGAATCAACACGCATACAGTCTTCATGTGACCCAGGACTTGGAATGTTGTTGCCGAGAACCGGCCGATGCAAAGATACTGGCTCATGTTGCAGAAGACAGCCAATGTGCAGGATAGAATTATAAAAAACTGTAACAATGAAGCAGAATAGTTCAATGAGAAATCTGCTTTTGGACTCTCTTCAAGTTAAGAGCAACCAGATTGAGCCAAAAAAAGGTGATGCTATGTTATAAGGAATATACAGAGCTTAATGGATTAATTGTGCTGAAGAACTTAACATAAGTCAAATCTAATTCATCTACTCTCCTAACCGGGTCATCAGAAGTCTGCTGTTTTATGCGACCAAATCATCTAAGACTACTCTCTCAAATCTTATCTTCCATTGGAGCTACTCCAACTTTTTCACGTATATGCTCGTTCACTTACCTTAATATTATGCTTCTCTTTTAATTACCATATTTTGCACCATAAAGCATTGCAGGTTTCACCACCATCTTATAGAATTTCCCTTTAGTTTGAGGGGAACTTTTCTATCACACAATAAGCCCGATGCATTCCTCCACTTCAACCATCCAACTTGAATTCTACTAATAATATCCCCATCTATTTCACCATAACTCTGAACAATAAACTCAATATATCTAAAATGTGTACTCTCATTAATGACTTGATCGCCCAAAATCACAAACCCCCCACTAAATCTATTACTACTAAAATTATACTCCATATAAAAAATAAAAAGTGATTGCGTATGGCCCCAAGTAAATATTCTGCAACATTGAAATCCATTTTCTTCCCAGTATGAATTCTTTAGCAGCATAGTATCAGATGGAGTAAATTCCCGAGCTTTGTTAGTATGTTTTTATTTTAAAAAACGGATGAGACTTACTAATGCTCCAGTAGAGAAGTGGTACTTCAAGATTGACTGCCCATTGAGGCAGTAGTCCATGAATGGACCCAACACGATAAGAGATGCAGCTTGTATTGGTGCTGTTTTGCTCAGGAGCTCAAATGAACCAATACTGTACTTCTTCTGAAAAGAGCCAATAGTCTGGAAGAAAAAATGAAGCATAATAATAAACCACGCCAGATAGAACAATGGAGAAATACATGTGGCTATCAGAAGCCCAAGAAACCATGACATATGAAAACAACAGAAGGTTCAAATACAGACTTTGCAATGACAAATCAAATAATAAAGAAAAATAAGGTGGTATCTTAACAAAGCACAATCAACAATTTTAATTAGATTCAATGCTCCAGCCTTCTTTTGATTTTTTTTTTTTTTTTATGAATATGGAAAATGGTAATTCTGACCATTATAGCTAACAAATTACAAGCACCACTAGCCCTTTGGCAGCTAAAAACTAAATGTTCTTAGCCAAAAAGTTAGCTATGTCGCAGTATGAGGACCAGAAAGTTGCCTAAATGCTTTATGAGGGTTGAATATATGAAATAAATGACCAACAAAGCATAAAATAGTTTTGGAAAATAAACAATTAACCATAGTAATAGAAATCCAGATCAGTTAAATTAAAGAGGAAAGCATATTATTAAAAATAGAATATATATATATATATATATATATATATATCAAGAAATATAATATACAATGAATGAAATTTATAATAGGTTTACTCATGCGCCTTCTCCCAATAAGGAATACTATCATCTAGCAACCAAGATGCAGAAAATTTTGCCTGAAATAAAGGCGATGTTGCATCCCAAAACCATCTCATGTCATTTACCATTCATTTTCAAGCACAAAGCATACAACATTATTTCAACGATGTGATGATGAAAACTTGTTAAGGAGAATGAATATCTCTCTTTAATCGAACCCATGCTTAAGTGATCCGTTGTAAATATGAGGTAGGAAACCCCATGACTGAAGGACTGCTTGATCTGAAACATGCATAGGTTACAAGAACTTAATAATCATGACATCGCACTCACGGCGTGCTAACCTAAGACCACCTTCAACCGAAAATCTCATTTTTCACTCCAAAATACCGTGAAACTAAAAAATGCCATGATTCATCTCCAATCGAACTCCATTTTGCCCCCCTTTTGCGAAGGTAACAGTCTTTCTTTCTTTCGTGCGTTTCTTCGGAAAGTTTGGTACAGACAGAAAAATATCGAAGATGAACAGTGCAACGCCAATATTGGCATCCCACTGTTCACTCGCAACCAAATAGCGGAAGTTTTACCGTTCGACTGGAGCTCGCGAGCGATGCCATTCAAGTTTTTGGAGTTCGGTTGGAGATGCCCTAAGCTATGTCAAGATGATGCATTACAAACTATTATTCAGTAGACATCATGTACATCCATTTCCAATGTGCATGGAATGTTAGTAGAAACTAAGCCTTATCTGATTACCATCTGAATGTTTGGAAGACTGCATGTCAATAACATTAAGTCATCCTTATGATGAGTAATATGTCACCTAGACTTCTTTAACAAAACATTGTTAGATATGCTGACCAATACATCAGCAGGAAGAAGATTTTTAATTCAGCTATTAACAGATTTCAAGTCTCTTGTTTACAAAAACACAAGCAAAATGATGCAAGAGAGGAAAATCATATGTTGCATTGAGTATATGAAAATGTAAAGGAAAACGTTAAAATGCTCACTATCTGTTGGAGCGATGTGCAGAAGACGGCCACACAGGCACAAAGAAAGCCCTTCATATTGATCTCCACATCAGTCACCGTACAGATGCCAACACCAAAAGCCACAACAACAACAGACATAATCACTTTGGAAGAGTAATTTTTGTTGTTTAATATCCATTCCAGCATACAAACCACTGGTATTATACTCAACTTTGAGATCTAAATGTCACATAAAACAACAAAATATTAGAAGATAAATAAGCTTTGCCTGATCATACTTAACAAAATGATAGATCTGCGTCAAACCTGATAAAAACCAACGGAGTTAAGCATTAGACTTAGATTCATGGCGGTAATTGAAAGATTTGCAACAATCGAAAACCATAGAAGCTCCCACAAAGGAATCTGCTTGGACACAGACAACCCAGCAGCATTTGATACCCAACCGACAAGAGCCGTCACACTGAAGTGGAAGCCAGTTAACGTTGTTGCTGCAGAGTTTCAAAGCAGGCTTATTTAAATTTCAAGCAAAATTCAACAAATAAATCAGATTAAAAATTTACAGATGCTAAAAAACAATTAATATAAATAAATCGGTGGGAAAAATAACAGCTTTCCATTAGCATGGTTAAGGATAGTTATGCAAGATTCCAGAAGCTGCAAAGAACTAAACAAGTAACAATCTTAAAGATTCTTAAATTTAGAACAAACAAGATCAAGGCATAATAAATTATTTGAAGGCTCAAACATCTCAGCTTCAACTACACTCTACCAGCCCAATGGAAGATTCAGAGAAGCACGTATTAGGAACTTTCAAAACGGATCTGACCTTTCTTGCGATAGACTAACAAATCAAATCCTAAGACGGACAAGACTACAATCAAACCCCTAAAAATCGGAAAAGAGAGAATACCGAAGCTGAATCCGTAGCCGCTAGGCGACATAAGCTGCTTGTTGGCCATGATTATGCCAACAGAGCTAACTACGTTCATTCCCCACGCCCCCGCGTTCGATACCCGCGGCTTCTTCTCGGAATCCATCCTCGCCTCTAGCCTAACCGAAACCGAACAGTAACAAAAAACAGCGGTAACAGAAGAATTGGCAGAGACTTCGAGATGTGAACTTGGGAAACAGATGAGCAGCAGAGAGTCGGGAAAAGCGATTATATTTGTCGAGCAATCGGGGTAAAGATGGGATCTTTGAGAACCCTTCACAGCGCCGCCAAAGGAGAAGGAGGATTCAAATCCTATTACATATGACAAAGCAGGAAAGAAGTCTCAGCGAAGCCTGGAATGCTGAGGAGCCTGGAATGCTAAGGAAGGAAGGAAGAACCAACGAAGAATACACTTTTCTCTTCCCTGCCCTCACACCGTCGAGCTGTCCCTTGTATTTTTTTTTTTCTTCATTATTATTTTTATCTTTTTTGAAATTTACTAAGCACGCGTGAATTTGTAAAAATCTCAAAAGCTCCCAATCATTGAGCTATATTTTATTTATTGTTATTTACCATCTTTAAATAGGCTGTGCAAAATATTAAAAAAATGAGTACTTTTATAAAATTATAATTAATTGATTAATTTTTTAGAAATTACATAGGTACTGTAGATTTTTATGTATTAAAAATCACTAATTTTAATTTATTTAAAATTAAATGTATATAATAATACATACTTTTTAATATCATTTAGATATTAGAGAGTTATGTAAATAAATAAATAAATAATTATGAGTTAAATATATGAATATGTAAATCTCACAATTCTTCAACCACTTTGTCTGAAATTGAACCTAAACATTAAGTCAAATCCTATGGGATCTAAGGCGCTTTTATTGTATATAAATCAACTTAAGATATTTTTTCTTTCCTCTAAGGCCTGTTTGGGATGGCTTTCTTATTACTGTTTAAAGCAATTTTTTGGACTAAAAAATTATTTTAAGAAGCAATTAAAAAGTCATCACAAACGAAGCCTATGTTAAGCTTAACACTTTTCATCCCTAATCAAATTATGGCGCTATAACATTGGAATCATCCTCATTTATATGTTAAATCTTGATATTCCGTTTTCAATAGAAAAACTCATTGCACTTAGATACTTCATTTCGAGTCAAGATCAATATCCTTGAGACCATCTTAAAATGTGAGAGATATGAGGGGCCCAACAACATTAACCTTGACCGACATGATCGGAAACACTTGGAGATGCTAGGTATACAAAGATATGTAGAACATCCCATGATACTTCCATATCATGGTCATATTGTTAGGTGAATTATTACGTCCGGTCACCCGACATCCAGACATCCAATCCAAACACGACACGTCACCAAAATACACCGTCAAAATACACTGGGGCCCGGTGTATTTGGGTGACGTGGCGCGTCTGAATTGGTGTCCGAATGAATTCGGACACCGAACGTAATAATTTGCCCATATTGTTGAGCTTCCTAAGAAGAAAATATAAAAGCATAGGTGAAGATATATTCCCTGTTCGGAAAAAAAGAGAGGAATGATGCCTGCCTCTCTTGTTGAATCAAAGCACTCTCTCATATAGAGAGAGAACATATTGGAGAAATTTGAGTAACTTTATGCCATTGAGATAATCTGTTCCAACCCAACCAGATAAAACATATGGATTGAACGACTCATATTGTATTGACTTGCGACAGACCAAATCCAATATCGAAGTTTTGGAAAACTTTTTAGATTTTCTTCTAATATATCATATAAAAATAAACAACAAATCACATAAATGCTAATAACTTCTAATATACAGAAAATAACTCTTCGACAAATTTTTTTATCACAAAAATGCATATACAATAATTATACTACAATATATAGATACATAATGAAATATAGAATAGAGCAATTTAAATACCTAGCCTTAACAGTACAAAAATTAGAAAAATGAATACCTATATAGATTTAGACAGATCAGATTCTTACTCAACTATTCCACTATCTCTAATTTCCCTTTCCCAAACCTGAAACATAAATATATATAGCTATGAGCCAACACAGTAAGTTGCACTTATCGATCTAAATTTCTAAATATCATTTATGAAGCATTTAACTAAAATTTAAACTAATATAATAAAACACTATGCTGAGCAAAATAGAAACTGCAGTTTTAAAAAATATAGAAAACTGTACTAAGAAAGTAATTAAATAAATAATTAGTATATCATAGCAAAAAATAATATATTTCTCTCAGGTTCTTATACCTCCCATCATAATAAAGTTTAGAGAATTCTTGAAGAAGCTCTCAGTTCTTGAACTGAGCTCACACGGACAAAGACAAGAAAGAGCAAAGCGGAAACATAACAGGAAAAGGAAATTATTATTATCTGTCTGTGCAGAGTCAAGTGACCGCCTATATATAGGCTGATTACAAAGCATTGTTATTAATCTATCCAATCCTAATTAGCCACGTATTTAGACTATTTTACATTATTTTATTTATCTACTAATATCTCCCCGCAAACTGAAGGGTTCTTGATGACCGTCAGTTTGAGTCTTAAAGTCTGAAATCTCATAGTAGGAAGAGGCTTAGTAAATATATCAGCAATTTGGTCTGTAGTGTTGATTGGATAGATGCGAATGTGCTTGTTCTGAATGTGATCTCGTACAAACCGTTGATCTATTTCAATGTGTTTTGTACGAGCGTGAAACACCGGATTGTTTGCTAAGGCGATTGCTGACATATTGTCACAATAGATATCTGTTGGTTGTGTTTGGTGAACTCCAAATTCAGATAGTAACTTGCGGATCCAAATAACGTCAGCTGTGAGAGCAGCAAGTGCACGATATTCGGATTCAGTTGAGGATCGAGCAACGGTGTGCTGCTTTTTAACCGTCTAAGATATGAGAGTATCGCCAAGAAAGGAACAGTATCCGGATGTAGATTTTCTCGAATGTGGATCCCCAGCCCAATCAGCGTCTGAAAAGGAGGTAAGTTGAAAATTAGAATTTGTAATAGGCAAGCCAAAATCTAACGTACCTTTTATGTATCGAAGAAGACGTTTGAGAAGAAAGGCGTGCTGAGGGGCAGGATCATGCATATGTTGTGATAGGAGATTGATGCTGTATGCAATATCCGGTCGAGTGATTGTGAGGTATTGAAGAGATCCTGTAAGTTTCCGATAGAATGTAGGATCGGTAAATGTATTGTCCGGCGGAAGGTCTGTGGGAATTTTGGTACATGTTGGATTTTGAACCGAATTGCATCTGGTGAGATTGGCTGTGTCAAGAATTGAATTGGCATATTGCGTTTGAGAAAGAAAATAACCATTGTTTGTATTTTGAATCTGGATGCCAAGAAAGTGTGTTAGCCGAACCAAGTAGTTTCATTGAAAATTTTAGATTTAGTTGGTCAAGGATCTTGGCCATAGTTTGAGTACAGTTACCGGTGAACAATATATCGTCAACATATATGAGCAAATATAAACGAATATTATTCTTATGAAACAAAAATAAGGAAGGATCAGAATTACTGTTTATAAACCCGAGAGAGAGCAGGTAATTCGTGAACGTGTTATACCATTGCCGTGGCGCTTGTTTGAGTCCATAGAGAGCTTTGCGTAGATGACAAACGTAGTCGGGATGAGCAGTATCTTCAAAACCTTTTGGTTGTCGCATATAGACCGTCTCCGTTAGATTGCCGTGTAGGAAGGCATTAGCGACGTCTAATTGATGTACCTGCCACTTATGAGAGAGAGCGATTGTAAGCAAAATACGAATGGTTGGTAATTTAGCCACTGGACTAAACGTCTCAGTGTAATTTAACCCGAATTCTTGATGGTTGCCTAATGCAACAAGACGGGCTTTATGTTTGGCAATGGATCCGTCGTTGTGAAGTTTAATTCTGTAAGTCCATTTGCATCCTAGAATCGGGGCGTTTGGAGGAGGGATTAAGGTCCAAGTGGCCTGCTGTTGTAACGCAAGGAATTCATCGGCCATGGCCTTTCGCCATGCAGGATGTTTGACGGCTTCTGTATAAGTAGTTGGTGCAGAAATTTGAGACTCAGCAGCATTAGTATGGAGAAGGTTTAAACGGACGACAGGTTTTAATGAGCCCGTATGGGTGCGTGTAACCATATGGTGGCGTTGAGGAATGGTGACAACGTTCTGTGTGGTTTGTGGTTCCGGTAAGATAGGAGGAGCAGCAGGTTCTTGATGTATGGTAGGATTATCCGTTCGCTGAGAATGCACAGGAGTCTGGTGAGAGGTGGATGGAGCCGTAGATTGCTGGTGGCATGAGCTTGGATATGGAGTAAGCAGAGTCGGAGATAAGCTGCTTAAGGGAGGTGTGCTAGCTGCTTTTGAGATATGAAAAGGAAATAGCTGTTCATCAAAACGTAAATGCCTGGAAAAAATAATTTTGTTTGTAGAGATGTCAAGACATTTATAACCTTTGAACAATATCAGAATACCCCATAAATACACATTGCACAGATTTAGGCTGTAATTTATTACGAGCATGAGATGGTAATAGTGGATAACAGGCACAACCAAACGTGCGAATATCATTGTAGTCAGGTTTAGTGTTGTAAAATAATTCAAACGGAGAGCATTTATTTGTGTTTATTGAAGGTAAACGATTAATAAGATGAACTGCCGTGAGAACGGCATCTGGCCAATAGGAGTAGGGCATGTGAGCCGTGTGAAGAAGCAATCTGGTGGTCTCAATAATATGTCGGTGCTTTCTTTCAGCGACACCGTTCTGTTCCGGTGTGTAAGGACACGAAAATTGATGTGCAATACCATTTGCTTTGAGAAAATCAGTAAACGATCGACTAAGGTATTCGCCGCCTCCATCAGTGCGAATGCACTTAATTTGTTTTGAGGTGTATTTTTCAATATAGTTTTTGAAATTAAAAAATGTATGAGCGACATCAGACTTATTTTTTAACAGAAATAGCCAAGTGAACCGAGTACAATCATTAACAAATATGACATAATACTGAAAACCTTGCATAGACGTATAGGGGGCTGGACCCCAAACATCAGAATGTATAAGTTCTAAAGCATGAGTTTTACGAGATAAAGATTTTGTAAAAGGAAGTTTATGCGCTTTAGAAACATTGCAGGTAGTACAAGAAGTTGTAAAATCTATGTTCAATTGCGGATTAGAAGAAGCTATCAAATGCAAAATGGTATTATTTGGATGTCCTAATCTGTTGTGCCAGGAGAACGTCATAGCGCGCGCTGTAGAGTAAGCATGATGCGGCGAAACTGGAGTGGTTGTCCGAATCTTGTACAGACCGTTTTTACACGGTCCTTGAAGAAGCACTTCTTGCGTCGTCAGGTCCTTCAATGAAAAACCATTAGGATCGAAAACTATAGAAATATTGTTATCTTTAGTAAGCTGTGATATAGAAAGCAAGTTAAAATGTAGATTTGGAGAATGAAATAGTTGAGATAGTTTGAGCTTACGATCAGGTAGCGATAACAAACCTGTACCGGAGTTGGCAATGCGCATTGTGCTGCCGTCTCCGATGATGACACCATCCTGGCCTTGATAAGGCATGGAGACAGAGAGATTTTCAAAAGAATTTGTGAGGTGTGAAGATGCACCAGAGTCAAGAAACCATTCTGTAGAATTTCTGGTATTTCCCGCAGCAAGAGCCGTGGTTGGATTGTTGGTAGCTGGCGGAGTGTAATTCAAATTAGATCGGTGCCAGCAGGAGGATGCCGCGTGACCTTTCTTGAAACAGATTTGGCAAATCGTAGCAGCATGAGGATTGGGCCTTTGCGAGTATGACCCGTTGGTCGTGTTCTTGCCGCGAGTGCGTCGGCCCCGACCTCTGGCAGAATATAAGACAGTCGTTGAATCTGGAACGGGGTTTGAGCGTGATGCATCAGATGCAATATTGATTTCTTCACTGAGAAGAAGCGCATACAAGTTGTCAAGACTGATAGGCGTTAACATTGTGCGAATGGCCGTTTTAAAAGACTGGTATGAGGGAGGGAGCCCATTGAGGATGTATAATATTATATCCTCGGTATCGACTGTAGATCCAGCTGAGGCAATGTTATCAACTAAAGATTTGATATCAGCAAGGTATTGAGTCATAGAGGAATTTTTGAGGGAAATGTGATGTAACTCATTCTTTAGTTGGATCACTTTGGATCTATTTGTAGCTTGAAACCGTTGGGCAAGAGTGTCCCAAATGGCAGCAGTAGAGTTGAGGTGAATGATATAAGGAAGAACCGGGGCAGAAATGGTGGAGCAAATAGCAGCAGAGAGATTTTGGTCTGTGAGATGCCACTGGACGAATTCAGGATTCGGGGATGAGAGAGAGCCGTCGGTTTGAGACAAAGAACGGGAAGGAACAGGATATTTCGAATCAAGAAAGATTGCAAATCCATTTGCAGAAAAAATTTTAAAGATTTGGGATCTCCATATAGAGTAATTTTCAGGAGAAAGCTGAATTTGAACAATGGATTTGAGATTAGAAACAACAAATTTAAGGGTGGAAGGAAGAACCGGTGGATCTTGCGTAGCAGATGCTTCACGATTTTCGATCTGAGAGGACTCCGTGTTGTCCATTAGCTGAAAGAAAGAAAATGATTGGCAGCGTCTGAAGTCAGGGATTCTTGATCTCCTGCTCTGATACCATGAAGAAGCTCTCAGTTCTTGAACTGAGCTCACACGGACAAAGACAAGAAAGAGCAAAGCGGAAACATAACAGGAAAAGGAAATTATTATTATCTGTCTGTGCAGAGTCAAGTGACCGCCTATATATAGGCTGATTACAAAGCATTGTTATTAATCTATCCAACCCTAATTAGCCACGTATTTAGACTATTTTACATTATTTTATTTATCTACTAATAATTCTGACCATTATGACTTTCGTGTTGGCATATCAAAAAATTGGTCTTTATAACTCCCAATACCTAGCACAAGAGAACAAAAAAATGCATATAGCACCAAAATAGTGTGTGCATATAACATAAGAATGTGGCTTTAGCACTAGAATAGAATTTTCTCCACACACACAAGTTCTCCTCACAATCACACATTTCAATTAAATAAGAATATCATGCATCGCATTGTAGTAAAAGAATATCATGCATCGCATTATATATATATAAACCCATCATCATTATCATGAATTTAGAACTAAAATTTTTTGGAAAATTTTTTGGTTTGAAATATATGGATCAAAATTAAACCATTATAAATCTCAATTTAATTTAATTTGAGATAATTGTAATATAAATTTTGACAATATAATTTAATTTAACAATAAAATATATTTTTACAAACTGGATTTTAAAAAATGGTCGTTTTTCATGAGGCTGCTCAATGGCAAGTGCCTCGCTGGTTGCCGGTTGAGATGGACCGAATTTAATATGGCATAATTGGGTTTACTTTGTTGGACCGGTCTGATCAAGAAATATATAGATGCGATTCTCAACCAAGCTTTGACATATGGCTTATCAACACCAACTTATATTCTAACAGGCAATATGGTACAAATATATATATTACAAATTTTATTTAGCCATTTTAATCAGTAATTGCAATGTTGCAATTACTGATTAGAAGTGGCTAAATGAAGCTTTTAATGGCAGGGGTCTACAACTATCTATAAAAATAGTGATAGAATATTTATTATTAAAATATTTTTTAAAATTATTATATGTATTATAAGTTTTATTGGATGGTAATTTTGTTATAATTTTTACAGTTTAGCTTTTGTCGCACTATATGTGATCGGCTACATGAATATTTTTTCTTGGTTGTGTCCTCATAAGAGTTAAATTTTCATTTAAATCTAATAAAAATATCATTTATAATACTTTATAACTAAGGTTTTTAGGTTTAGCTCTCTCTTTCTTAACATAGCCCGAATCTAATACATCTAATCTCCTAAATAAGTCATTGAAAAGTTGACATTTTATGTGACAAAGCCATCTAAGATGACTCTCTCTAATTTTATATGTCATTCTAGCTAATTCAACCTTTTTCAGGTATATACTCGTTTTGCATTTTGTTTCTAAGAATATTACGATAAAAAATTTATAATCATAAAAAATTTTAAACAATGATTAAAATGTTATAGCCAAAGAAAAGTGAGGTACTAATATGAAAAATGCAACTTGATACGTAATCAAAAAATTATCTCTATCAGGCACGAATGTTGAGGCAAAATCAAGTTTGAAACATCAAAAATTAAATTTAGGGTTGTGGGCTAAGTCAAAAGATTCAAGAGAGAGATCAAAGATCGCTCTTGCCTCCTTGTCTCCTCGACCACCGCTCAGAGTTCCGTCGGGCCACCACATTACGTCATTAGGGGTGTCAATAATTGACACGACCCGACAACCCAACCTGAAAAATCCGGGTTAGGGTCGGGTTTGGGTTTGGGTTTCAACTTTCTACACGTTTAATAAACGAGTCGGGTCCGGGTCAACCCGATAACCCAAAATTGAATATGTAACCCGACTAAGCGCCTCTGCAGTCTTCCAAAGTTCCCATTTTTTATTTTCCCACGTTGAATAGGGAGGGAATTTGGATTCCTGAACGGAGGCCCCGGTCCCGAGGGATTTGGACTTGCTTTGTCAGAGCCTCTGCTGCTTTGCCTCAGAGGGATTGGACTGAAAGTCCGGAATCACCGAATGACTCAGACTAACCTCACTTGGCTAGTTGTCTCCATTCAACATCAAGTGTCGCGGTCCGCACTCGAGGTCAAGCCGTCAACATGTCCGCTGCTCGCGGACTCGCCTAGTCAACAAATGGTGACTCCGCGCCGCGGTTCACACTCCGCAACGCACTGGGCCACCGGCTGCCATCAACGTCCCATCGAGTTCCCACTTCGTCGGCCTCCGTGTAGACAACAGCATCTCCGGCACTACCTGCTGTTCTGCTGCCTAGTCAAAGGGGTTCGCAGGTCGGGTCGGGTCAACCCGGCAACCTGTGTGGGTTGGGTCCGGGTTTAACTTCATGACTCATTTATCTAAACATGTCGAGTTCGGGTTGACCCGTTTACGTCCGGGTCAAGTCGAATTCGACCCGAACCCGACCCATCGACCCGAATTGAAACCCCTATACATCATAAGCTCCATCATACCACAACTTGAGGCTCTGAGCTTTGCGGAACCACCACCTGACGCCCTATAGCTCTCCCGGACCACCGCTTAAAGCCCCAAGCTCCGCCAAACCACCACATGATGCCCGGAGTTCCGTCGGACCACCACCTGACGCTAGAGTTCCATCAGACTACCACCTGATGCCTATAGTTCCATCGGAACACCACTTGATGCCTAGTGTTCCAACGGGGCAACACTTGATGCTCGGAGTTCTACCAGACCACCACCTGATGCCGGAGTTTTGCCGGACCACCACATGATGCCGGAGTTCTGCCGAACCACTACTTAAGGCCCGAACTTCTACTGAACCACCACCTGAGGCCTGGACTTCTTCTGATATATCACCTGAGGCCTGGACGTCTGTTGGACCACCATCGGAGGCTCAAACTTCTGCCAGACTACCACCTGACACTGAGAGTTCTACCGGAGTACCGCCTTATTACTACGGTCTTTCTGACCTAGTCTCTTGCCGATTATGATCTTTCCGACCTCCATTGTCGAATATGGTCTTTCTGACATCTGTTGCCTACTATTGTTGATCTTCCGACCTCTATTGCCTACTATGATCTTTTCGACCTCTATCTTATCAGCTACAAGTCATGCCGGCCAAACAAACATGTTTATGTTGATTATTGTAACTCCCACCATGTAATGCGCTCTATATGATGTACATTTGTGACATCAAGTCAACGTCTTCTCCCAAGGAAGGGCCTCATTTGTAATCAATTGCAAATACTAGTGGATTCATTTAAACCCGGCCAGCCCCCGTGGCTTTTTCCTCCCTTTTTAGGGGTTTCCACATAAAAACTCTGGTGTCTCTTATGAACGCTACGCTATCTCTTTCATCTGCTTGTGTGCTGGACATTCGTACAATGCTAAGATGTTAAACTTTATACTTATTTATCGCTGCAAATGCTTAGGACACAACACAACTATTAAAAACCTAACACAAATGGACGACAAGTGAAATATGACGAAATAATTAGTCTCAAATTTAAAATAATAAATTTATATAATATACCAAATTACATAAGAATTTAAAAGTAAAATTGTCATATTATAAATAGTTGCATACTTTTTTTTTTCAAATTAAATATGACAGGAGCCACCCTAATTACGAACAAATTCAATAGAGATAACGTAGAAGGGCACATGCCCCCACTAGTTCTAACCTGTCCCTTAACTTCTCTCACGTTTGACAAGTTCCGGTCAAAAAATTTGCAAAAAAAAAAAAGAAAAATCACAAATTCATGGATGCAGAATCATAAAGTGATTATCGAAAATATTAACTGCTCATAATCAATATTTCGCCAATATTAATACAATCAAAAATAAAAATTAAGATAACTGATATATCATTAAAAAATTATTTTGATCGGATACGAATTTTGATGCAAAATAAAGTGGAAAACTTCAAAAATTAAATCCAGGGTTATCTGACTCTTATTTCAACAAACTTATAGTCGAACTGTACGTCTCGAAAATACGAACCCGACAACACCAAATTCGACTTAATCCGAGTCCAAATCAAATACCCAAAACACTTTTGAAATGTTCAAACCATAATTTGGATTACCAAATGGTTTCCAAACGTGACATGCTTATATTCGAATCGAGCAGCTCGATGAGACTAATCCAACGAGCCCAAGATCGTTAAATTCTAATATCATTAAGACATTCAAATGCCGGGTAAATGGTTCATGATCAAGGGGATCAACATCGGCCGCCCATTCAAACCACTCCCAATTTACCCTTGATCTTTCTTCTATTTACTGGTCATGATACTATCAGAAAATTAGAAATAGACCACTCATTTCTCATGAAAAGGGGAATCAAGCAAGAAGGGAAGGATGTAAAGGAAAATAGTTCTTTTGCCACTAGACTCCTGGACCATCGTCGGACTTCAGCTCGGCCAACGACTGTCGCCAGACTTCCGCCAGGCTACTGATGGACGTTGGATTTCTGCCTGACAGCCAACTAATGCCATATTTTTGCCCGGCACGAACTGACTCTAGACTTCCGTTCGATCTTCAGATTTCAATCAGATTGTTGACTATTGTAATCTGATCGTCCTCAATTTCAAGGATGAATCAAACACTTGTAATTTACTCAAGTACTAGTAGAATCATTTCAATTGAGCGTGGCCTCATGGTTTTTTCTTTTTCCAGTGTTTTCCACATAAAAAATCTTGCTTTTTTTTTCTTCTGTTTGTGTGCTGGATATCCGTACAATCTTGAGACGAAAATTTATATCTCCATCGCCACATTTATTCTAGCTCGCAACAATAATAAATCTCAATTTTATCATTGCCTCACTAAAAAATATTTCTAAATTCATCACAAACATAAATCTCTCCTTGATTCCATGCATGATTGATAACACAAACAACAATGGATCTCATTAGATTGGTCCAATGACTCTGTAATGTGTGAAATTGCATGTGCTTTTGCAATAATTCAAAGCCCTATTGATTCTACATCTGAATCTTTTGCCGACAAAATTGGGCGAGCCCACATGGGGGCTCCCTTCATTCAAGCCAACGTTAGGCGCCACTGATAGATCTCTTCAACCACGTGCCCTTTAATTCCCCTTAGCATATCCTTCACTAAACTAGTAAAAATTCTCGTACATTTACTAAAAATTTAAAAAATAAAAATTCATATTATAATATTTTAATTATATTATCATTATTAAGACGAAAATTTGTATAAATATAGATTATTTATAATTATATTTTACTTTTTTTTATATATAATTCTATTATACTTGAATTAAGATAAATTAAAATAAGAAATCATATACATAAAAACATCCATTTAAGGTTTATAAAACAATTTCAATTTATTTCATTTATCTTTCCTAAAAAAGTTAATAAATTTCCTCTGAATAAAAAAAAAGTGAATTTTTAAGGAATGAAAAAAATCGCAACCAATATGTGCTCTTATCAATAGTTAAAGGAATTAATGAAGTTAATCAGGTTTGAAGCATAACCCTCAGATCATTTATCAATTCTCAAATGCTTGAAGCAATTACAAAAGAATGAATGTAAAGTAAACCTTAAATCAGCTATATCATTAAAATAGCTTGAGGGTCACAACAATCATAAAACTACAAATCAATCACGAAATATAGCAGTTGCTAAATGAAGATAAAAAGAAAAATACAATATTTACATTGCAAATATGTATATGAAAATGGAACTATTATAAAAAGAAAAATGATCATATATTGTCATCCTATAAGGTCATCTTTTTATTTGTATAGTATGATTAGAAGCATCACTAAAATAAGAAAACTTTATATTTTGAAAATTTGAATCAAGCTTGAAGTTATGTGGTTGCATGCTTTGCCTTATCCATCTTTCTAAAAGTAATCGAAATCCTACAAAATTTAAGGAAAAAAAACGTTAATAAGGAATTCAAGATAAATGTTTAATTGAAAATGAAATTAAATTACGAACCTCTTGTAGGAAACCACAGGAATACAATGCTTACCAGGATAAGCTTCATTACCATTTAAAACAAGCACATATATGAATATTTGATATTAGAAGTTAAGAATCTAGATGGTATTAAATTATCTAATATTCATAAAAGACTATATGATACAACTTAATTAAAAAAATATTAAAATATGATGGGGTGAAAAATAATATATTTTACTTACCCAACTTGAAGGGAAATTGAAGTTGATCCAATGAATTCGCTAGGTCCAACAATTTTTATCTTGTGTCCAAATATTATATTGCACTTGCTTAAAAATGACACCTATAGAGAATGACCTTACGAAATCATGACTATCAATATGAGATGGTATGCAGTCACCATGTTCATAGATATAAATAATGTAGCTATCAGGTACACAACTAATAGACATAACATGTGATGTAATTAATCGTTTTATCATAATCATGAAGAGATTTGTAATAGGATCAACAATACCATTACGAAAGATATCATAAGGGATCTCGTTCTTTTCCTGTAATGTAAAGATTTGAAGATATTTATTTCCAAATTCATAGCTTTATATTTCATAAAAAATGTAAAGATTTGATGATATTTTTCATCAAATATTAAATTTAACAAAATTATTTGTTTTTTTTTTAATGAGATCAATTTAAAAACTTATAATTACAAATAATTTAAAAAAATTCAAATAAATAGAAAGAGCAAATATAAAAATGATAAATGAATATAGAAAATTATACCCTAAAATTAACATTAAAGAGTTAATACAATTTATATGTGAGAGATTTAATATGATTTTTGTCCTAGTTTTATTATATGCAAATTTAATATGTTTAAAATTTGATTAGTTTTTTTTTTTTTTAATTTATATTAATATATATATTATTTAAAAATCATATTAAATATATATTTAATATGATATTTTTCAATTGAAATAAATAATATTAAAATTTATATAAAAATTTACATACATACTAAAAATTCTTTAAATTTATATATCTAAATTTTAAATTTTTATATTTATTTATGTATATTTAAATATTTAATTTATATTAAATACAACATTAATATTATTGTCTTAATTAATTTTTTTTTTCAATATGTACATCATTTCTCTAGCAATGAATTAGCATATATAAATTTGAATTTCAATCATCAAAATCATTCAGCTCATTTATCTGATAATGAATTAACATAAAAAAATAGACAAGACTAACTCAATGATAGATTTGTAGTACCGTTGTCTAAAATTTATCTCCATGATGTTGTCATGTAATATAATACCCCTAGGACTCTTATACATAATAATCTAAGTAATCTCACTCTCTCTCTCTCTCTCTCATCAATGCCTGATCATCCTGTTGTTTGGAGATCGCTGGAGAAGGAAGGAGGACGACGTGATTGGGTCAAGAGCTACTACAGAGGACACGTAGCTTTGGAGTTCTACCCAAAATCGAGCATCTCGCCGGCGAGGATTGATTGTTTGACTACTTTCATCAGATGAGCGAGAGATGGACTTGAACGGATCACACTGCATAAGTTGGATGGCTAGATGCGAGAGCCTGTTGGAGAGGTATGTTTTAAGTATTTATCTAAATCATGCTTAGTCAATAAGGGTTGACGTAAATCTGTTGTAATTGGGTAAATTGATGAAACAGATTATGAGGAGCATTGGAAAATCCTCTTTTATGGTACAAATTTTCTCTGATGAATTTGAATCGAAGCATCTTAGTTTGATGATTGAGAAGGAAGAGGCGACAACGTAAAGCTAGTTGGGGATCAAGAAGGGTTGAGAATAGGAAAGTTCTTTTACGGGTGGTGATCCAAGAACGGGGGAGGGATTGCTCGACATGCTATTAATTTTCTTAAAAGATTGAATCTTACCTCTCGATCGGACTCCTTTGCTTTGCTTGCTCGCTCGCCCCAAACACGACTGATCTATCTCTCGACCGTTTGCCGCTCAAGTTCATTTCCTTCTTCGTGATTTATAGGTAAAAAATGATCTTTCGTCTCCTTCGTAAAATTAATTCAAACGACGGTTTCGTCTGTGGCTTTCACGTTCGTCGATTCGTCCTTTGTCATTTCGACTGCGAACATTTCGCGGCTCAAGCAGAGGCTTAATCGAGTATTTTGGTGGCTTTGACGATTCGGTCATCGTCCCTTTCGTCTGCTTCAGGATTCTGCGGTTTGGGAAGCGAATAGTAATCGGAGGCTTAATCGGGCAATAATTAGTTTAAATGAAATTTATCATGCTAATTAAATTTATTGATAAATCAAACGTTCATCCAATTAAATAAGAGCCATGGATGATAATGTTGATTAATTAATACGTTATCATAGCTGAAAATTATTCAATATATCATTATAATAATTAATACAATATATTTGAAATGAATAAAATTATAATTATTAATCAATTAGAAATGACATAATTGAAATAGTATATTCATATAAATAAAAGTACAATTATTAATCAATTATACTTAAAATAATTGAAATAATTTTTGGCTTTTTGGCTCTCATAAAACTGAAATTTTAGCCTTCCAAATGGCCATTGGTGTTTTGGCTCTTTTCATTAGCCATTTGAAGATCAAGAGTGCAAATTAATTACATGCTAAAACAAATAGCCGTTCATAATTAATTATTTGGAAGATCAAAAGTATATTTCATATGAATGAATTAAAGTACAATTATTAATCAATTATAGTTAAAAATAATTGAAATGAAAGGTTAGGATTTAATTATAGTGATTAAAATGGAAGGCTAGGATTTGCTAAAAGTGAAATCCCAAGCCACTTTTATATAGTAGTATAGATTTATCAAATATAAATTTTGGTGTGTTTTTAAGGGAACAATTATTAGGTCCTCCGACTGGACGTAGAGGAACGTCCGCTCGGCACTAAAATCCCGTCCAAAAACTCGGTATTTGCTCAGTATTGCTATGTATTATTTGGTAATAACGATGAATACCGCTATGTGAAGACCAATATTGAGTTATACCGAGTTATACAAAAAATACCGAGTTTTTTCTAGGAAAAACTCGGTATTTTTTTGTATAACTCGGTATTGCTCGGTATAGCTCGGTATAACTCGGTATTGGGTCTTCACATGATGGTATTCCTCGTTATTGTTTGGTATTGCTCGGTATTTCTCGTTTTTTGGCGCGATTTTAGTTCCGATCGGACGTAGCTCTACGTCCGGTCGGAGGACCTAATAATTGTTCATTTTTAAGGTATGTTTCTCTCTAACTTTAACATTTTTTTCTTAACAACCACCAAATATTTGCTACCTAAGATTTGCTACTTTGATGATAAATGAATTAATTTCATTTTTGTTAATTGTGGTTATTAATTGAATGCTCACAATTGACATTGTAAATAAAAGATATAGTTGATATTGTTGTTTGAGTCAATATATATTTTGGATTGATTTTTTCCCCCACAAGAAATTAAGAGTCAAGCCAATTTTATTGAGAGATATTAAAAAAAAAAGTTGACTCCGACTATGATTGTAATATAAATTCTGATGGCTTTGCTTGGAACAACTTTTTTATTGCTATCTAAAGCAGCTTTTTAATACAAAATTTTTTAGATTTTTTGTATTTGAAAACTACTTTAAAAAATAATAGGAAAGTGGTCTCAAACGAAGTCTAATAATTTATATATAAATCAATTTAGATAAGATTCCAATACATCATGAATAAAGGAATTTTTTTTCAAATTATCATCAAAATGAATGTTATAGAGCTTGAAAAACTTACTGTAATAAGGGCCATACCAATCTAATTAATGATCATGATTTTCCTCATGCAAAATTAAAAAATAAAATGAGAAAATTTAATCCATAATTGTTTAAATGAATTCAAATGTTAGCATGATGTAATTTATTGCTTATTTTGCTACCTTTATACGTAGAAGAAACAAAGAGATGGTGATAGTTTTAATATTAAAGATTTTGTAAATTTGAAGAAAAAAAATAAATATTAGATTGTGCACTACTACAATAAAATAGATTATTATTGAATGAAAAATTTCAAATATAATATTTTTGTTGATAATTATTAATGAAATTACTTACAGATATTCTATAGAAGAATAATCGATGGAATATTGATCTATTTTTCGTTGTAAACATAACCATTAAAAATATGGCTATTATCCGTTAGTAGGTCGTGAATTAGGTCACACTCAACCCTGATCATGAATCATTTTCACCTCACTTGCCTTCTCTCATTCTTGACTTTGTTATTCCCTCTAATTTGTTACCCCTACGTCTTCTCTCTCTCTCTCTCTCTCTCTCTCTCTCTCTCTCTCTCTCTCTCTCTCTCTCTCTCTCTCTCTCTCTCTCCTCATTTTTCCTCGCTATCTCTATATACCTTTATCTTATATATCATCATCACCCCTTTTGTCATATCGATGCCACCATCATGACTCAAGTATCATTGCCTCTCTTCCAACTAAGATAAAGATTATTACTTTTTTTATGAAAAGATTATAATAAATTTGTGATAATTTTTTAATGACATATTTGCATTGATGCAAATCTCGTGTTAAATGTATCTAAGTGTTGGGTGAATGGTGATAAAAAAATTATTTATAGGCAACTTGCATGTAACAAAAATGAGAAAGGTAAGATACATATATTTTTGTAACAAAATCAGCAATGATATATTAGAAACGATTATATTATATGTATGTATATATAAAGAAAGGTAGAAGACACACTAACATAATAGATTGGTAAACTTAAGCTTCGTTTGGGACAGCTTGTTTACTGCTTTCTAAAACGGAGTTTTAGTACAAAAATAAAAAAATTTGTACTAAAACTCCATTTTAGAAAGCAGTAAAAAAGCCGTTCCAAACGAAGCCTTACTATAAATGGATTAGTGACGGAAAATGTTAGCCAAAAATTACATGAATAGAAGATGTAGAAAAATATTTACATAAAATAAAACATACTTGATAGCAATACTCATGAGAAATTAACAAAATTATGCATGGGATGGAAAGTGTCAATTGATGTGAGCCTTGCGTGATGATTTATTTACTCGGCTTGCCATTTTATATTTCATTCTCTTTCAAATTCTCAGGATGAATCATTGTATAACATCATTAAGTTGAGGGGTGGAAAAAGGGCCTTTATTAGATGGTAAAAAAATATAATGGTGATTTTTTTTTTTTTTTGGTTTAAGAGTGAATCATTCATTTAATTTTAGGTTTCCTTTGGAATAATTTTTTAGTATAATTTTTTTTAAGCAACAAAAAATTAGTGGTCAAAAGTTGTTCTAAATAAAGTCTTAGATTTTATTTGAGACAACTTTCTTATTACTTTCTAAAACAGCTTTCATGTATGGCTGCAAACGAACCGAGCCGAGCTGAGTATGTGAGTGTTCATGTTTGTGTTCATTTAATATTAGCTTGTTCAAGTTTGGTTCATGTTTGTTCGAGTTTTATTGTTTGTGTTCATGTTTGGTTCATTTAAATTAACGAGTGTTCATGTTCGTTCATTTAGTGCTTATCGAGCTTGTTCGCGAACATATTTAACGAATTTTTTTTAACTATCAAACAAATATGTTCATGAACATATCTATGAAAAAACACATTTATAATAAAAGCAATTGTCTATGTAACAAAGACAATGATTATTTATATTTTTTTAATTCTATAGTCAAATATTAATTATTTTTATCGAGCCTATTCATGAGTTCAAAATCGAACACGAATCGAGCTTCTTATCGAGGTTAATGTCGAGCTTGTTCACGAACTTCAAATGATGTTGTTCGCGAACATAAATGAGCCGAACGCATTAGTGTTCAAGTTTGTTTATTTAAGAATCGAGTATTTTAAATATTGTTCAAATTTGTTTGTTTAGTTAATTAAACGATCACAAACGAGCTTTAATCAAACCGAACAACGAGTAGATCGTCGAACGTTTGGTTCGCTTGCAGCCCTACTTTCAAGTATAAAAAATTTAACTTAAAAATTTTGTTTACTAAAAATTGTTTTAAAAAATAGTAAAAAAGTTATCCCAACGAAGTCTTAATATCAAATATTGTGTGTTTATTCAATCTCATTATATTTAAAGACATAGATGTCCTAAGTTATGATTGTATGGATTTATTAGATGTTAATGTTATATTTATATGTTGCATAGTTTAATTAAAAGGTGTGCTTTCAAAAAGTGAATATCCAAGATGCAATATGTATGAAAGTTTGGAGTTGTCCTATTTTCTGTATTATTCCTATGAGAGCAATGAAGATTTAGCCAAATACATTACTAATTATATATCTTTTATTATAAACTTGTTAAGCTTCATTGTGAATATAAATAAAGGAAAAATAGTTTATTAAAGTTAATAAAACGCCGTATATATAATTTTTAATTAGTTATTATTTAGTTGGAGAGATTCTGACTTCATATATTTATTTTAATTTTATATTGGACAAATTTAAACAATTAAAAAACTCCTCTAGTATGGAGTCTATAGTAGGAAATTCCTCCAAATAATTAGATGTTAAGTTGTGGCCACCGACTGTTTGAGGAGTGAAGAATGCTAAATTATACGGAGTTGGCTCTCATGGGTGTGTGATATCTACATCACTTAGGTGTCAATATTTGACACGACACGAAAACTCGACTCGAACCCAACCCAAAAACTTTGGGTTTAACCCGACCCGATTTCAAAATGGGTTGTGTTCGATTTTTCCTGTCGGGTTGCCGGTCAACCCACTAACCCGTTTAAATCAGCTGCCCACCGAACTTGCCCAGGCTGCCCGCACGAACCCGCGCCCTACCCGCGCACGCGCTTGTGTGACCGCTCCTGCTCGCCCGCCCGCCGCCCGCACGCCTTCCGAGGCCGCTCATGCTTGCCAGCCCGCCGCCCTCGTGCTCGAGGCTGCCAGAGCCCGCGCATCCCCGCTCTTTCCGTGTCGGGTCGAGTCAACCCGGCAGCTCGATGGATCGGGTCTATGTCAGCATTTCCGACCCATTTACATACTCGGGTCGGGTTAGGGTTGACCCGTTTGAACCCAGGTCAGTTCTGGATTCGACCCAAATCCTACTCATGACCCAAAATTAACACCACCTTTGCATAAATCATGTAGTATGGCTTGTTTGTGCATTACCTTGCTCGTTATTGCCTTCGATCAATCTCACCTTTTGTCATACCTTAATTTTTATATGATAATTTTTTGGACTTGTTGATTATGGGAGAGTCATACTTTACTTATTGGTATTCTTATCACAAAGGGAGAGCAACTATACAGCGCTAGGCTTTTATTTTTCACGGCAAGAATTCCTTCTTGTTATTTTTGAGGCACTTAAGCAGCCTTGTCAATAATTTGTAGGGTTCTCCTGAAAGGCAAGAGAAAAAAGGGGCAAGTGAGTGTGATAACTGATTACCTTATTTTTCAAATAATATTTTAAAGTTTTTTTACCCTATAATATTTTTAGAATAAATAAATAATTTTACCTGTTGAAGGTTTAGAAAATTATAAAGGTGAATCGGCTAAGATAAGGAGGCGAGTTTCTTAAGCACAAACTGTTAATT
The DNA here is from genome assembly GCA_019514585.1 of Dendrobium officinale. Classification (NCBI taxonomy): domain Eukaryota; kingdom Viridiplantae; phylum Streptophyta; class Magnoliopsida; order Asparagales; family Orchidaceae; genus Dendrobium; species Dendrobium officinale. The sequence continues at coordinate 68,847,024 of CM033688.1, forward strand.
TTCGTAGAGCCTTAAGCACTTAGTCTCGTTGCATTTAGGCTTTACCCTAACCCAATATCACATTAATCTCTGAACCTAATTTGGTCTATCTCTTTTATTTTTAGCCGAGTTATCCATGTAAGTTGAAATTTTTTAAACGATGGTCTTGTGACTTGCCTAAGTTTGAAGTTAATCGAGTTCAAAAACTGATTGCTACGCTTAACTTTAGTGGAATGTTTTTTTTTTTTTTGACTACTCTGACTTACAACATTGGGCGAGTTCGCCAAGTGATTAAAAAAATGATGAGTTCTCCAGTTGTACCTAGAGAGGGAGCGGGCTCCCTAAGAACATTGGAGAAAACAAGACGAGTTCCTCAAGTTGCTGGTCACAACTCTTTCCTCCTCACTCTCTTTAGTGGGGAAGTTGATTATTTTGTCACTAGTGAAGGTGTCAAAGTTAGCACCCATTGTAAGATCGCCCCCTTTAGATCCCAAGTTTGATGATTATTTTGACATGTTTGCCCATGGAGCGTTCTTTCATGCTCACTCTAATGCTCATTGGATCATTCTTATCACTCTTTCTTCCATCTCTATCAAATCTTGATGGATTATAAAATTTGAGATCTACATGTGCACTGACAACTCCTTATCGTGCTTGTGTTACCTTGCTTTATTTAGTGCTCAAGTTTAGGTCATTGTAATCACTCAACACTTACTGCAACTAAGAGGATGTTGAATCCAAATCTATCATTGGGTGATACCTTGACTACTAACAAGTCTAAATGGGCATACAAGGCAAGAGAAATGGATAATGAGAGTAAGTTGAAAAACTTTAAAGCCAACTACTCTCTATGAAAAATGAAAACGTCATAATATCTTAAATAGTTAAATGTACATTGTAATCCCTTATTTACAAGGCTATAGGAGAGGTTAGAATGTAATCCCTTATTTATCACTATTTATAATGATAAATAATACATTTTGGATGGTTAAAGACTATTATAGACACTTTGACTAGTCTATGACATGAACACCTATGTTGAACTAGGCCTATTTTAGGAACTTTTATTTGGTCCGGTCACAGGACGTAGCTCTACGTTCGGCCTCCAGTAGAATCACGCCACACGTTCTCACTATTTACCGCGCGCCCCGACAACCTGACCCGGAACGGACCCAGGATGGCTCGGTATTTCTCGATTTTGTTAGGTATTACTCGGTATTGCTAGGAATTGATCGATTTTGCTCGGCAATAACCAATACCGAGCAAATACCGAGTAATACCGAGTTGTATCGAGTTGTACCGAGTTTTTTTAGGTATTGGTACAACTCGGTATTGCTAGGTATTGGTCGATTTTGCTTGGCAATAACTAATACCGAGCAATACCGAGTAATACCGAGTTGTACCGAGTTGTATCGAGTTTTTCTAGGTATTGGTACAACTCCGTATTGGTCTTCTAGAAAAACTCGGTACAATTCGGTATTTGCTCGGTATTGGTCTTCATAGAGCGATATTTCTCGTTATTGTCATGCAATACCGAGTAATACATCGCAATATGCGAACATAACATCCTGGGTTCCGGTCCGGGTCAAGTCGTCGGGCCGCGCGGTAGAGAATAAAAGCACGTGTCGATATGTTATTGGCGGCCGAACATAGCTCTACGTCCAAGGTCCGGTCATAGGACATAATAATTGTTCCTATTTTAGAGTGAAGAAAATTGTAAAAGAAAAAAATTATGTAAGAAATTGTTTTTACTTTTTAGCCATCCGGGAATCAGCTATAAACCGGTAAGCTTACCCTGACCCCGACCAAACTGCTGACTCATAGTCTGGTGTCGGTGACCGGCGGCAATCCTCGTGAAGTCTCGTTCATGGCCTCTCGACTTGCGGAGATTCTTTCAAAAGGGCGCAGCAACTTCCGTTGTCATATATAAAGCGGTGTGGTGCACTCCATGGATTTTTCCTCCTCCACATTTCTGTCGATTTCATCTCCAGCTTCCTTACTTTGCCGAGCCATTGTTGTGAAGCCCGTCAACTATTCTCTACTCTCAAGAACAAAACCTAGAAACCCACTGACAGCTTCCTGTGCAGTGAACTTTAGAAACATTGGTTCTGTTTCTTGGGTTTACGAAAAAAGGATCTCAAATTTATCGCATATTTTGATGAGGTCTAGCGCGTTTCTTCCAATCCTTGCTTCTAAGAGAGAGACGGAACTGAATTCCGGCATCACCGATGCACGTATAGTCGCTGCGGCTGCCGCTACGGTAATTCTCGCTGTGGCGAATCGAGTCCTGTATAAGCTTGCTCTCGTTCCCATGAGGCAGTACCCCTTCTTTCTAGCCCAGGTCACGACCTTCGGGTGAGCTTCTTTGGCAAGTAGTTATTATTTGATGTTTTGTTTAACGATGGAGGGGTTGTTTCTCGCAGAGTTCTCTTTTTATAAGCGAAAGCTTTTTAAAACTAGGACATTAAACTTGTAAGGAAACTTGATGTTTTTTACTATCAAATTTCATGCAGTTTAGGTTGATCAAAAGCACCCTAATTGATTAAATCTTCGTCTTCCTCCCCAAAATCTTTCTATAAGATTGTGAGATTTCTATATGAGTAACATGCCTTCTAGAATCTATTTGTATATTTACTGTTTGCAACAAATGGAGACCCTTCTAACCGGTTCTTTCAGGGGTAGCTTGTGTTTCTACTAGGAACTTCATACGCTCCGACCCTTAACCTGACAATGATGGCAAGCTAAAACCCACTCACTAAGTTAGAAATAAGAAAATTATATATAATAATGGGCTTACAAAAGCGTTAATCTTTCAGGCATTCCTTCAAATGTTTTAAGAGACTTTGCTCATTTGCTGGGGGTGAGGAGGAAATGGTCTCCAGTGCTTGGTATTGGGTAATCTTCTAAATTTATAATTATGCTGCAAGGCACAACTAGGTATAGGATTGAGAGGGGGAACATCTCTCTTTTGAAAATAGATGAAAGAAGTGGTGACATGTGACTATCCGTCCTCGAGGAAGTTAATTATTATGGAAGGAGATGATAGACTAAAAGATTTGGAGCTGGATACTTAGCCCATTCCACATCGATAAAAAGATTGCAGATGTTTCCCAACCATGCCAGCTTAAAGGGTCACAGATTTTTTTCCTTCCATCATAAGGGAGGTAGCTTGGTAAGTAAAATGCTATAAATGATTATCCTTAATGCTTACTTCAACCATACTGATTTTATTTGTTAGCATTACAGGTATGATTACTTAGTGATCTTATGGATGAATTGAATACTTAATTTGTGAAATTAACAAGCAATTGGAGGAATAGGAAAGAATCGTTAAAGGGTTGATGGAACGATAAAGATTAACTGAAGATTTGGTTAGCATTCGTGATGCACTTGCCAAGAGTGTTATGGTCATCAATCTTCATGAGCTTGAAAGAATTCAATCTCAAATTCTTGAAGCACAACATAAATTTAAAGAATCTCTAGCGAGTTTGTTGAATGCATGGTAGACGCCTTCACCGCTAGATAGAGATGTGGCTTATCGTGACTCTAAGCTAAACAAGTTATTCATCATTCTTTCAATGTTTAAGCTTAGGGTAATCCAAAGTGGAGGTTGAAATGGACATTGCCGATATAATGTGACACAGCAGAACGAAGAAGAAGAGAAGATAAAAGGTTTTGGTAAGAGGGACCAAAGTAGGAAGGTGGTACATTTAACTAAAATCCACCAGGCAATAGGAGAAAAAAAATAAGAGAATAGTAGTAAATCAATATATCACTCAATAATTTGATGCCTCTAATATAAGTTTATAACCCCTTATATAGACTAAGAGCTCACAATACAATGCTAAAATGCATTAAACTATTGTTGGAGGCAACATTCTTCAACAAATGATTGAAACAAAATAAACACATGATTAAAGCGCAATGTGGAAATGAATCTAACAATTGTGATTATCCCACACCATTTAACCATGGACGAAGAATTAGAAGATAAAGACCATGGTGGTATTGGTGGAGAAACTAGATTATGCACCTCTCTAATTATACTCAGATGTAAACAAGCATTACATTTTATCAGGATTGTTGACATTTATCATGGAAAATCAATGGAGTTGTTAGTAACTGATAGATTTGTTAATAATCTGAAGACTCTGGAGCTAGACATCAAAGTACATAATGATGAATTAGATAAGCTAAAATCTGATGAAAGTTTAGTTGTTATAGTGGTGGTGGCATCATTGTTTAAGTTGTGCAATATGAGCCTTGCCTTGAGGCCCGCCTCCATGCAATTCTATTGAAAAACACATCAAGGCTTGTGCATCTATCTTCTTTTATGAGGCTTGCGCCTCAACTTGGCTAAGACCCCGCCTTGAGGAACGCATCGCCTCGCTAGCGTGAGGCGTATGCCTCACCCTATTTGTATATTGTTTTTATTAAAACTAACATAAATCCCACCTTCATGCACATTCGAGCCACAACAACTTCCTCTCGACTGTACGTAGCCAACACCATTGTAGTCGTCACCGACGATCACTTAAAAGTTGCACACCACCTATGTAAAAATTTTGGAGTATTAATCTCATATTTATGTTGATGAAAAACATTTATAAAAGATTGTCATGATTGAAATAAATTAAAAAGAATAGATTGGGAGTCATTTGACTCCACCAAATGAGGCAATGGATAGACTAATTTGTTATGGAGACAAATCAAATAAAGACCACTTCAATGATGACAATAAAGATGATTTCTGAGTTCTTGCACTATTTCAGCTTTCGTTAGGAATTAAATGTAAATGAGTAGGGAATTAAGTAAGAAGAAATTTAGAGTTAAACATGAGTTGAACATGATATTATATGATACTTTTATGCAATTTTTATATTTAATATTTTTTTTACTCTTATAATATTTGATTTTGAATTCTATTTCATGTAATTTATCACTTGTCATTTTACATCTTGCACAAATTTTTGTTTCGTATCTATGCCAATTTATTAATTCATAATTTAATAGGAAGTTAATGTCATCATTTAACATATTATTTAGGTATTATATAAAAAATCATTTTGGACCTTTATTTTTACTTTACACATTTTTATTTTATTTTATTTTTGAGACTTACGCCTCGCCTCAAGAACAAAAAAATGCATCAATACCTAATTGCGCAATTTTAAACCTTGGGTGGTATATAGTTAACCTGTATGAATAAAAAAGTTGGTTATGTATGATGCAACAATACAAACATGGGACACATATATGATACGACACATATATAAAATATACTTGTTAGTAAAATATAGGACAAATAAATGTTGGACATGTTAATGATTGATATTTTAAAAAAATAAAAATATAATTTGAAAAAAAGATAAAACCCTCTTATTAACATTTGTTTCTATGCAAGTCCGTCATTCCGATCATCATTATTTTACTTAACTCATGACATTTTTTGTCGGAGAAGCTTGTTTTCTTATTTATTATTTTTAATAGGAATCATTAATGGTCTATTTGATGCGTGCTGGCCATATGCCATGTCCTATATGTTTCAATTCATGCATACTTTGATATCATAAAGTGTTGGTGCATTATAGTTTGTAAAAATATAGGGATATGAGTAACATCCTATATAACAATTTTAATCAATGGTAGAGACTATGGATTTGGATTCATGTCGGGTAGGTCGACTATGTTTCTCAAAATCAATTTGGATTCATGCCGGGTAGGTCGACTATGGAAGCCATACATTTATTAAGAGGTTTGATGGAGAAATATAGAGAAAATAAGGAGGATCTACATGTGATATTTATTGATTTAGAAAAAGCATATGATAAAGTTCCAAGAGAAGTGCTATGGAGAGTTCTTGAAAAGAAAGGAGTCAATAATGCTTATATTCAAATCATTAAAGATATGTATGCATGAGCTATTACTTGTGTTCAAACACAAGGTGGATTGATCAAGTATTTCCCTATTTCGGTTGGGTAACATCAAGGATCAGCCTTAAGCCCATATCTTTTTGCTTTAGTCATGGATGTTCTCACTTGACATTTGCAAGAGGATGTACCTTGGTGTATGCTTTTTGCTGATGATATTCTTCTTGTTGATAAGACTAGAGAGGGACTTGAAGGTAAACTTGAATTATGGAGGTCAACCTTAGAGTCTAAAGGTTTTCGATTGAGTAGATCTAAAACAGAATATATGGAGCGTAATTTTAGTAGTAATAGACCTAGTGAGGGGATTGTGACTTTGGGCGATGAAGTCATTAATAAGAGTACACGTTTTAGATATCTTGGATCTATTGTTTAGAGTGATGGTGAAATAGATGGGGATATTATCAGCATAATTCAAGTTGGATGGTTGAAGTGGAGGAATGCATCGGGCTTGTTATGCGATAGAAATGTACCCCTCAAACTTAAGGGAAAAAAATTCTATAAGATGGTAGTAAGGCTTGCAATGCTTTATGGTGCCGAATGTTGGCCATTAAAAGAGAAGCATAATACTAAGTTAAGTGTGGCAGAGATGAGGATGCTCAGGTGGATGAGTGGCCTTACCCTTAGAGATAGGATACGAAATGAGCATATACGTGAAAAGGTTGGAGCAGCTCTAATAGAAGATAAGATTAGAGAGAGTCGCCTTAGATGGTTTGGTCACATAAAATGGCGGCCTTCCGATGACCCGGTTAGGATTGTAGAGGTATTAGATTTGACTTATGTTAAGAAAGGTAGGGGTAGACCTAAAAAGACTTGGTTAGAAAATATTGGGTATGACTTTCTTTATTAGATTTAAACGAGAATTTGACTTTTAATAGGACACAATGGAGAAAAAGGATTCATGTAGCCGACCCCACGTAGTGGGATAAAGGCTTGATGTTGTTGTTGCAGAGACTATGGATTTCACCCTGATATGGAACATCTTAGTTTTAATAGAGCTTAGGGACTAACTTACCTTCTTATTTTCTAGAAATTTCTTAGCTTATTATATATAGCCATTGTAAGGAGAAAAGGATATGATGAATATTATATGATATTTTGAGCTTAGAGCTTGTATTGGTTTCCTACTTAGTTTCTGATACGTCTTGAACCACAAAAATCAGCGAACAATAGTAAATTTCAGTAAAATAATAGAATTTTATTGCTAGAAAATCAAATAAAAAGAAGCAAGATACAATTGATCCTCTTTCGAGAGGACGATCTTTTCTCCCAAACCTTTGACCTCGCTAGGATCCCTCACAAAATAAAACTACACCACTTAAGACAAAATTCTGCATAAGAATAAAATAAACCATACTATAGATTTAAATAGGCTTCCTCCCTCCCTCATAAATTGGCCCCCTTCCTAATATATCTCATTCATTAATTTGAAAATAATTCAATTAGGAAATGATCTCATTAGGAAAGGATTCACTAATTCATCCCCCTTTATAATATATCTCCCTTCTTAATTTGAAAACAATTCAATTAGGAAAGGATTTCATTAGGAAAGGTTTTCCTAGTTGATTTCCTCCTAATATAATGTATTAATTCCCTGTTGGCCCCCACCCCCTTAACCTCCTTTCTTGCCTTGTCAAGCCCTGTCGTATCTACTCTCCCCCATAAGTTCCACCTTGTCCTCAAGGTAGAATGCATGGAATTGCTGTTGAATAATCTGATAAACCTCCCATGTGGCCTCATGCTCTGGTAGGTCTTTCCACCTAATCATCACCTATTTTCTTCCTGTTATTTCGCTGGCGCACTCCTTTGACCTCTAATGATTCCAACAACACCTCCATGTCTTCCATCAAGGTCGGGGGAAGTAAAGAAGATGGAATATGCTCTCATATCGCCCGCCACAACTGGGACACATGAAATATCGGGTGGATGGCTGATAATGGTGGTAACTGTAGGCAATAAGCCACGGCCTCGATGCGCTCAACTATCTCGTAAGGACCAAAATATCTGGCTGATAAATTATCATTCTATCTTCATGCTAAAGATTTATGTCTATTGGCACAGAGCTTCAAATAAACCCTATACCCTACTTAAAAATGAATGTTCCTCCTTAGTGCATATGTTTTTCTTTTCATAATTTGTTGGGATCTCAACAGATGTCCTTTTAGTTCTGCCAATATCCTTTCTCTGTCCTCCAAATACTGCTCTGTTGAAGCCACTAGTGTGCTACCTTGTCTATAATAAATCAAGTGCAGCGGGCACTTTGAATGGTGTGGTCTGAGTTGCTAAATGATATGAAGTGTTATACCAATATTTTGCTCATGCCAATCATTTTGCCCACAACTGGGATGTGTTTGATATAAAGCACCGTATATAAGTTTCCACACTATGATTGACCACCTTTGTTTGCCTTCGTTTGAGCATGATAAGCAGTGCTTCTTTTCAGAATGGTCCCCTAAAAGACTCCTTCAATAATTAGCTTAGAAAGATCCTATCTCGTTCCAAAATGATAGATTACAGGATCCCATGTAATCTCACCACCTCCCTCATGAAAATCATAGTTACTAATACTGCAATATGCGGGTGGCGAAGGGGACTAAAATGGGCATACTTATTCAGTCGATCCACTACCACCATAATCGTAGTGTATCCTTCTGACTTGGGCAGACCATTCAATGAAATTCATGGTCACCTCCTCCAACACTTCTTATGATAGAGCTAACTGCAGGAGGAGCCCTCCTAGAGACGTTGCTAAATACTTGTTCCTTTGGCATATGTCACAGCTAGCCACCATCTTCTCGACATCCTTCTTCATACCCTCCCAACATAACTCTGCAGATAGTCGATCGTATGTCTTTTTGGAGTCACGTATGTCCCCCAATAGCTGTCCCATGGAACTCCTGGAGTAAGCAAGGAATGTAAGAAGAGGTCTATGGAAGTATAAAGCACCCCTCATGAAGTATGTTCTGTCATACTACTGAATATCCTGGATGACTGTCCTTGTTTCCTGCCAGCTCCTCCCTAAATTTCTTAGTGCTTCCTAGTCAACCACCAAAGGCACAAACAATGCCATAATTTGGGGTTTCCCCATGCACTTGAATAACCCATCTGCTACTTTGTTTTCCACTCTGGATCGATATTGAATTTCAAAGTCATAACCCATAACTTGGAAAGCCACATATGATGCTCCTTAGTGATTATTCTTTGCTCCAACGAATACTTCAAACTTCTCTGGTCTGTTCTGATGATGAAATGTCTTCCAAGGAGATACGATTGCCATTTATGAATGACCAACACAATTTCCATTAGGGGTGTCAATTTCTGGTCACGGGTCAGGTTTGGGTCGAACCCGGAACTAAACCGACACTATTCAGGTCAACCCGATCCCATCTCGTTTTTGCAAACGGGTCAGTTTTCAGACTTGAACCCGACCCGACCCGTGAGACTATTGCCAGCCTTCAGTTTTTCGTTGTTGTTCGACTTCGCTCCACGGACGACGTTCCCTTCCGATCAGATCGGAAGTTACAACATTTTGATCAGAAGCAACAATTGGAGTTCGCTCGTTGTGAAGGTAACTTTCTCTATTTCGTGTGCTTAAAGGCGTCTAGGGTTTGCTTTTTATAGGCAGCCGGCTCCTTCATTATTGTTTGACTTCGCTCCACGAACGACGTTCCCTTCCGATCGGATCGGACTTTACAACATTTTGATCGGAAGCAACGACGGGAGTTTGTTTGATGTGAAGCTTTCTTCGCATCGTGCGCTTCTTCGACCAAATCTCATAAATAAGTTCGAACTACATGATTGTGTGTCAAAATCGGGTCATTCTCGGGTTACGGGTCAATCCGAACCCAACCCAAATTTTGAAACAGGTCAAAAATCATGACTCAAATCTGAAATTTTCGTGTCGAGTTTTTGGGTCTTGTCAAATATTGACACTCCTAATTGCCATCAACTCCCTCTCGTAGACTGATTTGAGCTTGGCTCGGGCCGTCAACACCATATTAAAATAGGCCATTGGCCTATGGTTTTGCATAAGTACCGCTCCTGGCCCAAAACTTGATGTGTCTATCTTCGCAATAAAAGACTAGCTAAAATTCAGAAGGGTTAAGATTGACACACACTGGTCATAACCTTCTTCAACTCCTCAAAAGTCGGTGTGGCTGATTCTTTCCACTTGAAGTTGTTCTTCTTGAGCTGTTCTGTCAATGGCCCTGCTATTAATCCATTTCCCTTCACAAATTTTCGATAGTAGCCAATGAGTCCCAAGAATCCTCTCAGTTCTTTCAGATTTTTGTGTATGGGCCATTTGAGCATGGCCTCAATCTTACTCTGGTCTGCTGCAACTCCTTTCTGAGATATCACATGCCGCATAGTATGGGCTGGGCAAACGAACATTACTTCTTATTGGCATATAAGGAGTGCTCCCTTAAGGTTGACAGCACAACTCTTGATGCTCCAAATGTTCCCCTTCTTACCTGTTGTAAACCAATATATCATTTAAAAAAAAAAAACAATTCAAATCTTCGTAAGTAGGGCTGGAATTTCTTTTTCATCAGGGACTAGAAGGTGGCCGGTGTATTAATGAGGCCAAACGACATCACCAAAAACTCATAATGGCCCTTTGTGCGTCCGAAAAACTGTCTTGTGGATGTCTCCTGTCCGCATTCTAATATGATGATATTTGGATTTCAAGTCGATTTTGGAAAATATCACATATTCATGCAACTCATCTAACAGCTCATCGATGAAACTTATGAGAAATTTGTTTGGTACTATTTCCTTATTTAAGGAACGATAGTCTACGCAAAACCTCAAGTTCTTATCCTTCTTCTTCATTAATAATACAGGACTTGAGATGAGGCTCACATAGGGCCTTATGATTTCAGCTCCAAGCATCTCCCGAATTAGTTTCTCAATCTCATCTTTATGTATTTGGGGGTATTGATAGGGTTGAATATGAATGGGGGAAACTCCCTCCTTCATAATAATAGAGCGCTTGTGCTCTTGTGGGGGTGGCAATCCTTGGGGAAGCTGGAAGGCCTTCTTGAATTGCTGAAGCATGGGCTGGACAATGCCAGGAATGTCCTCTTCACCCTCTGCCTCTCCTCCCTCTAGACTGTGGAGCTCCACCAAGAATTCACCTCCTTCCCTTGGAAGGGCGTGAACCATGGTTTTCAACGAAACCATTGCCTTTGATAAGCTGGGGTCTCCCTTAATTTCCACCCTTCTCCCCTCCACCTGAATCTCCATAGCCAAAGCCTTCCAGTTCATCTTGGTCTCACCCAAAGTTTATAGTCATTTCATGCCCAAGATTAAGTCAGTACTTCTTAACTCCAATGAAAGAAAATCCTCCCTGATGTGGATCCCTTGTAGCTCTACCACCAAACTCTGACATATCCCTCTGCTCTTCTCTACTTTTTTGGTACCCATCATCACTCCAAACCCTCATGTGTCTACCGGTTTCAGCCCTAGTTTGTCTTCCACCTGGTTTGATTTAAAGTTGTGGGTAGCCCCACTATCCACTAGGATCATCTCCTCTTATACTCCCCCTTACATTCATTGTGTGATTCAGGGTGAATCCCACTCTATGATGCACCGACACGGACACGGAGACACGGACACGACACAGACACAAGACACGATAATTTTTAAAAATATAAGACACGGGTGCGGCGTGGACACGGCATAATAATTTTTTAATATAATATATAATAATTTTTAAAAATATAGGACACGGGTGCGGCGTGGACACGGCATAATAATTTTTTAATATAATATATAATAATTTTTAAAAATATAGGACATGGATACGGCGTGGACAGATGGCTCTTTTGAACCTTCACCTAATCCATCATCACCAGCAGTAAAGCTTATTTTGCTAACAAACCAATCACACATATGAATACATCAAATTAAATTGATATAAAGTGAAATCAAAATATCCCAATAATAAGACAACATGAATACAACAATATACCGGTCTGCCGGGGGTCCAAGGGGGCACTGCCCCCTGGCAGGGTTCGACCTGCGGGGGTTTTCGGGGGAAGCGCCCCTGCGGGGTCAAGGGGCAGCGCCCCTGCGGGAGTTTCCGGGGGCAGCGCCCCCGGAACAACATTTTATTGTAAGATTAATTTTGAAGTTCTGCTTGTTTTTAAAGTTCGTAAATTGTTTGTATGGGAAGATACCGAGTGGTACCGAGCAAGTACCTAGCAGTACCGAGCATATACCTAGCAGTACCGAGCATGTACCTAGCGGTACTAAGTGGTACCGAGCATGTACCTAGCAGTACTGAGCATGTACCTAGCAGTACCGAGTATGTACCTAGCGATACTGAGTGGTACCGAGCATGTACCTAGCAATACCGAGCATGTATTGAGCAGTACCGAGCATATACTGAGCGGTACCAAGCATGTACTGAGCGGTACTAAGCATATATTGAGCGGTACCGAGCATGTACTGAGTAGTATCGAACATATATTGAGCAGTACCGAGCATGTACTGAGCAGTACCGAGCATGTATTGAGCGGTACCGAGCGTGTACCTAGCGATACCGAGCGTGTACCTAGCGATACCGAGCATGTACCTAGCGATACCGAGCATGTACATAGCGATACCTCATTTAATAACCAGACATGTGTGTCGGACACACGTGTCCGATTTTAATTTTAATTTTTTAAATTGCGACACTCTAATGCCGTGTCGGACACGTGTCCATGCCGTGTCCGACGCGTGTCCGTGTCCAACACGTGTCCGACACTGCATACCCTCTTTAAGTGCCGTGTCGGTGCATCATAGATCCCACTACAGAGTTCAATGAAACTTTCGTCACCTCCAAACGCACGGGCTCCCCTTCCTCTTCTTCCTCCTAAAATTCCTTTTTTTCATCCACCTCTTCCCCATCACACAAAATGAGAACCTACAATGTGCGATTTTTACACCTATATCTCCGGTGTAAATTTCTCGTCGCATCTGAAACATAGTCCTTTTGCTATCTTGTCTTGTAATTTGGTCTCAATCAGCCTTTTGAAATCTCCTCTTAGTTGGGCTCCTGAACTGCCCTCCTTTGGCATCTCCCTTTTAATTGGTACGGTTTGCACCCTAGGTGCCAGGAAAATGGTTGCCGTGCGGTAAGAGCTTCCTCTATTGCCTCATTTACTACTCTTTTGTAGTGACTTCTTATTATCAATCATCTGTGCCAACTCCATTCTCTCCCCAGATCACGGGGTCTTGCCACCCGTACTGCTTCCCTCAACTCTGGTTTGAGGCCTTTCATGAAATTGCTCTCTAATACTGCCTCTGATAATCTCCCTACACATCCTGATAGAAGCTCAAATATTTCCCAATACTCCATCACAGTGCCCTCTTGTGTCAAGGCAAAGAATTGCTCATAGTAATTCCCATTTTGTTGAACTTGAAGTGCTCCAAGAAGCGTTCCCTGAACTCATCCCCACGAACAGATTGATTACCTTGCCTTTTGCCATTAGTACCATGCTAGTGTCTTTCCTTCTAGACATTGGGTGGAGAACATCAGTTTCTCATCTTCTATCAACTGTTTACTGTAAAATATCTCTCCACCCTGTATATCCACCTATGTACGTCATCTCCTTCAAATACATGCATTTTCAGCTTCCTAATCTTCTAATCTCCTTTGCCCCAATATCCCCTTTTACCCCTATTCCTCCCATGGCGTGACTATTGTGGTTCCTCCATTGTTCCCCATCTTCCCTTCGTCGTTCATATCCTCTTCTTCCTCCAAATCTAGCCCGCCTGCCCTCTTCTTCCCATTCCCTCCTTCCTGCATACTCCCAACCCATCCCCCTTCTTGGAATAGGCTCCAAGTGGGGGTGTTTCTTCCTCCCTTAAAATTTTCATTTCCTTGTCCATCTTCCTGATTCTTCTTGTTCCCGACGGAACCTTTTTAGTATGAAGCTCGAACACCCGCTTCATCATTTCCTCCATGTTCCCAAACGTTCATTTCTATCGCTGAAATACGTTCATTTATTGATCCCCACTTCCACTCGTAGTTGCCCTACTTCCCCCTCCAACCTTTCTTCCAATGCTTCAAACTCTTTTTCCACCTTGGTATCCGGATCAAGGTCTTCCTGGTGAAAAACAGCAACTTTGACGCTGTTATGCCCTCCAAACAGCTGAAATTAGCGGATGATAAGAAAGATCACAACATAAATCAGCAACAAAAATCTGTTTTTTGATCTAGGAACGTGCTCTGATGCCAATTTGATACGTCTTGAACAACAAAAATCAGTGAACAACAGTACATTTTAGCAAAATAACAGAATTTTATTGCTAGGAAATCAAATAACAAGAAGCAAGATATAATTGATTCTCTTTCGAGAGGAGGATCTTCTCTCGCAAACCCTTGGCGTCTTTTAGGATCCCTCTCAAAAGAAAACTACACCACTCAAGATAAAATTATGCATAAGAATAAAATAAACCTTACTATGGACAATAGGCTTCCTCTCTCCCTACTAAATTAGCCCCCTTCTTAATATATCTATCTCATTAATTTGAAAATAATTCAATTAGGAAAGGATTTCATTAGGAAATTATTTCCTTATTCAGTCCCCTTCCTAATATACCTTCATCCTTAATTTGAAAATAATTCAATTAGAAAATGATCTCATTAGGAAAGGTTTTCCTAGTAGATTTTCTCCTAATACAATGTATTAATTCCCTACTGGGCCTCACCCCCTTAACCTCCTTACTTGCCTTGTCCAGCCTGGCCGTATCAGTTTCCCTTCTAGTCGATCCAATTCTTCCTCCAATCAACTACATCACACCCTATATTAAGCAACTTAGTATGAGAACTAATAGGACAATTAACACTGATGACTCACCAACAAGGAAACAAGACACAAGAACCTTAATTCTTAATTGACAAATTCTACAAACTTCCTTACAACCAAGTGCAATTACTTGATGCAAACATTTAGACCTCTTAGAACTTGGATAGGCTGGTAGGAAACTTTATTAATAGCTAACAGCTGTTTAGAAACATCATAAAACGTTGCCAACACATGGATAGACTTCAATGTTACACAACATTTCTTTCTTGCTTTCAAGAAGTATGTGCCTACAAGAGAAATTAGAAAGAATCACCGCAGAAGTTCTGTTGAACTGTGTTCAGTCCTTTGAATTATTTGGCTTAAGCATCTTAATTTATTGTGAGGGACAATTCCTGGGGTTAGGCTCACTTTAACAATGTGTGCAAGCGGAGAGCTCACACTAAAGATGACGTCTCTCTTGAAATTTGATTGGCTTGGTCTCATTTTCGGCTTGCAAAATTGGTTTGCTTCATACTGAATTCAAGAGTCAGAGCTCCTCTTCTATGTGGAGAATCTGTACATACAGAATTTGTCCTTTGGGAACAATGGTCATCATTATCGTTGGTTGATTTCCATGTTTTAGGCATTGGTATCCATACTTTCAACTTTTCTTTTTAGCTGATTTTATTGTATAAAATATCTTTTTTTTTTTTTTTACTTTCAACTTTGTTTTTGATTGCCTCGCCTTTATTCTTTTATCACAACATATTTATTGATCCAGATGTCTTACTCATCTACTTATGTCAGTTATTGTGTAAAGCAAACAGTTTTTAAACGCAGGTATGTGGCAGTATATTTCTCTATTCTTTATGTTAGATGCAACTTTGGAATTGTTACCAAAGAAATGCTGGCAGTTCCAAAATCTCGATTTATGGCTATTGGTCTTCTAGAGGCCCTTGGAGTTGCTTGTGGGATGTCTGCTGGAGGTAAATTGAAAAAAAAAAATTATATCAATGCTTTAGTTAGATGTGCTGGTAGTTTTCTTTTTAATATGCTTGTAAAATGGAAATTAATTACCTTATTCTTTGGGCATAGAATTAGCTTTTAAAAGTGATTTGAATGCTCTGATGCCTTTTCATTCCTTTTACCTTTTTTGCTGCGTACAGCTATGCTTCCGGGACCTGCAATACCTATATTATCTCAGGTGATGCTTATTTTATTTCGTTTGCAATAAAAAAATAATGGCAGAATTTCTTTTTCCTCAATAACACTGCAGATTTATCTGAATTACATTACTTTGGTCTAATATTATAGCAATCAAAATTGGTTTTTTTCATGGTAATGATTCTTCAAATAAACATTCTGTCTCTAGTAATGGTCACCTTCTTGCTGATTGATATGACCTCTACTGATTCTCCAACATCCTTTCCGTGTTACTGGGGAGAGATTATTACGTGCGGACTCCGGATGTGTCCCAATCCGGACGCTCTACGTCACCCAATGCACTGTGTATTGGGTGACATGGCACGTCCGGATTGGACTCTGGGCACATCCGGACACCGCACAATAATTTTTTGTTACTGGGAGTCTGAGACAACTGGTCCAACCAGAGATGCTTTAAAGAAGTAAACCAATTCTAAAATAAGATTTGCTGGTAAGCCTAATCTATTGGATGTTCTCTCAGTCCATTCTAACGATGTGATTAAACATAATTAATCAGTTAGACTTCAACCTTAACAATTCCAATCTATAAGCACTACCCTGACTTGACCCAATAACTTATTCTGGTTCGAACCTTTTAGAATCAAACAGAATCTGTTCTTTCAACTAGCCACTTGAGTGGGTGTACCATATACTTATGTAGAACTTTTTTAGGAGTAAATTGAATACCTGGTAGATATATTCGCTTTTGCTTGGTGGAAGCCTCCATTCAACTCGAAAAGTTTGCATCATAATTATATCTATGAACCCGCGGGGTTTTTTTTTTTTGGCTGCTTGCAGGCTTTCCTGGTATGGCAGCTTGTCTTATCTGTATTGATATTAAGAAGAAGGTACTCATTAAACCAAATTCTTGGATGCTTGCTTGTAACAGCCGGAGTGATCTTAGCTGTAGCAAGGTATGCTTTCTTGTTTTATTTATCCAATATCAACGCAATCCTATTCGATTGACTTACAGACTCCCTCAACTTATGTGCAGAAAACAAAGTGTTTTGGTGGTTCATTGAGGATAAAATTTGCAAAATGCTCCAATGTAATGCCAGAATTAGGAGTGTAGGACTATAATTGAGCTGCACATGAAAAAATGGAGCTTTGTTTTAGTTTGGTTTGTTAACTATTGAGCCGATCACAAGCAAGCTGAAATTTTTGGACGAGTTAAAAAATCATGTTCATGTTTGGCTTGTTTATTGTCAAGCCAAACACAAACGACAAGCTTAGTTGACAACATTCAAATGTGTCAACAATATTATGACTTATGGATCCATTTGCTTGAAATAAAGTTTATTAGTTTATATAATGCAATATTCTTTTAGATTCATATAATTGAAATGGGAGGAGGCCAAAATTGTCCCTTAATTTTTTATGAAGGATCAAAATAATCCTTTTGCAACTATATTGAAGGACCATTTTGGTCCTTCAAGTCCTTGAAAAGGAACCAAAATAGGCCCAAATAGTCCCATGGTGGGCCTATTTTGGTTCATCTTTGATACAATAGGAGGGGGAATTTCAACCCCCCTTGTGGGGCCCTGGGGAGTTATTATTCATTATGTACGAGGAGGAATCAAGGGTGAGTTATTTAAGAAGGTTTTTCATTATGTTTGTTGTGTGTTATGGCTATTTAAGAGGGACTTTTGTCTAGGGTTATCATCTTATGTGTGCTAAGCTTGTTTTGTGAGTTTCCTAGCAGCGGCTAGAGTTTGTGGGAGAATATTGTCAATCTACCTCTCAAATAGTAGATCAATTATATCTTTTGCTATTGTTGAAAGAGAAATAAAAAATTAGCCCCCATATTTGTGTTCCTGTATTATTCTTCTTATCTATCTTACTATCTTTGCTTTCAAGTCACATCAGTATCATTTGTTAAGGGGGCATAAAGATTACCACACAAGAGGTCCATTTAGGAAGACAAATAACCCATCTCTAACATACTATTGCCAAATCTATTTATGTACCTTAATTCAATCATCAATGATTGATTTCACCAAATTAAAAGGCTAAAAAGGAGTTCTAATGACCACATACAGTTACACATTAGTGTACCTTAAGCTACCCAAAGATATTAGTACAAAAAAAAAAAAAAACGATGTCTTCTAAAAAAGCAATGGGGCAAGAGTATTGATACGCCAGCAGGGGGAATTTTGGGCCCCCTTGTGGGGCCCAGGGGAGCTATTATTTATTATGTAAGGAGGAGGAATTAAAGGGTAGTTGTTTAGGAAGGCTTTTCATTAGGTTTATTGTGTGCTATGGTTATTTAAGAGGGAGTTTTGTTAGGATTATCATCCTATGCGTGCTAAGCTTGTTTGTGAGTTTACTAGCAGCAGCTAGAGTTTGTCGGAAAATCAATCTTCCTTTTGAATAATAGATTAATTGTATCTTTCACTATTATTGGAAGAGTAATAAAAAATCAGCCCCGTATATTTGTATTCCAGCATTATTCTTCTTATCTAGCTGTCTTTGCTTCCAAGGCGCATCAGTATCATTTGTTAAGGAGGCATAAAGATTATCACCAAAGAGGTCCATTTAGGAAGACATATAGCCCATCTCCAACATATTTTTGCTAAATCTATTGATGTACCTTAATTCAATCATCAAAATTGATTTCATTAAAGTAAAAGGCTAACAAGGAGTTATAAAGACCACATGCAGTTACAAAATAGTGTACCTTAAGCTACCCAAAGATATTAGTATAAAAAAAAAAACAATGTCGTCTAAAAAAGCAATGGTGCAAGAGTTGTTACTAGTGGAGTCGCTTCCATCACTAAAGAGATTAAAGAGCCTACCTTTAGCTAATTCAAGCAACAAAATGAGAAGTCAGTGCGTTATCAACTTTTGAAAGCTCTATGGTGGAGACATTACTATAGAACCGAACCAAACCAAGTCGTATGTCACGACCCGGCCCGGATGCTCGATCTAATGAGGCGGGTACGAGAAGTCGGACAATATTACATTTCCATCAATATAATAATAAACTCATCAACATAAACTTTTCTATTAACTGAAGAGTCACTAATACACAAATCATAAATTACCTGTCGTCATTTGCATGCCGCCTTCCATAGAAAAATTCTTCTCTTTCAGCCATTTTGAAATCACTGAAAACTTACCTGAAACATTAGGAGGATGGGTTGAGTTTACAGTGTAAACTCAGTGGGTAATTCTCATCATCACTTAATATGCATAAAATTCACTAAAATACAATAGAATTAACCTTTATATTGGTGTACTTTTGCTTTGCTTTATTCATTTCCTTGCATTTGTTTCATTTAAACATATCTCATCATACATATCCCATCATATAAAATCCATCATATTAATTCATAAAATTTATGTAATATATATTCCTTTTTTTTTTTAATTCGTACAGGAGCACCGTCTAAATGTACCCAGTATATGATTTAGAATATTTGTAGAAGCGAATATTAACACTATAGGGAACCATAATAAAGGGGACTCCTAATGTTGCAATGCTATATAAAATTCATGTTCCAAAAGGTTCTAACAATTCAAGTGTTTAAAATAAGCTCTAAAAATCTCCTAGAAGTCTCTGGAAATATTAATTGTCAAACAAAGTTGAGTTATATGGTTGGCAAGAAGGAAGATTAGCTTTTCCTCAACTTAAAGCTGTTATTTGATAGGATTGAAATAATCATTAAAGGGGACCTATTATCAAAAGATAAGTTAATGAAAGGGATGATCAACCTGACCATCCATTTCAAAGAGATTTGTAAGAGAAGCTTTTTATATAGTTTGTGCATTATATTAGTATTTTCTTATTTGGTTTTGATTTCTTTATGATGAGTGCTGACCATAGTAATTCTCATTTCATAGTGCTTAGATCGAAGAAGACGTCAATAGCAATTGCAACAATAATTGAGTCATCAATCAGGCATCATACAAAGGAGATCAATATTTTGAAAGTTAGATCATTAATTATTCGTAGGAACAACACGTAGAACATTGGCTGACTAGGATAAGATATACTAATAAGGACTAGCCTTCCTTGGGATAAGTCTAGCTTTAGGATAAAAATGTTTTATTTTGTTTTAAATTTGATATTTTCTAATTGGTTATTTAAAGATTGGGTTGCTTTTGTTGTGAAATTTGCTTAGGGATTATTATTATTTTTAATTATGGATTTCAATTAGGTTGAATAAGGTCTTCTTTTTAAATTTATTCCTTCTATAATAATTGCCTTTTAGGCCATAATTCAACAATGAAAAGATAGCTATTTTCTTCCAAAATTTTTTCTTTTCCCATTCCTCTCCCCTCCCTCTCTTGAAGGCATCAATCGACTCTAGGGACCGAAACATGGGTTTTTATTTCCTTTGTTTCTGACCTCAGCCATTGTCCAAATGTAATTTCAGCTATTTTGTGTGGATGCTTATCATTGAAATGCGCATAAAATTTCATTTTGAAATTTAAAAAGATTTCCTTCATCCTTCTGTCCACTTAGGTGTATTGGTTGCGGATCCGACGACATAGAAGAAGGATAGGAATCCTTTAAGTTCATTTCAAAATGTGATTTTTTTGTCTTTAATGTTTGTAATTTTATGTGGTGGGTCCACAAGGAGTCATTCTTCCCTTCAATAAATAGGAGTGTTACCTTACTCTTTTATGTAGTTTTATGCTCTTTTGTTGAGGAGGGCTCTAGAGATAGTGAGGTGGTTCTATTTATGCCCATAGACGAGTATTCCAAGCTCGCTATGAATTTCTTGTAAGTTTTTTTTGTGCTTAATGCTTGTTCTTATTTCGTAATTTTTGTTCTTTTATAGTTGTTATATATATGTATATATATATATATATATATATGTGTGTGTGATTGTGTTCATTTGTTTCCATAGTAGACCTACTCGGTATGAATCCAAATTGATTTTGAGAAGCATTAGTATCACGTTAAAACCTATGCTTCATAACTCTCTCCCATAGATTTAAAGTATGACACATCAACTTAATTCCTCTATAATTCACACAATCTTGTGCATCACCTTTATTCTTAAAAATAGGAATCAACACACTCATTCTCCACATATCTGACATCTTTTTAGTCTTCAAAATAATATTAAAAAGTTTATAAGCCAAGATATTCCTTCATCTCCTAAGCATTTCCACACCTCTATTGGAATATCATTGGGTCCAACCATTTTCCCCACACTTCATTTTCTTTAAAGCATCTTTAACTTCAATTTTAGTAATACGCAGATAAAAATAAAAAAAAAATTTATTTTCATTTAGAATGCTAAGGTCACTAAAGTCAATCATATTTTCACTATCTAGATTGAAAAGCTTAGCAAAATAACTCATCCAACTTTTGTTGAAAATTTTCTTCTAGAAAAGTACTCTTTGATCTTCATCCTTTATGCACTTCACTTGAACTAAATCCTTACTACTATCTCTTTTTTTGGTTAGATTATACATATATCTTTTGCCTTCTTTTTAATATCTAATATATTATTATGTAAATAATTAAAAGCTAAAGTCTTTGCATCGTAGATTGCTTTCTTAGACTCCTTACGGGCATCTTTATTTATTTCCCAGTTTTCAGAATTTTTATAGCATAACTTCTTATTTTTTATCTTTCTTACACATTTTGATTCCATCACCAACTATTTTACTATTATAAATTTTTCTCTTTGATACTCCAAGCACATCCTTTGCAACATTTTTAATATTACAAGCTACTATTTCTCTGATAACATTAGCTTCCTCATGCACTGACAAAATCTTAAGATTATGAATCTTATTCTCAAAGATATTTTTATTAGAGTTCTTTAAATGCCATAATCTAATTCTGGAATAACGATTTACTAATCTTCATATGATATTTATTGATTTAGAGAAAGCATATGATAAAGTTCTAAGAGAAGTGCTATGAAGAGTTCTAAAAAAGAAATGGGTTAATAATGCTTATATTCAAGTCATTGGGGATATGTATGCTGGAGTTGTTACTTGTGTTCAAACACAAAGTGGTTTGACCAAGTATTTTTCGATTTTCGTTGGATTACATCAAGGATCAGCCTTAAGCCCATATCTTTTTGCTTTAGTCATGGATGTTCTTACTAGAGATTTGCAAGAGGATGTTCCCTGGTGTATGTTTTTTGCTGAGAATATTCTTCTTGTTGATAAGACTAAAGAGGGAGTTGAAGGTAAACTTGAATTATGGAGGTCAACCTCAGAGTCTAAAGGTTTTCTATATATAATGTAATTTTAGTAGTAATAGATCTAGTGGGGGGTTTGCGACTTTGAGCGATCAATTCATTAATAAGAGTACACACTTTAGATAGTTTGGGTCTATTGTTCAGAGTGATGATGAAATAGATGGGGATATTATTAGTAAAGTTGTGTTGTATGATAGAAAAGTATCACTCAAACCTAAGGGAAAATTCTATAAGATGGTGGTTAGACCTACAATGCTTTATGTCACAGAATGTTAGTCATTTAAAAGAGAAGCATAATATTAAGTTAAGTGTTGCAGAGATGAGGATGCTCAGGTGGATGAGTAGCTTTACTCTTAGAGATAAGATATGAAACGAGCATATACGTGAAAAAGTTGGAGTAGCTCTAGTGGCAGATAAGATTAGAGAGAGTCACCTTAGATGGTTTGGTCACACAAAACGACAGCCTTCCGATGATCAAGTTAGGAGAGTAGATGTATTAGATTTGACCTATGTTAAGAAAGGTAGAGGTAGACCTAAAAAGACTTAGTTAAAAAATATTAGAAATGACCTTTCTTTATTAGATTTAAATGTGAATTTGACTCTTAACATGACACAATGGAGAAAAATGATTCATTTAGCCAGCCCCATGTAGTGGGATAAAGGCTTGATGTTATGTTGTTGTATATATTTGTTCAAATATGTTATAGGTGTTCTTTTCCTTGTCACTCCATCAAGTCTTGATTTGGGCAACCTACCTGCATCTCCTATGCATAGGGGGTGGCTTCGAAGGTATTAAGCCTTTCTTTCGTGCTTAAAAAAGCAAGCATGATCGATGTCGTGTCACGTCGCGATCGGGGAGTCTTCTATCTCATTGCACTTAAAAAAAGTGCGCATATGTCTATCATTTGCGTGATTGAAGATGCAAAATTTTTCTTGCCGCGCGTTGGAATAACGCACATGTGTACTTATTGTGCATACACACACACACACGAGAATAGGAGAGGTAGGAGTGTGTGAGGGCTAGGTTGTGGGAAGGAGGTGGTGTGGAGAGTGGAGATTGGGAATTAGGAGGGGAGGTGAAGCAACTGTCGGAATTTAGTGAGGCCAATTGAGAGGTGTTTTGCATGGATGTTGGATCGGTCGACAATTTGCACAAAAGAGAGGGATTCACGAGTTGCTGAAAGACAAATGATGATTATAGGAGTTTTTTTTTTTAATTTTTTTGAATATAGATAAATGCGGATGGGATGGGATGTATAAGGAAGCTGGGATTTTGGGGATTTTTTTACTTAAATTTTAATTAAATTTTACAAAAAATCATAATAAAGAGCAAAAGTAATAATAGTGATAAATAAAAAAAGTATTTATATTTCTCACATAATAGCTTGTTCCTTGTGCACGAGCAAATTTTGAGCTTTACCTTCATGCAACAACTCAAACATTATCGGTGTCATTTCACGGTAATTTTAATATTTCGAATGCATCGACACATTCCATTTTGCTAATTGGCGACTTTTGTATGACATTGAATCCATAGGTTGTCATTCTCATCCTGTTTTATAAAATCGATCGAGGAGGTGATTTCTTTATTATTTTCGATGCTCTCAAAGTGGCAGTGTAGTTCATTTTATGAATGGGCCGCATTTGGGTGATTTTGATCGTGATTGAGGTGTTTCAAAGTTGTTTTGCACGTTGCCATTTTAATTGGTTGCCGTTCTTATTGTGCTTGCTTGAATTGGTCGGGAGGTATATACGGAGGTCAACAACATCTTTAAATGAGAATTATCTTCAGTTATTAGAAAGGCAATTAATCATGGAGCCTCCTGTAAAAAACTATTTTCACGATCCTTGTTAAGGGTCAAGGAGCTTTCAAAACTTGAAATTTCCTCTAGTTTTATGAAACATCTCTTATACGCCCATCAAAACAGTTTTAATATTGAGCATGCATTGAAAATTTTTTTGGACCCATAAATGAGACATTAGAAGAATCTAGTGCACAGTTGACTTGGAATCATGTAACCAAATGTTATATATTGTTGTTCAGTGTACCTTGGACGAATCTAATGCACAGTTGTTGGATTTTAAGCTTGCAAGGGTTTAAGTAGCGGTGAATGCTAAAATACTAAACTTCATAGTTTCAGGAAGGAGATTTACAATCCATTATTGATGAAGTATCTTGATATGTCCGCCAAACCAATTTAATACTAATCTGTTAGGCCGGTCCAACCTGGACCGGCCCAACCTGGACCGGCCAAGCCGGTCCGGGTCTTCTCCAGGCGACACAAAGCCGCGGGACAGCCAGCGATCGCGAGAGAGCGGCTGGGCGGAAGCGTTGGGGAGCTCGGGAGTGGGGTCCACTTGGAATTCAAACAAAATTGAAATATTTTTGGAGGGAGAAGGAAGGGTAGAGAGGTCCTTTTGCTTTTGTTTTGAATTAGAATGCATTAAGTAGGGAGAAAGAGAGGAATTAGGGTTATGTGATGTTTTGGTGAGAATTTCTTTTGTCTTCTTGGATAGTGAGGGCTCTAGATCGAAATCTAGAGATTGGGAGAGTGCGATCCTCCTCTCGAATAGAGGATCCTTGTATCTTTGCTATTTTCCTTGCGCCTACTAGTAAAATACAAGTTGTTTTCTCAGTTTTCTCTCAGATTTCTCCTGTTTTCTACTGTTTTTGGCTGTTTTACTGCTGTGGACAGCAGTTTTCATCTTGGATCTATTTGATTTTGGTGAGAAACACTTGGAAATCCGAGTGTTTCCTATCATAATCATGCATTGAAGAATTTTTTTTGAATAGCCCTATGAAATTCTTGTCTGATGCATTGATATGATACCTCCATTAACCAATGAAAGTTTCATACATATGGGTACGTTTTCTCATTATTTTTCTTCAGATTGCAGTAGATGGAGCTTGTTGGATATTGGTCATAGATTTAGGATGGTACTTTATTTAGTTTTCTTAGGCTTGTATTGTCATTATTGTAGCATTTTGAGCCTATATATAGAGGCTATAGGTTGTAATAGAGGATATGGTTAAGAAATAAATTTGAGTTCAACTCTCTTCCTCTCCCCTTCTCCCTCCTCTCCCAAGAAGCTCAAGAAGGAACTGCTTCTTCCTCTCATGAATTTCCTAACATTTGGTATCGGAGCCGGTTGGAGGAAACCGAGCTAGGTGGAGGAGGAGGAGGTTTTCTTGTCTAAAGAAACCAATTCCGAGCCTCGTTGAGGTGATCTCAAGGAGAGGAAGCTGAGCGGGAGAAGGGCGAACGAGGGGCCGAGCGAGAACAACTCTCAGGCTTCTTGTGCAATTCAAAGGGGATTGACATGGCTGTGGGAGAACAAGCGGCAACCGAGGTCACGACAACTCAGGCGAGGGTGTCAAATAGGTGTTTGGGGTGCCAGAGAAAGGTGGGGCTGACGGGTTTTCGTTGCCGTTGATGGGGAGCTTGTCTGTGGAGAGCACAGGTACTTCGATCGTCATGATTGCAGCTTTGACTACAAAGTTGTTGGCTGAGAGGCCATCAATTGGGAGAATCTAGTTGTCAGAGCATCCAAGATCATCAAGATTTGATCTCCCTATAAAAAGGATGGTAGGCGTTTTCTTTGATGATCCCTTACATTGTTTGCTTTGGAGCCCCGCTTCCCTCCGATCCGGATTGCTAGCGGCCGGTTGGCTCGAAACCCCATTAGCTCACATCATTTGTGTTGATGTTCCAAGATTTGGGCGGGAGGAAATCAAGTTGCAGCTTGAAGAAGGCAACGCACTACATGTGAAGGGCGAGCCGACTTCCTCCGTGTCAACGACAGAGGAGTTCTCATGACACTTCGGGCTTCCTGACGACGTGAAGGGTGTCATAGTGAGAGTTTAGCTCCATTCAGCCTTTTTGATGAGCTGTCAGATGATTTATTTTAATGGAAAGCTTCCTGGTTCATTTGATGATGACAATCCCCAGACAACAAATTTGTATGTTCGAAATCTCTCACCACTTGTTGATAAAAATTTTCTTCTAAGGACATTTGGTAGGTTTGGGCCAATAGCAAGTGTGAAGATTATGTGGCCCAGAATAGAGGAGCAGAGGCGACAGAAATTTTGGATGTTGAGATGGATTTGACGTTAGCGAAGAGCCTGGATCATAACATTGACAATGAAAATCTCAAGACAAGATTTCTTTATTCTTGGGAAAACCGTGGTTTGAACCTGACTGATTGAAATTTGATGATGACAAGTCCAGCTTCAAATAAGCTTTCGAGGGTTGTTACGATGGAGGACAAGTTGAAGTCAAACGCTAGACTCGGTGGAGCGTGGGATTAAGACGAGCAGGGTGTGGGCATTGCACAGGGCTCGGTGCACAGGTGGATATGCGCAGGGTGTGGTTGGAGTCAGACCACATGAGTGCAAAGTGCGGGTGCGGGGCTTGAGGCGCAGGGTGTCGGGCTTGAGGCGCAAGGCGCGGGCACGAGGCGCAGGGTGCAGGTGGACGCACAGGGCGCGAAAGCAAAACGCACGCACAGGGCGCGAAAGCAAAGACACATGGGGTGCTTGGTGTTAACCGTCCGGTCGATGCTATTGGCGGGGAAGACCGGCGGGTTGTTCTTTGTGGACAACAGTTAATCCTTTTTGTGTGTAAATCTTGGACCAATATGGAGATTGTTGGATATTGGTCTAAGATTTAAGATTATACTTTTTCTTAGTTTTCTTAAATAGCTTGTATTGCCATTAGTGTAGCATTTTGAGCCTATCTATAGAGGCTATAGGTTGTAATAAATGATATGGTTAAGAAACAAATTTGAGTTCAACTCTCTCCCTCTCCCCTTCTCTCTCTCTCTCCCTCCTCTCCCAAGAAGCTCAAGAAGGAAGTGCTTCCTCTCATGAAGATCCTAATAGAGCTTCAATTAATATACTAGAGGTTTAACCATGCTTAATCTGCGTTATTTTTTAGCGACACTATTTTCTTACCCCTCCAATTGGAAGAGATTCATGTTTGTGTTCTGTTTTTTTATGATTGGCTGATTACAATGGGTTTTATTTTTCTTATTAAATTTTATGATTTCAGTGGGTCCTCTGATGGCCAATGGTTATCTGGCATTGAGTTTCTATGGCCAGCACTAATGGTTGTTTCTTCTGCCTTTCAAGCCGGCGCATCCATTCTCAAGGTTAATTATACAGTTGGCTGTCAATATTTTGGCATCTAGGATCTCAGAAACTCAATAAAAAGTTTATTATCGCAGGAATTTGTCTTCATTGATGGTGCAAAGCGCCTTCAGGTTCTGTTAATGATTATTATTTTTTTGTTAGTACTCCCATCACAAGTTTCTTAAACTCTTGACGTTTTTTTTACAGGGTAAAACTCTTGATATATTTGTAGTCAATTCATTTGGGTCTGGATTCCAGGTGATTTGATGATTCATTGGGTTAATTTAATATTATCAGCATGCTACTTCCTGAGAAAATAATAGCAAGCATGAAATTTTCTTCTCATGAATATTAATTGAGCCCCTACTGTTCTTATATATTGCACGTGAAGCATGGATGTGGACTTGACCAAGAAATGACATGGATATCACACGAAATTAATGGAAAAAAGTCGATGTTGAGATAGCATCGAGCGTTTTTGTGAACCCTTGGCTGCTAATAGAGCAACACCACAAGCTACAACGATAGGCTATTACTAATACATCCGGACAAACTCAGGCAAAGGCTGTTACAATCTCAACCATTGGATCCTAACCAACTTAGCTCATCTCAGCCGTTTAGCTTTCTTGTATTTGGTTCTGTTTCTATATATAGGTGCTATAGCACCTCATTTAGGATATCCTGTAATTTAATTCTGTTGAGCAATTGTATTTCATTTATGTTGTCTTCTTGCTTGCGTGTTGTGTTGCTCCTGTCTTCATGGTATTAGAGCCACGCTGGTTCTCTTCTTTTTCGTCTTCCTTTTCTCCAACGGAGTAATCCTCCATCGGAACCCACGCTCCTTCGCCTTATTCCTTCCAGAATAGATGGCTAATTCTTCTTTCTCTCACACCGGCGAACTAACCGCCGCAAACAACTCCGACAACCCGGTCATTCATTCTTCTCTCAAGTTCTTGATCTCCAACATCAAAACGCTCGTTCCCACTTAGCTTTCAAATGACAACTATCCGACTTGGCGATCTCATATGCTGAAATTCTTTTGGGCCAACAACTATGCTGACTTTCTTGATTGTAACTCGACTCCTCCCTCTCGTCTTCTTTACCTGCATGATGGCTCTTCCTCTATCAATCCCACCTACGCCAATTGGATGCTTGCAGATCAAAATCTTGCCGCTGCCCTCTACTCGACCATCTCCCCCACGATTCCCATATGTCTTAAATCTTGACACTGTTTTAGACATTTGGGCTACCTTAGAGAAAAGATTGCAAGCCATACATAGATCTTGGGTCATTCAACTCAAGAACGAGCTACATCATATCACCATGGGTCAGACGACGATGCTCCAGTATCTTACCAATGTCAAAACGTTGGTAGACAACATTGCGGCAGCTGGCACATCCGTAGACGCCAAAGACGTCATTTTGTATATCTTGAACGGCCTCCCTCCACAATATCAAGCATTCAAGACGTCCATACGCACCAACCTCACGCCGATCAGCCTTGAAGATTTTTATTCACTTCTCCTCAGTGAAGAAATCAACTTTCTTGCTGAATTGGTAAAAGAATCAGCCATCACTAACCCGCATTCTGCTCTTCTCTCAGCTCGCGGACGAGGCCGCTCCAGAGGACGCTTCCAATTTCATTCTGGTCGTAGAAAATCCTCCTCTAACCATGTTAATCACCCATGGAACATGTATCCCAGCATTTGTCAAATCTGTGGGAAGCGCGGCCATGCTGCACACACATGTTGGCATCGTCTCGACACCAGTTATCCCACCCCTAGCATTTCTTCGACTACTTTCCTAGCCTCCATCCCGAAGTCCTCTTCGGAATGGATATTAGACTCTAGCGCTTCTACGCACTTGACCAACTGCCTTGACGGTCTCTGCAACATCGAAGAATATTGTGGCACGTACAATGTTGCCATAGGAAACGGTCGTACGCTCCCATCTCTCACTCCGTCCGCAGAATTCTTCCTACGCCGAATCTTAAGATTTTACTCTCTAAAGTCCTTCATCTTCCTCACATATCTCACAACCTTCATTATGTTTCTAATCTTGCTCACGGTAACAATTTATCTATTTCTTTCAACTCATTTGGTTTTTCTATAAAGGATCCGAAGACAAATATGATTCTTCTTTCGGGACCCTACCGTGACGACATCTACCCCATCAACGCCCCAACTCACATTCCACAGATCAGTAAGCTATGGCTGCCACCTTCCTCCCTCTCTTCGCTGGCTTCACTGGTTTGGCCACCCGCATCCTCAAATTCTCGCCACCATCTCCAAACAAAAAATGTCTTTGAATATTCCTTTAGGTTGTTCAACGTGCATACCTTGTAAGACCTCTAACTGTCACAAATTGTCTTTCTCTCCCTCTACAAATCATAAATACAAACCTCTTGAACTCATTCATATGGATGTATGGGGCCTTGCTCCAATCTTGTTTACTCAAGAATTTAAATACTACGTTTTATGACGCTTCTCGTTATGTGGGTGTTCCTTCTTAGAAACAAATATGATATATATGCTACATTTCTTAAATTTTATTTGTTGAGAACAAATATTCTCGTAAAATCAAACACCTTCGCAGTGATGGTGGCACAAAATTTACAAATCAAACGTTGCCTTCAAGATCATGGCATTTCCCACCAACTCAACTGTCCTTACACTCCCGAACAGAACGGTCTTGCTAAAATGATCATATAATCGAAACTACTCAAACTCTTCTCAACACAGCCAATCTTTCGTTTTCTTTTTGGCCAGATGCACTTCTAACTGCTGTTTACCTCATCAACCTCATGCCCTCTCCTAACACATCTAACCATTCTCATTGTCAACTAATTCTCAAACAAACACCTTCATATCAACATCTCAAGGTGTTCGGCTGCTCTTGCTTTCCTCTTCTACCCCCTCACTCCCGTCACAAATTAAACATCAAATCTCCTCCTTCTGTTTTTCTCAGATATGCTACTAACTATAAGGGGGTACAAATACATGGATCTTACCTCTGTTCGTATAATCATTTCCCTTCATATGACATTCGACGAGTCTACATTCCCTTATTCCTCCCCCTCCTCTACCTCACCCACTTCTATACCTCCTCCTTCAAAATCATAATCTTCTCATTTTCCACTTCTCTTATCTCCTCTACCAACTCCTCCAATATTCTCTCTTGCCCTCCACCTCCACCTCCGACTCATTCCCATTCACCTCCCACAGTTATCTCACCCGCTCCTATCCTGCCACCCACACCTGTTACTGCTCTACCTTCATCTGATCCACCCCCGCAACTATCTGTTATGCCGGTCCAGCTTGGACCGGCTCTACCTGGACCGGCCCAGCCGGTCCAGTTCTACAAACGGCGGACACAGAGGAGCCGCGCGGAAGAGAGAGGGAGCCAGGGAGTGGGGTCCACTTGCAATTCAAACATGGGTTAAGTGTTTTTGGAGGGAGAAGGAAGGGTAGAGTAGTCCTTTTGCTTTTAATTTGAATTAGATTGTATTAATAGGGAGTTATGAGGGGATTAGGGATCATCTTGTTTTTTGAAAAGAGTTTGGTGTTCTAGGGTTTCTTGCTTGGGCTCTTGGCGTTGCCGGAGATCGTTGGAGAGTTGTTCTTCCTCTCGAATTGAAGAACATTGTATCTTGCTTTGGTTTTGTTGGTCTACTAGTGGAATACAATCGTTTCTATTGTTTTCCAAGAATTTCTCCCTACTTTTCTACTGTTTTTGGCTGTTTTTCTGCTGTGGACAGCAGTTTTCATCTTGGATCTATTTGTTTTTGGTGAGAGACACTTGGAAATCCAAGGGGTTCCTATCAAATTGGTATCAGAGCGAAGATCTGGACGGTGGGGGGCTGTTTTCCACTGTTTCGCTGCAGATTTTTGCGTTTCGGAAGGGATCCGGAGACCATTTTTTGGTTCCCATGGCATCTAAACGTGTAGAAGTCTTGGAGACCGAAGTGGGTCAATTTAAGGCGGATCTGGAGGAGAAGATGGCGACGTTGAGTGAGAATATGGAAGGGAAATTCATGGCATTGGAGGAGATGATGAAAAAGTTGTTGGAAGGGCAAGCAAGAGCTGTGCCAGCGGAGGAAAGAGGAGAAGGTAGTGGGAGCAATGTTAAGGAGAAGGCAAAGCCGGAAGGGGAAGAGGAGGTGGAACTGCTTGGTAGCAACGGAAGAATGCTGCATCGGGAGTCCATCAGGCGGGAAGAAAGAGAGGATGATTGGCGTCGTTGGGACCGGCCATGGGGAATCCATAACCACCATGGCGGGGCGCGAGGGGAAGATGGCTATCGACGGCCGAGGAGGGATGATGAGCCCCGATATGGAGAGAGAGGAACTTGGGAAGATCCCATTGCCTGGGACAGAGGAGGCCATGGGGGGAATAGGGCATACGGGGTGGACACGAGGGCCAGAAAGCTGAAAATGCCAGTTTTCGAAAAGGGGAATGTGGATGAGTGGATCCACAAGGTGGAGAGGTATTTTGCAGTGAATGGCCTGATGGAGGAGGAGAGATTGATGGCGGCTAGTATGTGCTTGGAAGGGGCGGCTTTTGCCTGGTTCAAGTACATGGATAAGTGGGATCCGGTGAGGACTTGGAGGGACTTCAAGGAAGCTATCAGGGAGAGATTCAGGGGGAGCAGCCCATGGGAGATCTCCGAGCAGTTCTATGCCCTCACTCAGGAGGGAACAGTGGAGGAATACAGAAAGAAATTTGAGAGTCTGGTG
This sequence comes from Dendrobium officinale, assembly GCA_019514585.1. Lineage (NCBI taxonomy): Eukaryota > Viridiplantae > Streptophyta > Magnoliopsida > Asparagales > Orchidaceae > Dendrobium > Dendrobium officinale. The sequence continues at coordinate 68,878,949 of CM033688.1, forward strand.
GGAGACATGGAGGGCTTATCGAACAACACGTTGGGGGGAAACTTCATGAAGGGGCTCAAGCCAGAAATTAGAGATGCTGTGAAGGTCATGAGACCGAGAGACCTGAGGGAGGCAATGGAGTTGGCTCAGCTGGTGGAGAACCAGAAGACCAACGCTCGAAGTTGGAGGAACAACCACTCAGGAGGTCCCACCAGGACCACTACCACTTACTTGGCTCCAAAAGGGCCAAGCCCTAGTGTCCCTAGAGAGAGTGGAAAGGAGAAGAGCGGAGTGACTAGAACTGCAGGAAGCTTCAAGAAATTGACTGAGGAGGAGATGCAGGAGAAGAGGGCCAAGGGCCTTTGTTTCAGATGTGAGGAGAAGTTTGTTCCAGGGCACAGATGCAAGGATCGCGCTCTTTGGGCTCTCACCGTCTATATAGACGAGGCGCCTGAGGAGGGTGATGATTCTAAGGAGGAGCAGAGTGACCCCCAGTTGGAGGTGGCCGAGGTATCCCTCAATTCAGTGATGGGATTTACTCCTAGTCATACCATGAAGGTGAAGGGGAAGATCCATGGGAGGGAGGTAGTAGTACTGATCGATAGTGGGGCAACCCACAATTTCATATCCACTCAGGTGGCGGAGGAGCTGGGGATGGAGCCTACTGAGACAGGCAGTTATGGGGTGATGATGGGGACAGGAAAGATCGAGTCTAGCACGGGGATCTGCAAAGGGGTGGAGATGAGCCTACAGGAGATCAGGGTGGTGGAGGATTTTCTACCCCTGAGATTGGGTAGCACGGATGTCATTTTGGGCATGAAATGGCTACAGACCTTGGGTGAAACCAAGGTGAACTGGGGAACCATGGTGATGGAACTGATGGTAGAAGGCAAGAGAGTGAAGCTGAAGGGGGAACCAGGATTGTCCAGAGCTGGAGTGTCACTCCGATCGATGGTGAAGATTATCCATGAGGAAGGTGGGGGTTTCCTGGTGGAGTTGCAGAGCTTGGAGGATCAGCCGGAGGGGGAAGATAAACCCATCCCGGCGTTGGTTCAGCCTTTCCTGCAGGAGTTCGAGGATGTGTTCCAACCTCCGGTGGGACTCCCACCTGACAGAGAGCGGGAGCATCAGATCATTCTGAAAGAGGGAGTCTCCCCTATCAGTGTGAGACCTTACAGATACCCTCAGGTGCAAAAGGATGAGATTGAGAAATTGGTAGGGGAAATGCTAGAAGGAGGGATCATTCAGCCCAGTGTGAGCCCTTTATCTAGCCCAGTTCTGCTGGTGAAAAAGAAGGATGGGAGTTGGAGGTTCTGTGTTGACTACAGAGCTCTCAACAAAGAGACAGTGCCTGATAAGTTTCCCATCCCTGTGATTGACGAGTTGATGGATGAGCTGCTGCATGGAGCTGCTTTGTTCACCAAGATTGATCTGAAGTCAGGCTATCATCAGATCAGGATGAGGAAGGAAGATGTGCAGAAGACAGCCTTCAGGACTCATGAAGGCCACTACGAGTTTCTGGTGATGCCTTTTGGCCTCACCAATGTACCAGCTACATTCCAGGCATTGATGAACCGGATCTTCAGGCCACACCTTCGCAGGTTTGTGTTGGTATTTTTTGATGACATTCTCATCTATAGCAGGACTGAGGAGGAACACCTGGAGCACCTGAGAGTGGTGTGTTGGGGGTGCTGAGGGAGCATCAGCTGAAGGCCAATTTCAAGAAGTGCGACTTTGCTCAGGCACAAGTGGAGTATCTGGGACACGTGATATCCCAGGAGGGAGTGGCTGCGGATCAGTCCAAGATAGAAGCAATGCTGGCCTGGCCTCAACCCAAGACCTTGAAGGGGCTCAGAGGATTTTTGGGACTGACCGGCTACTACAGGAGGTTCGTGAGAGGATACAGCACCATAGCAGGACCACTAACAGAGCTGCTGAAGAAGGATAATTTTTTATGGGGGGGGGGAGCAGCTTCTGAGGCTTTTGAGAAGCTGAAGAAGGCCATGACGACGGTGCCAGTACTTGCTCTGCCAGACTTCAATCAGGTGTTTGTGTTGGAGACAGATGCTTCAGGCTATGGATTGGGAGCAGTGTTGATGCAGAACCATAGAGCCATAGCTTACTTCAGTCAGATACTGTCGTCCCGGGCTAGGCTGAAGTCGGTATATGAGAGAGAGCTGATGGCTATTGTACTGGCCATCCAAAAGTGGAGACCTTATCTTTTAGGCAGACACTTTATTGTCAGAACTGATCAGAGAAGCCTGAAGTACTTGTTGGAGCAGAGGATGGTCACAGAGGAGCATCAGAGGTGGTTATCCAAGCTGTTGGGATATGATTTTGAGATCCACTATCGGCCAGGGCTAGAGAATAAGGCAGCGGATGCCTTATCACGCTGTATGGAGGAGTTCCAGGGGATGGCGGTATCAGTACCTGTTCTGATAGATTGGGGAGCCATCAAAGAGGAGAGCATCCAGAATGAGGAGCTAAGGAGAATCAAAGAAGAGGTGCTATCAGATGAAAACAGCCACCCAGGCTACTCAGTGGTGGGAGAAAGACTGTACTATCAGGGAAGGAGTGTGATCCCTAGGTCTTCCATTCATATTCCCCAACTGCTACAGGAGTTTCATGGGAGTGCCATAGGAGGGCATTCAGGAGTGCAGAAAACTTATAGCCGAATTGCTGCTGAATTGTACTGGAAAGGGATGAGGAAAGACATAGAGGAGATGGTGGCTAAGTGTGACACCTGCCAGCGGAGCAAGTACATGACGATGGCACCAGGGGGATTACTACAGCCTCTGGCCCTACCAGAGAAGGTTTGGGAAGAGATTACTATGGATTTTATTGATGGGCTTCCAAAATCAGAAGGGTATACGGTCATATTTGTAGTGGTTGACAGATTGAGCAAATATGCTCATTTCATTCCCTTGAGACACCCATACACTGCAGTATCAGTAGCAGCAGCCTTTGTGAGAGAGGTAGTCCGCCTGCATGGGGTACCAGAGTCTATTGTTTCTGATAGGGACAAGGTGTTCCTGAGCCATTTTTGGAGGGAGTTATTTAGGATGCAGGGCACAGTGTTGAAGAGGAGCACAGCATATCATCCACAGACTGATGGGCAGACGGAGGTGGTGAATAGAAGCTTGGAGACATACTTGAGATGCTTTGTGTCTGAGACACCGAAGCAGTGGGCCAAATGGCTGGCCTGGGCAGAATACTGGTACAACACCTCCTCTCACTTGGCTACCAAGATGGCACCTTTTAAGGTGTTATATGGAAGAGACCCCCCACACCTGGTACACTACAGCCATAGGAGTACTCCAGTATCAGCAGTGGATCAGCACTTGAAGGAAAGAGATCAAGTGTTGGACGAGCTCAAAAGGCATCTTCTCAGAGCCCAACAGATTATGAAGAAACAGACAGACAGTAAAAGGAGGGATATACAGTTTGGAGTTGGAGACAAGGTCTACTTGAAGCTCCGACCATACAGACAGAGGACTATGGCCCAAAGGAGAAATGAGAAGCTAGCAGCGAGATATTTTGGCCCTTTCGAAGTGGAGGAGAAAATCGGGGAGGTGGCATACAGATTGAGGATTCCTCCAACAGCCAGAATACACCCCGTTTTTCATGTATCACAGTTGAGGAAAGTGGTGGGGGAGCATGCAGTAAGCCCAGAGCTGCCCAGCACATTGAGGGAAGACATGGAAGTGACACTGAAGCCTCTAGCGGTAGAAGGAGTGCGCATCAATGAAAAGGGGGAAAAGGAAGTGAAAATTAGGTGGAGCGGCCTCCCAGATTATGATGCCACATGGGAGCCATTGGAGAGGATTGCAGTGCAGTTTTCTGCCTTCCACCTTGAGGACAAGGTGGTACTTTGGGAGGGGGGTAATGTTATGCCGGTCCAGCTTGGACCGGCTCTACCTGGACCGGCCCAGCCGGTCCAGTTCTACAAACGGCAGACACAGAGGAGCCGCGCGGAAGAGAGAGGGAACCAGGGAGTGGGGTCCACTTGCAATTCAAACATGGGTTAAGTGTTTTTGGAGGGAGAAGGAAGGGTAGAGTAGTCCTTTTGCTTTTAATTTGAATTAGATTGTATTAATAGGGAGTTATGAGGGGATTAGGGATCATCTTGTTTTTTGAAAAGAGTTTGGTGTTCTAGGGTTTCTTGCTTGGGCTCTTGGCGTTGCCGGAGATCGTTGGAGAGTTCTTCCTCTCGAATTGAAGAACATTGTATCTTGCTTTGGTTTTGTTGGTCTACTAGTGGAATACAATCGTTTCTATTGTTTTCCAAGAATTTCTCCCTACTTTTCTACTGTTTTTGGCTGTTTTTCTGCTGTGGACAGCAGTTTTCATCTTGGATCTATTTGTTTTTGGTGAGAGACACTTGGAAATCCAAGGGGTTCCTATCACTATCCTATCCATCTCTTCCTATTCGATCCACTCATCCAATGATTACCTTTTTGAAAACCGGCTCCTTAAAACCTCGTCAACACATGAATCTAAATCATAACACTACCTCCATTCCGCTCACCCCAACGTCTTATACCGAAGCGTCGAAACGCCCTCAATGGAGGGCAGCCATGACTTCTGAGTTTCTTTCTCTTTAACAACAAGACACTTTGTCGCTTGTTCTTACACCTAACATTACCATTCTTGGCTCTCGATGGACGTACAAAACAAAATTAAAAACCAATGGCTCCATCGCTCGACATAAGGCTCGCCTCTAGCTCAAGGCAATCATCAGGAATATGATTTAAATTACAAAGAGACCTTTAGTCCCGTTGCCAAATTCCCTTCTATCCGCGTTCTCCTTACGGCTGCTTTCCATAGCATTTGGCCCATTCACCAACTTGACATTACCAACGCTTTTCTCCATGGTCCTATCCACGAAGAAATCTATATGAAACAATCCCGAGGTTTCGAAGATTCTCAATATCCTCATCGCGCGTGTCTTCTTCGGAAATCCATCTACGGCCTCAAGCAGGCACCTCGCTAATGGTTTCAAACCTTCTCTCAAGCCCTTCTCTCGGACGGTTTTTAGAAAAGCAACACTGATCCATCCCTATTTACTTATCACCATAACAATCATCAAGCTTATTTGCTTATTTACGTGGACGACATTCTTCTCACCGGCGATCACTCTCCCACTTCTTCACATTATTTCATCTTTAAACAAGCATTTCTCCATCAAACATCTTGGGAAACCTTCCAAATTTTTGGGAATAGAATTCACTCATCATCCCACTCATCTTCATCTCTCGCAATCCGCATATTCTGAAATCATTCTCCAACAAGCGAGTCTCTTAAACTGTAAACCCATTCTAATCCCTCCTACACTAAGCTACGCACCAATGTTCTCACTGACCCCCACCTCTCCGATCGCACTTCATACCGTCAACTCACCGATTCCCTACAATATCTAACTATCACTCGTCCTAATCTCTCCTTCCCGGTTAATCACCTCTATCAACACCTCCACAATCCCTTACCCATACACTTTCTCAAACTCAAATGCCTTCTTCGCTACCTTCATGCTCTATTCATTTCGGTCTTCCAATCTACAAGTCATCCCTTCATCTTCAAGCTTCTGCAGACGCTGACTGGGCCACGGACTCTACTACCAGATGCTCAACTTCCAGATATTGGTCTTTTCCAGGAAATACTTTAATCTCCTGGACTGTCAAGAAACAACAAACCGTAAATCGGTCTTCTACAAAGGATGAATACCGAGCTTTAGCTATGGCAGCCTCGGACGTCATATGGCTTCGATGACTTCTCTCAAATTTTCGTATTTCTCTGTCTACTACTATAGATATACACTGCGATACTATGCATGCCATCGCTCTTGCCAACAACCTTGTCTTTCATGCCAGAACAAAACATATTGAGGTGGATGTCTACTTCATTCGTGACCACATTCAAGCCCAGGAAATCAGAGTTGTTCCTATCTCCACCAAGGATCAAATAGCTGATGTTCTCACCAAACCGTTTTCTACACCTCGGTATCGGCTTTTTCGAACCAAACTGACAGTTCATCCTTCACCGTTCGTTTGCGGGGCATAATAGAGCAACACTACAAGATACAGCGACAAGCTACTACTAATACATCCGGACAAACTCAGGCAAAGGATGCTACAATCTGAACCACTGGATCCTAACTAACTTAGCTCATCTCAGCCGTTTAGCTTTCTTGTATTTGGTTCTGTTTCTATATATAGGTGCTATAGCACCTCATTTAGGATATCCTGTAATCTAATATGCTGAGCAATTATATTTCATTTCTTTGGATCTTCTTGCTTGCGTCTTGTGTTGCTCTTGTCTTCAGCTGCAACTTGTCAGAGAGAAATGAAATTGAGAATGTTCGAGGAATGAGGCATTGAGTGTGGGCGAATAATTTAGGATTGTGAAGATAAAATAAGAAATTGAGTTTTTATTTTTGTGAAGATAAAATTTTAAAACATAAGAAATTATATTTAAAAATATTCCATAAAATATTTATAGCGTCTGTCAATTTGTTTTTAATGGGACATGTGAGTGTCCGTCGTATGTTGTGTCAATATGTGTCGGACAATGCATATTTTTTTAGGAGAAGTGTCATTGCATCATAGGAGAAAATGACATGCATTATCTAGTTATAGGGGATTAGGCTGGGGTATATTCCAAATGTATCCTATCAAAGTTGCAATGGCGTCCAGTAAGCTTTAGTAGCTTAAAATGTTAAAAGGACACACCACATAACTGTTTCATAGTCTCCTGTCATATGAACATCCATTTTGTTACATGTACCCTACATAGATTTGTAAGACAAATCATTTCTTTCAGTTATCCCTGCTTCAAAAATTTTGTTTGGCATAAGAACCTTCAAAAGCTTGGTGGGCTCCTAAAAAGTGAAACTGACTTATAAATATTCTTCAAATGTGCAGGCTCTTTTTGTCTTTCTTCTTCTTCCTGTTCTGTCCAATTTGAGAGGAATTCCTTTCAACCAACTGCCACAGTACCTGAAATATGGTGCTGCATGTTTCTTGAATATCGGAGGCCATATAGCAGGCAAGCTGCTTAATAAATGTTCTTACCTTCCAATTCAAGCATTTACTACTTAGTTTTCTTGATTTTAAGGTTCACTTTGTAAAGTTTATACTAAATGCAAGTGCAATTTATTTAAATTTTTAGCAGGCTTAGAATAAAATCAAGCTTTTACAAATTATACTTATTTAAATGAAATAATACAGTGTGACTTTTTTTATTAGCATAGTAAGACTAAGGCTTCGTTTGGGACGGCTTTCTTTCTGCTTCTTAAAACAGCTTTCTAGTTCAATAATTAAAATTTTTGTATTAGAAAGTTTCTTTAAGAAGCAATAAGAAAGTTGTCCCAAACAAAACCTAAGACATATCATTTTGCTTGACATATGCATCATAATATAAAAAATAACATTGAATAATGGCTTAATAAATATTATGAAATGCTAGTTAGAAATTTAGTTCTATAAATTAAGAAAGATGACTAGAGATACATTCATAAAATAGGGCAAGTGGCATAGCTATACAACTCTGGGAGTCTGCAACGCTTAATAATCTATACCATTTTAGAAAAAATATTTGCTACTCGATCATACAATACTGCATGATGTGAATTCTTTCTGATCATCTGACTCTGTTTCTTGTCACATTCTTCAGATTGCGAAGGTGCCCCATTTCTACCACTGCTTTTCATATTAACCAACATGGCTTTCAACATTTCTTTGCTTAATCTGGTGAAAATGTCTTCTGCGTTACTTTCTTCACTTGCAGCTACTTTAGGAGGTTTTTCTTCCCCCCCAGCCATTTACACTTTGCTAGTCAAATGGGATTAGACACTCTTATTGTCAAGTTTTGAGAAATTATAATGTCTGAAGCTGATGTAATTTTTTTGATTGCAGTGCCTCTTTCAATATACATTCTGTCCCTTCCATTACCTTACATTCCTGAAGGCACAAATTTGAATGCATTTTTCGTCATTGGAACTGCGATTCTTGTGTCGGGTTTGACACTTTATAATCTTCCCAAACCAGGCAACCAGCCCCATAGAAATGATTGAAAATTCCATCTCTCACCAATTGCAGAATTTCTTCATCTGTGGCAGTGTACTGCTGGTTCATACATTTTTTTTTTTTTTGAAGAAAGGTAAGTGCCAAAGCTCAAACTACCACATTCGCATGTCCATTCCTGTAACTCAGGGTTCTTAGCCTTTGTTTGGGACAGCTTTCTTGCTGCTTCTTAGAGTAGTTTTTTGGTATAAAAATTTAAAATTTTATATTAGAAAGCAGCTTTAAGAAGCATCAAGAAAGCCGTCCCAAGGTTTCGTTTGGGATGGCTTTCTTACTGCTTCTTAAAACAGCTTTCGAGTAAGAAGCAGTAAGAAAGCTATCCCAAGTCTTCGTATGGGATGACTTTCTGATTGTTTTTTAAAGCAATTTTTTAGTATAAAATTAAAAATTTTATACTAAAAAATTACTTTAAGAAGCAGTAAGAAAGCCGTTGCTAAACTAAACCTAAATCTTTACTTGCCTGACATACATGGATTTTTTTCCTTACCAGGCTTAATCATTTTTATGTCTCAGGTCAGAAGGCCCTAGGTCCAGGCTGATTCATTGCATGTACATGTTAATAATATAAATTTTCGTTTCTAACTGATATTTATCTGTTAGCTTCATTATGAGAACATCACAAGGACCAATTCGATTCATTGTATATTTAAATATTGTGTTTGATGTTGTGAACTTAATTATGAGCAGCACAACATTTGCTTACCTGACATAGATTATTTGGAAAATATGGATTCATTCATTTTTGAAAAAGAGAAAATGATCAAAATAAAATCATTAAAAAGGATGCATGTTTTAAATATTTCAAGTATATTATCCAAAATGATGATAAAATAAATGGGGATATTATTATTATAATTCAACTTGGATGGTTTTGGATTGCGTGATAGAAAAGCACCCTCAAATTTATGATAAAATTTTATAATATGATGTCGAGACTTGCAGTGTTTTATGGCGCAGAATGATGGGCTTTAAAAGCGAAACTTAAAATTAAGTGTTGCAAAGATGAGAATGCTCAAGTGAAATGAGCGTAAATGTGAAAAGGTTGGAGTGGCTCTAGTGGAAAATAAGATTAGAGAGACACGTCTTATATGATTTGATCACATAAAACGTCAACATTATCGTCAATTTGTTAGGATTGTAGATATAATAAATCTATTGTATGTTAAGAAAGGTAGAGATAGGCTTAGAGGAAATCTTTAACTTTTTAAAAATAATTTTCTTTAATCATTGGGCATAAATCCTTCACCATTAAATTTTAACCTTTTGAGTAATGTTCTATTAAAAGTTTTTAATATCAGATCCATTGAGGTTATGCATTAAGATGCACTAATTTTTTATAAATTAAAGTTTATTGTAAGGTTGTTGTGAAAATATAATGACTAGTCTGATTAAAAAAGTAAATTTTCATAACACAAATTTTTAGAAAATAATAAAAAATTAACAGGAAAATAATAGCCAAATAAAATTATTATTGATATTTAAATTAAAACAAAGAGAAAACTATTCCAAATAAACCATTAATAAAAAAAGTTAAATATTATTCTTCTCTTTGAAAGAAAGAAATTAGTTCTGCAAGTTCATTTATTTTTTTAATTAACAAAATCTAAAATATATTATTTTTCACAACCATGTGGTAAAACACTTTATTTCTACCTAATGAACAAAATTAAAAAAATTGATGCTTATTAAATATCTGTTTAGAAGATCTACAGATTTCCAAACCTGGAACAAAATTAAAAAAATTCCAGCCCGCAACAGGCAAAACAATACTTATGTTTTGTTTGGGATATCTTTCTTACTTAGTACAAAAATTAAATTTTGTACAAAAAGTTGATTGAAGTGGTAAGAACGCCGTCCCAAAGAAAATTTTTTACTTCATTTGAAACAATTTTATTATTTATTTTCAAAACAGATTTTTAGTGCAATTTTTTTAAAAAAATTTATACAATTTTTTTTAAAAAAATTAATAAAAAAAATCTGTCCAAAACAAAGGCTTACTCAGATGTTGAGCTCGCTCAACTAACCTAGTAGAATGAGTCAATAATGGCCTGAGCAAGATATTCACACTTGGCAATATGAACTCTCAATAATGCTTTTTTTCTTGCCAAAGAGAAAATAATTATTTAAATAATTAAATTAAAAAAAAAAAAACACTTGGCAAGAGCAGCCAGCCAAAGATATTCTTCAATCTTTGGTCATATACACAAGCCACTTGTCTGTCATATTGTCACTCTGCAACAAAGAGAGTTCATATTATGTCATTTAAACATGAAAGAAACTTTAATTTTTTGAAAATCACTCGAAATTTGGTTTAAATAGAAAATTATGATAAAAAATTATAACAATTCAGTTATTGATATGACAGCAAACAAATTATAATGATAAGTGTTGCGTCCAGGAGTATTCGCGGCGGTAGAGAAATATAAAGTTTATCGTCTTAGCATTGTACGAAAATCCGGCACGCAATCAGATAAGAGAGAGGGTCTAGCATTTTTGAGACACCAGGATTTTTACGTGGAAAACCCCTGAAAAGGGGAAAAACCACGGGGACTGGCCTAGTTTGAACGAATCCACTAGTATTTGCAGTCGATTACAAATGAGGCCCTTCCTTGGGAGAAGGCCTTAGCTTGATATACATCTTATAGAGGACATTACATGATGTAAATACAAAGAGTTACTATTGACATATTCGCTTTGTTGGAAGGAATGTAGTCGGCGGGCGACGGAAGTCAGGAGGACCGTAGTCAGCTGGCGACGGAGGTCGGAAAGACTGTAGTCGGCGGGCGATGTAAGTCAGGAGGACCGTAGTCGGCGGGCGACGGAGGTCGGAAAGACTGTAGTCGGTGGGTGACATAAGTCAGGAGGGCCATAGTCGACGGGTGACGGATGTCGGAAAGACTGTAGTCGGCAGGCGACGTAAGTCAAGAGGACCATAGTCGGCTGGCGACGAAGGTCGGAAGGACTGTAGTCTGACGACGAAGATCAGAAGGACAACGTCAAGTAGAAGTCCAACAATGAAAAGAAATGTATCTTCGCATAGACGTCCAGCGAAGTCCGATAACCGGTAGAAGTCCGGCGTCGGGTAGAAACTTGGCGAAGAGTGAAGGTCCGACGTCGGGTAGAAGTCCGACGTCTGTTGGTGGCAGAGGAGAGCTCTGGCTTCACTTGGGCGGAGTTTCGGCGTCAGGAGGGAACTCTGTTTTAAATTGGGAAGAATTTCAGTATCACGTGGAAGTTTGGCAGAATTCCTGCGTTCTCCCGAATATCACGCAGAATCCCGGCGTGTTCGGGAGGCAGGACGAACGCCGGCGGTGATCGAGGAGGAGAGGATTCTCCTTTTCCCCTTTCTCCTCTTCTTCTCTTCTTCTTCTCTCTCTTCACTTCCCTCCCTCTTGTGAAGAATGAGGGCTCTATTTATAGTTTTTCTGGAGTGGCATGGCTTGTAAATATATGTGAGATCAGGGGCAAACAGGGAGTGGTTGACTGAACGGTTGATATTGAATCCTTTGATCATACACTGTTCGTCAGCCATTTGAAGGCCTTAGTGATGTCGGAATCCGGTGATCTTGGGCTCACTGGATTCATCTTGTCGAGCCGTTCGATTCGACTATAAGCTCGCCAAAATTGGAGACCGTTTGGTAACTCAAATTGTGGTCAAACCTTCCAACAGCGCTTTAGGTCCTTGATTTGGACTCATTTGGGCTCGGATTGAGTCAAATTTGGTGTCGTTGGGTTTGTATTTCCGAGACTCTCAGTTTGACTGTAAGTTTGCTGAAATCAAAGTTCAGGTGCTCCCAAATTTAATTTTTGAAGTTTCCAACTAGCTTTTTGCCTCGAGATTCGTGCCCGATCAAGATAATTTCTGCATGACGTATCAATAAGTCTTAACAATTTTATCATCATCATCATCTTTAATTATTGTGAGTTTTTTTTTTTTAATTTGGGTTCTTTCCATTTCCTTCCAAATCTTTTTTTTTTTTTAAATAAACTCATAGAGGGGCATCACAATTACTAAGAGAAATTATAAGCCTTAAAGAACAGACAGCTCTCTAAAAAAAATAAACTTTGAAGAAAACCTACGAGCCGACATTCTATCTATTACAAATAAGCAAAACAAAAAGCCAATCTACCAAATTACTAAAGAAAACCCAATTATTCGAGAGAAATCGGGCCACACGAGCCACCCAAAGCACCACTAGAAAAAACCGAAAGGTCCAAGCAACATTAGCAACGAAAAAAAAAAAACATGAACCAAAGGAACTGCAACCAGCCAAAAGGACTCAGTATGGCAATCCTGCATCCACCAAGAGCAAGGAAGTGACCATCCATTGGTAGTTGAAAGCCACACAAACCAACTGAAATTCTGAGCACTAAGGAAACCACTCTAACCACCAAGGTTGCCAACTCAAAGCCAACCCGGGGATAAGCAGAAATTCCCCATCATAGTCCAAACATCAACAGAAAAGCGCAAACAATCACAATAGGAATCACATTTTTTTCTTATATTTACTTTTAGGTATCTTTCCAGCACCATATGAAACAGATTGATCAACAAAACGACTACTCATAAAATTATACGTATCTTGTGAATCTTGAAATTTATTTTCAATCTCATCAACATCACCATCAGACACATTCAACTAAAAAGAATGATCAACACAAGACTTACTCACAGACAATGCCAGATGGGCTCCGCATTGGACACGATCAAAATAGGAATATCAATAAAAGTTTTCGACACAGCCAAGTTAACTGAAGGATTACCAGCATCCCCAAACACAAAATCCAAACAAAATTCTTCCTCATCATCAATGATGTCCTTTTGCAGGATCGAAGTACCTGGAAAAACAAATGAACAAGAGACAACAAGCAACGGGAAAAAGGAAGGAGATTACCTCTATATTCTCGTTTGTATTTCTTATGTAATAGCAGATAATCAAAAAAGTGTTCCTCTAACCTTTTTCTTCTCCTATATGTATTCTATTACTTTTTCTATTACTATATTAGTATAACTATGAAAAAGCTGTAGAAGCCTGTGCTAATATGAAAACTAGTAAATAAAGGTAGTGGGTAGTTGCTGTCTGCTTGGGTGCGTGTGGTGATCTGCCAGTCCACAGTTAACCCGGTACATCAATCCTCCCCAGCTTCAGAAGAGCTCGACTCCGACGAGCTAATAAGAACAACGGCGTCGTCCGCTGGCTTGTATGCAGAAAGATCAGCCACATTGAAGGTGGAGGACGTGTTACAATCAGCCGGCAACCCAATATTGTATCCATTGTCATTGATTTTGGCAACAATAGGTACTAGGCCAAGTTTGCGCTTGGCTAACTTGGAGTAGGTTCCCGGTGGGAACTGTTCGCGACGGATACGAACCATCACCAAATCCCCAACCTGGAATAGGCGCTCCTTGCAGTGCACGTCTGCAGCGGCTTTGTAACGGCTGTTTGACTTGATGAGTTGTTGCCTAATCTCAGCAAGCATCTTGGAATAATCCTCCGAGAAAGAAGCGGCGGCAGGTGAATGGCATTTGGGTACATTGGAGAGGTCAATAACTATATTGGGCACCTTTGTGTATACGATCTGGAATGGGGCCTTGCCCGTCGAACGGTTTATCATCGCGTTATACGCGAATTCGGCTCGTGAGAGAACATCTTCCCACTTCTTGGGCTGTTCCTGCACTAAGCATCAGAGCATGTTGCCGAGCCTTATGTTTACGACTTCTGTTTGCCCATCGGTTTGGGGGTAATATGCAGAGCTGAATCTTAAATCTGTGCCGAGTCGTTTCCACAGTTCGTGCCAGAAATGGCTGATGAACTTAACATCTCGGTCCGAGGTGATACTCTTCGGCAAACCATGTAAACGAACAATTTCGTTAAAAAAAAAGAGTAGCAACATTCAGAGCATTAGAAGTTTTCTTACAGGAGAGAAAGTGGCTCATTTTAGAGAATCAGTCGACGACCACTAAGATGGAGTCGTTCCCCCGCCTCATTCGCGATAGGCCAAGAATGAAGTCCATACTCAAGTCCTCCCAGATTGTGTTCGGTACAGGTAATGGCATATACAGGCCATTGTTCCGAGAGCCACCTTTTGAAGTTTGGCAAATGGGACAGCTTTCGACAAACCTTAAGGTATCACGTCGCAATCTTGGCCAAAAGAAGCGAGCCTGTAATTGTTGCAGGGCGTTGTCTTGTCCCAAATGTGCGGCCAACCCGCCGCAATGAGTCTCTCTGATTAAATGCTGTCGCCAAGAAGAAGCAGGTATACATAAGAGATTGTGCTTGAATAGGAATCCATGGTGAACAGAGTAATCATCAAATTGTAATGTTGGCTGGCATCGCTCCCATATGGCTCCGAAATCTGCATCTTCCTCATATAATTCTTTCAGGTGATCAAGCCCCACAAGCTCTGATTGTAGCCTTGTAAGTAAGACAGCCCTTCGGCTGAGGGCGTCGGCTACCCTGTTCTCGACTCCCAGCTTATGCCTCAACGTGAAGGAGAATCTCTGCAAAAAAGCAAGCCATCTAGCATGCATCCTGCTAATATTTTTTTGAGTATTGATATGCTGCAAGGCTTTGTTATCACTGCATAAGATGAATTCTTAGTGTAGAAGGTAGGATTCCCATTGCTTAAGTGCACGGATTATAGCATATATCTCTTGCTCATAGGCCGCCCATTTACTCCTTGCCGGACATAACTTTTCACTGAAGAATGCTACAGGCCGCCCCAACTGTGAGAGTACCGCGCCAATGCCGATGGCGGATGCATCCGTGTCCACCATAAATGGTGTGTCAAAGTTTGGTAGAGCCAAAATAGGAGCAGTTGTAAGGGCCTGTTTAATGTGCTCGAAACTTAATTGTTGCTCGGCTTGCCACTTGAATGATTTGAGCTTGAGGCAGTCGATGATCGGAGCTATAATACTGCTGAAGTCTTTGATGAATCGACGATAAAAATTAGCCAGGCCGTAAGAACTGCGTATGTCGAAGAAAGATTTTGGTTGAGGCCACTCCGTGATTACCGCGACCTTCTGCGGATCGACATGAATACCATGGTCCGAAATAATGAATCCCAGGAATTTAACCTTTGTGGTGGCTAATTCGCATTTCGGTAAGTTGACATATAGTTGTTGTTCACAGAGGATAGTGAGCAAGGCATTCAGGTGCTGTATATGTTGTGGTCGGTCGGCACTAAAGACCAAAATATCGTCAAAATAGACGATACAAAAGCGGCCCAAAAATGGCTTTAAGATCTCATTCATCATTCTCATGAACGTTGATGGCGCATTGCACAAGCCGAATTGCATTACTTTCCATTCGTACAGACCATGCGGTGTCTTGAAGGCTGTCTTCCACTCATCACCTGGCCGGATGCGAATTTGATGATATCCGCTTCAAAGATCCTGTTTAGAAAATACCGTGGAACCCGTGAGTTGGTCAAGTAACACATCTACGCGCGGCATAGGAAAACGGTATTTAATTGTGATCTTGTTAACGGCCCTGTTGTCGACACACATTCTCCAATTACCATCTTTCTTTGGTACAAGCAGCGCCGGGACGGCGCAAGGACTAAGGCTGACTTTTATCAAATTCTTCACGAGCAAGTCGTCGATCAGCTCTTGGAGAATTGCTTGTTCCTTGGGGTTAAGGCGGTAGTGGGTTAGGTTCGGCAAGGAAGCACCCTGTACAAAATTGATCTGATGTTGAATATTCCTCAATGGTGGCAGCTGGGTTGGCAACTCCTCTGGTATGACATCACGGAACTGCTCCAGGAGTTCGGATACGTCCGTACGTAGGGACATCTTGTGATGGGAGGTCTTGGGCGGGTTCAGTAACAAGTAAGGCAAAATTGGGAGCTTGATTACGCCAATCCTGTATCAATTGGTTTCCTGAAACCAAATGGATCGCGACCTTCTTTGATGGTTCTTTACCCGGTGTTGGCAGCTCAGGCGCCCCAGGTAACAAACGTAATTTCCGCCCTTTCCAATCGAGCGAATACACATTTGCTCTTCCATCATAGTGAACCCCGACATCGAACTGCCATGGCCTTCCCAAAATCAGGTGGCACACATCCATTTCCAAGACGTCGCATAAAACTTCGCAAGAATAGTGTTTGCCGATAGAGAAGCTCACACGGCAAGAGTCGGTGACAGCGATCTCCATCCCCTTTTTAACCCAACTGATTTTGTACGGGTGAGAGTGTTTAGTAGTTTTCAGCTGCAAGCCTTAGACAACAGATTTGGAAACAATGTTTTCCGTGCAACCGCTATCTATCAACAAATCGCACACCGTGACACTTATAGTACAACGAGTTTTAAAAATGGCGTGACGCTGCGACATCCCCACTTGGCGCGAGGCTAAGAGCAATTTTCCCATTACTCCCACAAACGGTTCGCCCTCATCTGCTTGGACGTCTTCGACATCTTCGTCATTTTCTGCCACAGGGTCTTCTAATTCCAATCCGTCTTCGAATTCGGCCAGTTGCACTTGCTTCCTTTGGGGGCATTCATTCGACTTGTGACCCGATTGAGAGCATCGAAAGCATTTAAGAGCTGAAGGGCAGGCATAGGGGTTGGATGAATTGATACCCTTCGGTTTCGACACCGTCTTCCCTTCTGTAGTTGTTTCCGAAGAACCCCCAGTAGGAGCAGATGGTACTAAGCTTGGTGATGGTCTAGCCATAGGTGGCGAAGCCATTTTGCTCGGGGTGGTCATTGGTTCTTGCCAATGCCGGCGATAATATGGAGTTTTAGGCTTGCGATTCTGCTGGACTTCAATCTTCATGGCTAGGTTCACCGCTTGGGGCATAGACCAAACAGAATTTAATTCCAGTTGGTCTTGGATGCTGTCTTTTAAACCACCGATAGAACGAGCTACCAATTGGGTGGCGGACTCGTTCAAATCGTTCCGAGCGCTCAATCTGTTGAACTCCTTAGTGTATTCACTCACTGATCTTGCTCCTTGCGCACAATGTTGTTACCTCATGTATAGTATATGTTCAAAATCAGTAGGGAGAAATTGTGTGCGCATTAATTGTTTCATCCGTGCCCAGCTCCGAACACGATCGCGACCCTCCCGTCGGTGCGATTGCAGTGTTTGTTCCCACCATGCGCTCGCCCCACCTCTTAACCGGCATGCCACGTATTTGACTTTCTTATCTGGGTCAATATCCATATAATCAAAAAAATTGTCCACCGCCTTTTCCCAATCAAGGAAGTCTTCAATGTGGAGATGTCCGTCAAAGAAGGGAATATCCATCTTCACTTTGAATTCACCGTAATACTGACGGTGATGTTGAGGACGGCGATCCCGCTGTTGGTCCACCACGTTGAAATCATCCACCTCTTCGCCGCTGGAATACGGTGGATTAATTCCTCGGGTTGGAAGTGGTTCCTCGACGGAATCGGTGGGATCCTGTTGAGCATTCTACTGGCGTCGAACATAGCCTTCGCCGTCTCTTCTCTGCCTGGGTATTGGCTGATTTACTCGAGCTTCTTCCCGGTGGAGACCTGGGTTCATTGGTCTCGCCCGGATGAGATTGAACTCCCGGCGGATGTCCATTTCTAACCGCTGTACATCGGCTGCAACTTCGTCAATCCAACGATTGACGTCTTCTTGTCTTGCCCACAACGCCTCCAGCGTCTGAGCCCCTTCTGTTGCTGGTTCCTTGCCTTTGTCAGTCATCCCGCCTTCAGGTGCTAAGCTCTGATACCAGATGATGTCCTTCTGCATGATTGAAGTACACAGAAAAACAAATGAACAAGAGACAACAAGCAATAGGAAAAAGGAAGGAGAATACCTATGTATTCTTGTTTGTATTTCTTCTGTAATAGCAGATAATCAAAAAAGTGTTCCTCTAACCTTTTTCTTCTCCTATATGTATTTTATTACTTTTTCTATTACTATGTTAGTATAACTATGAAAAAGCTGTAGAAGCCTGTGCTAATATGAAAACTAGTAAATAAAGGTAGTGGGTAGTTGCTGCCTGCTTGAGTGCGTGTGGACCGTGTGGTGATCCGCCAGTCCACAGTTAACCCGGTACATCAATCAACATTACCAATGATAGGAGAAGTAACTAGGGTGTGGGGAGATGGGGAAGGAACAATTAATATTGTTGAGAATCAGACACATTTCTTTCCAAATCTTCTGAAACTAAATCAAATCAAGTAGGTTAGGCTCAAATCAATATTGTTGAGCCAAACTCGTTTGAGCTTGATCCATTCTTAGCCTTCGTAAGGACAAAGATTTAACAATTTCATGGGCAAAGCCTATGATCATGATGATGATAATGCCAGCTAGAACTACAATGATAATTTAGATATGAATCAATAGATTGAATCAAGAGGCTATTTGTTATCAAGGTATATTTGGGACTAAGGCTTCGTTTGGGACCATTTTTTACTGTTTCATTCAGCTTTCTAGTAAAATAAAATAAAATTTTTATACTAAAAAGCATATTTAAGAAGCAGTAAGAAAGCTATCCCAAATGATCCACATAATCAATCCCACAGTGGGATAAAGGCCTTTTGATATTGTTTTTGTTTTTGTTCTAGTATTATATAATAAAAATATTGAATAAATAGTGTGATGGAATGAAAATTAATTTTATCATTCATAAAATATTAGAAATAATGTTGTTTCAATTACTATTAGTTTAGCATAACATCAGTAATGTGTGTGTGTATATATATATTCTCAATTAAAATTTCAATATGGTTCAAACTTGATAAGAGAATTAATACTAAGCTTTGATATGTCATTAGAAATTGTCTTGATCGTGCATAAATCTCAAGGCATATTTAAAATGAACTTTCAAAATTAATTTTGGTATAATACAAACTCTGATTTCAACAAACTTAGTTAAATTGAACGCCTCAATGAGATAAATCAAATGACATCAAAATTGGTCCAATCAAAGCCCAAACATGCCCAAATTAAGTGTTAAAAGCATATTAGAAAGCTTCATGATATTAAATGGATGGTCAAATGATATTCAAATATAGAATGCTTATAGTTTAAATTGAGTGGCTTGACGAGATGAATCCAACGAGCTCAAGTTCGCTTAATTCCAATATCATTAAGACACTTAAATACTGAACAAATGCTCTCTGATTAATCAGATCAATGCAGGTCATTGATGGAGCATTCTGAATTTGCTCCGTATCTTTTTCATATTTACAGAGTATGCTATTCTCAAAATATATAAGTAGGTCCCCTCTCTCTGCATGAGAGGGACTTAGAGGCTTGGACCATGGGCTATAGATTCAAGAGCATTCAGAAGCTTTAAGAATATCGGAGCTCCATCTGAGCACCATCGCTGGTGAACCTTCCTCGTCATTGGACTTTTACTAATTGATAGTCGTTGGATGTCCACCTTTGTTGTGTGATTATATATATATATATATATATATATATATATATATATATATATATATATATATATATATATATATATATATATATATATATAATAGTCTAATATTATAAAATATTCTAATATATATTAACTTAATGATATTAAATTAATCACTACTTTTTATATGATTAATAAAAAAATTCTTTATATATTTTAATTATTATTATTTTTTTAACTTTTACATTAGCAATTTTATTTTTAACTTTGACATTTGGCAAGTAATTCTATCTGTTGTAGCCGCAACAATATTAATAATTTAATATCACATGAATTGTTATATTGACTAGGCTTATGTTGGGAGAGATTATTCCGTGCGGACACTCGACACAGCTTATCGTCTAGAGATAAATTAGGTGCAGCCACGTCATCCAATACTAAGCCGACGTGATGCATTTTTATTAGGCTCTAGACAACGTTCGGCATCTGCACAAAAAAATTCAACCTATGTTTTAAGTGCACACAAGAGAGATGACAAAACCCTAAATGCAGTATTTTGCATTTAAAAATAGAAGAATAAGCTGTGAATCCTAATTATTCTTTATTGTGGATTGGGGATGGATTTGTAGAAGAAAAAGCATTATGTCATTAAAAAAAAAAGAATATTTTCCAAAGTCAACAGAGTGATTGGGCATAGTATTTATCGATTTAGGCTTTAGGAAAGGTGTTGTACTTTAAAAAAAAAAAAAACAAAAGTGCCGAGAAAGATGTAATTTTAAAAAATATACATACAAGAAAACTATAAAGATTAAAGCCATCTCGCTCTCATCCCCTAAGATTTCCTCATGGGTTGCCATTCGAGCAAAAGTCCTGCCAATCCTCTCACTCCTCTCCGTTCTCCCTTTAGCTTTGACTCTCTGAAACAAGCCATCACCTTCCTCCTCGAGAAGAACAAGGAGGTCGTCTGCATCATCTTAGACTGCAAAAAGACAGTCAGGAAGAACCCTAAAGTCTTCCTTCTCGTAAAAGACTACTTTGATAAGGGTCTCCACAACCTCCATTTCTGCACCGCCCTCGAGAACTGCCTCAACAATGCCCAAAACTTCCTTCACGAAGCCGACCCAACACTAAAATACGAGAAGGCCAAAGACGAATTGAAGCGTTTCAAGGAAAGCGTTGATCTCTTCGCAAAAGAATTCCTTGACGTCTTCAACTCAGTCAACCAACAGCAACTCTCAATGCTGGAAAAGTTACTTCTTGAAAAGCAGAGGATTGACAAGAAGCTTAAATCGGCTCAGGCATTGAGGAAACTTTTTTCCATAATTTTTGCTTCGGCTGGCCGTTCTTCTAATCTCCTCAATTGTGTCTGCTATTGTTGGTGCGCCGCCTATTGCGACAGCAATCTTCGCAGCATTTTCGGCCATGGGCACGTGGCTTGACTCCATGTGGAATAACTACAGGGAAGCAATTAAGCGGGAGAAGATGATAATTAGCGCATTAAAGGCTGGAACTTCGGCTGGGATTAATGAAATGGATGGGATTAAGGCTATGGTGAATATGGTGCAGGATCAAATTAGTTGTTTGCTCGAGAATTCTCATGAGCTCAATTTTAGTGCTGAAATTGAGGAAAATTGGAAGAAGATGAAGTTGTTCATGAAGAACATTGAGGATTTGGTGCTGCAGGCCGATCAGTGTCGCAGAAATCTAAAGCGAGGGAGGACTGCTGTGTATGAGAAGTTAGTGAACGCCCCAACTGATGTGATGAGTAATAATTTCAGGGTTTCTGATTCCTGACGCTCACTTTTACGTTCTTCCCTGTGATTTCGCATGTGATATTTCTGTAATTTAATATTCTATATATGGTTTTCTCCGGTCGCCGTCCGCCATCTCCGGCCGCCGCAGTCCCGTCGGCGCAGCTTTCGTTAAGGTTCCATCTGAATGTTATACTTGTTGCGTGATTGAATAAGTTCTGTTTGGTACGGTTGCAATTATTTATAAATGGATTGTGAAGTTTTTAATTTTTTATGCTGAATAATTATGGCATGATAAATCAATTGATGAATAAGTATTGTTGCGGACTAGAAAATACGCGGCGATAGAGATTTAATTCTGCGTCTTAACGTTGTACGTATAACTAGCTCACACACAGAGAACACAAGATTTTTTACGTGGAAAACCCTTAAAAAGGGAAAAACCACGAGGCCTAGCCCAGTTGAAAATGATTCCACTAGACTTTGAGTTGGTTACAAAGGACTGAATCACCTCCAAGGGTGATCAGGTTACAATCAGTTACTTAAGTAAGACGTCAGGTCTTTGGGAGGACGTAGGGACTGAACGTCGGGTCCTGAGTAAGATGTCGGGTCTTCGGCAGGACGTAGGGACTGAGTGTCGGGCCTTGAACAGGATGTAGGGACCGAGTGTCGGGCCTTGAACAGGACGTAGGGACCGAGTGTCGGGCCTTGAACAGGATGTCGGGTTTTCGGCAGAAGGTAGGGACTGAGTGTCGGGCCTTGAACAGGATGTAGGGACCGAGTGTCGGGCCTTGAACAGGACGTAGGGACCGAGTGTCGGGCCTTGAACAGGATGTCGGGTTTTCGGCAGAAGGTAGGGACTGAGTGTCGGGCCTTGAACAAGACGTCGAGTCTTTGGCAGGACGTTGGGTCTTCAGTAGAACGTAGGGACTGGACGTCAGGCCTTAAGGTGGTGGTCCGGCGAGGTTCTGCGGTGGTCCGGCGAGTTTCCTGCGGTGATCCGGCGGTGGTCCGGCGAGGTTTCTGCGGTGGTCCGGCGGTGATCCGGCGAGGTTCTGTGGTGGTCCGGCGATGGTCCGGCGAGGTTCTGTGGTGGTCCGGCGGTGGTCCGGCGACTGTCGAGGAGGAGCTCCTTCCTTCTCTTCTTCCTCTCTTCTCTTCTTCTCTCTCTTGCTTAGATGCTCTCTTGTGAAGAATGAGGGCTCTATTTATAGATTTTCTGGAGTGGCATGGTCCGTAAATAGGTGTGAGATCAAGGGCGAATAGGGAGTGGTCAAATGGACGGCCGATATTGAATCCTACGATCATGCACCGTTCGTTGGACATTTGGAAGCCTTAATGATGTCGGAATTTAGTGATCTTGGGCTCGTTGGATTCGTCTCGTTGAGCCGTTCGATTCGAGTATAAGCTCGTCAAAATCGGAGACTGTTTGGTAACTCAAATTGCGGTTTGAACCTTCCGACAGGGCTTTGAACTCTTGATTCGGACTTATTTGGGCTCGGATTGGGTCGATCTTGGTGTTGTTGGGTTCGTATTTCCGAGACGCTCAGTTTGACTATAAGCTCGTTGAAATCGGAGTTCGGATGCTCCCGGATTTAATTTTTGAAGTCTCCAACTAGTTTTTGCCTCGAGATTCGTGCCTGATCAAGCTAATTTTGTGATGACGTATCAGTTGCCCCCCCCCCCCCCCCCCCTATTTTCGGACGCCGAAGCTCCAGGGGTCCGAAAATATAAGTGTCGACAATTTGCATAGGCCGAAATGCCAAAAAATGTGTTCCGAAGGTTAATGGCTTGCTCGAACTTGATCATAGAGGCCTCGTTGAGCACCGAAAGTGCCGAAATTGAGTCCGGAACGTCGAAAAATGTGTCCGGGGACCCCAAAAATGTTGAAATCAGAGTTTTCGGGACGAAATTGGGCCCAAAATGGGCTAGGCGGCCGGACCGGACCGGCCGGCCGGCCGCCGCCGCCGCCGGCGGCACCGCCGGCCCGCGCTGGAACGCGCACGGTGGCCCGCCTTGGGCCGCCCGACCCGCCTGGGCCCGCGCCGGCTTGCGCGGCGGCCCGCCCGGCCGCCTGGCCCGCGCCTTGCGGCCCGCGCTTCAGCAGCCCGCGGTGGCTGCTGGGCCGGCTTCTGGCCCGCGCGGCGGCCCGCCTGGGCCGCCTAGGCCCGCCTGGGCCCACGTGGCAGCCCGCTGGCTGCTCCTCCACCGCCATATTTTTGATGAATGGGCGGGACTGTTCAGCCCACCGACCTAGTGGGCCCCACTAGTGCAGAAAATTGAATTTTTTTAAGTTTTTTTAGGCCTTTTTTGGCCGTAAAAAATGCATAAAAAATCCGAAAAAATCCCAAAAAATTCCGAAAAAAAATTCAGAAAAATTTAGAAAAATTTGGGAAATTAAAAATTCTAGAAACTTCCACTCTTTCTTCCAAAAATCTATCAATAGGGCCTTAGTTCCTTAAGAAAGTTCATTCCTTTCTTCTTCTCCTCCTTTTTTCTCATCTCACTCTGTCCTTTCTATTGAGGCCTTCCCTCAGTTTTCTGAGGCCCCTCTCTGGCAAAGGAAGTTCGGAGATTCTCTTCTTTCCTCATCTCCCTCTGTCCTTTCTATCCTTCCCTCAGTTTTCTGAGGCCCCTCTCTTGATTTTGGAGATTCTCTTCTTCCCTCATCTCCCTCTTTTTCTATTGAGGCACCCTCTTTTCTGAGGCCCCCTCTCTTGCAAGGAAGTTCGGAGATTCTCTCCTTTCTTCATCTCCCTCTGTCCTTTCTATTGAGGCCTTCCCTCAATTTTCTGAGGCCCCTCTCTTGGCAAGGAAGTACGGAGATTCTCTTTCTTTCCTCATCTCCCTCTGTCCTTTCTATTGAGGCCTTCCCTCAGTTTTCTGAGGCCCCTCTCTTGGCAAGGAAGTCCGGAGATTCTCTTCTTTCATCCTCTCCCTCTGTCCTTTCCATTGAGGCCTTCCCTCAGTTTTTTGAGGCCCCTCTCTTGGCAAGGAAGTCCGGAGATTCCCCATTCTTCTTTTCTCCCTCTTTTCTTCGAGAGATCTTGTGGAGTTCTGATGTTTGGTGGTTTGCGATGGAGGTCGGATAGACCGTTGTAAGGAGGGAGGTTGAAATGACGGGCATACTTCCAGCATCGGGGAGAAGTATGATGACAGGCAGGAATTCAACGTCGGGTAGTCATACAGCGTCGGGCAGAAAACCGATGAAAGTCTATTAACTGGTAGAAGTATGACATCTGGTAAAAGTATGAAGTCGGGTAGAGGTGCAGCGCCAGGTACAAGACCGATCAAAGTCTGTCGACGGGCAAAAGTCTGACGACGGTTAGTAGTCTGACGGCAAGCAGAAGCCCGTAGTCGGGTAGAAGTAAGCCTTTGGCAGAACACCTATGAATATTCGTCGACGAGCAGAAATTCGACGACAAGGAGAAGTCCGACGTCGTGTAGAAGTACGGCCTCGGACAGAAGACCGATGAAAGTTCGTCGACGGGCATAAGTCCAATGACGAGTAGAAGTCCGCTGACGAGCAGAAGTTTGACGACGGGTAGTAGTCTGCTGACGAGCAGAAGTTCGACGATAAGGAGAAGTCCGACGTCGAGTAGAAGTACGGCCTCGGGCAGAAGACCGTTGAAAGTTCGTCGAAGGGCATAAGTCCGACGACGAGTAGAAGTCTGCTGACGAGCAGAAGTTCGACGATAAGGAGAAGTCCGACGTCGAGTAGAAGTACGGCCTCGGGCAGAAGACCGTTGAAAATTCGTCGAAGGGCATAAGTCCGACGACGAGTAGAAGTCCGCCGAAAGTCCTGCAAGACAAAAATTTCAACGACAGGAGAAAATTCAAAATTTGGTAGAATTTTAATATTGTGGAGAAGTAAGATAGAAGTTCATTGACGACATTCTGGCGATGTTAACCAATGATGTATAATCTATCCGAGGTTGTTTGTCAAAGCCTTTACTCGATGATGTTAACCGATATTGGATCCGGCAATGATGTAAGACCTGTCCGAGGTTGTATGTCGGAGACTTTGCTCGACGACGTTAACCTGTGTGGAAGAGGTCGGGAGAATCCGCCAAGGATGTGAGACCTTTCCGAGGTTGTATGTCGGAGAGCCTTTGCTCGACGACGTTAACCTGTGTGGAAGAGGTCGGAGAATCCGCCAAGGATGTGAGACCTTTCCGAGGTTGTATGTCGGAGCCTTTGCTCGACGACGTTAACCTGTGTGGAAGAGGTCAGGGAGTATCCACCAAGGATGTAGGACCTTTCCGAGGTTGTATGTCGGAGCCTTTACCGACGACGTTAACCTGTGTGGAAGAGGTCGGAGTATCCACCAAGGATGTAGGACCTTTCCGAGGTTGTATGCCGGAGCCCTGCTCGACGACGTTAACCTGTGTGGAAGAGGTCGGGAAAATCCACCAAGGATGTGAGACCTTTCCGAGGTTGTATGCCGGAGCCCTGCTCGACGACGTTAACCTGTGTGGAAGAGGTCGGGAGAATCCACGTGTAACCTTTCTGAGGTTGTATGTCGGGAGTTAACCTGTGTGGAAGAGGTCGGGAGAATCCACCAAGGATGTGAGACCTTTCCGAGGTTGTATGCCGGAGCCCTGCTCGATGACGTTAACCTGTGTGGAAGAGGTCGGAAGAATCCACCAAGGATTGATTATCTGGTGATTGAGCTACAATAACGATTATGTATTTGTTCGAGTCAATGATATTAAAGTTCACTACTTTTGCGAATTTATCAATATAATTTTACTCGAAGAAGATAAGGAGATAAAGTCTTACAAAAACATAGCTCCCTAAGACAGCTTAAGGAGGGAGAAGCTACAAACATCACAAACAACATTCAAAATTAAAGACAGACAGTACTGAAGTCACACAATACTAAAGACATACGATACTTAAAACAAGTAGCACTATCGTGCTCTACGCAATTGAAACTTGGTAAGGCGTTGATAGGCCCCCAGCAATGGTTCCAATTTCTCCCACTATTTGGCGATTGTTTACCGGCTGCCTTTGTTGTTGATTCTGCCCCCCAGTCGGACCAACTTCTTCTCGGGCTGGTGTATTCTTGATGAATTGTCGAAGATATCCTTGTCGGATCAGTCTCTCAACTTCTTCCTTGAGCAGCCAACATGCTTCAGTAGTGTGCCCACGGCTACGGTGGAAGTGGCAATATTGCTCTTGGTTTCCGACGTTGGGTTTCAAAGGGTGTGGCCATTTTACGTTCTCCTGATCCCGGATGGCCATTAATACATTTGCTTGGGATGTATTGAGTGGTGTGTACTCCTTTTCTTGACGAGGTTCTTGTCGCGGCTGTGAGGGTCGAGGAGGAAAATTGTAGTTTCCTTGCTTATTCCTTTGTGAGGGGGGATTCTCCGTCCCTGGGGGATTCTTACGCTTCCCCGTCGTCTGCTCAAATTGCTTTCTATGAGCATTGATGGCATCATCGGCGGAGATTTGAGCCTCTACTCGATGGATTAGATCCGCATATGAATGGACCGTATCTCGCATGAGTGCTGAGTAGAAGGGGCCTGAGCGGAGTCCTCCAAGAAATACACCTCTAAGCAATTCGGGATCTACCCCTGGAATTTGTCGGGCTTCCTAGAAAACCTCTGGAAGTATTCTTTAAGGGATTCACCCTTGTTCTGACGTATCCCTGAAAGGTGGGAGGAATCTTTAATCGTCCTTCGGTTGGCGACAAACTGTTCGACGAACAGTTTGGCCAATTTAACGAATATCGAGATGGATCGGGCAGGCAGTGAGTAGAACCATGTTCGGGCTTGCCCTTTAAGGGTGGCAGGAAAAACTTGACAGAGCAAAGCATCCGGGGCCTGCTGGATATGCATAATAGTGCGGTAGTGGTCGATATGCTCGTAGGGGTCTGAAGTTCCATCATACGAATCAATATTCGGGAGTTTAAATCTTGCCGGAACGGGGTATCGGAGGACAACTTCGGTGAAAGGTGACGATTCGTGAACGTCTCATTGGCGAAGGGAGTGTCTTGTACGTCCTGTGGGGAACTCTTCTCGGACTAGCCTCCGCAACTCATCCCGGAGAGTATTGCGGGGGAGTTCAGTAACGTGCTGTTGGTCTAAGTCTTCTGGGACTTCTGGAGGCATATGCTGCCGATGGCCCGTGTGTGAAGGATGGGTAGAGCTTGCTGTGTCAGCAAGCTCATTCTCTGGACGGATTGGAGGGCGCACTCTAGGCGGAGGAAGGGGGACTTCAACATGAAGAACGTCTTCGAAGCCTGGCTGGTCTCGAGGGAAGAGAATATCTTCTTGAGGTACTAGTGCTGGTCCTCGAGTCTCCCTTAAGAGTCGAAGGATCTCATTCTGAGATTCCTCCATCTTCCTGATACGCTCTTCTAGGGATGGCCCTGAAGTTCCTTCCCCTGCAGGGTGTCGGCCACCAGGGTGAAAGGAGGCAGATGCCCGTCGTCCTTGATTCAGGGACTGGTTTCCTGATTGATGTGAATTGGAGCGAGAGGCTCCCATGATGCGATGGCTACGCCTGTTTGCCATTGAAGAAGTACTTAGTGTAGTGGGATTGATCTTTCCCACAGACAGCGCCAAACTGTTGCGAACTAGAAAATACGCGGCGATAGAGATTTAATTCTGCGTCTTAACGTTGTACGTATAACTAGCTCACACACAGAGAACACAAGATTTTTTACGTGGAAAACCCTTAAAAAGGGAAAAACCACGAGGCCTAGCCCAGTTGAAAATGATTCCACTAGACTTTGAGTTGGTTACAAAGGACTGAATCACCTCCAAGGGTGATCAGGTTACAATCAGTTACTTAAGTAAGATGTCAGGTCTTTGGGAGGACGTAGGGACTGAACGTCGGGTCCTGAGTAAGATGTCGGGTCTTCGGCAGGACGTAGGGACTGAGTGTCGGGCCTTGAACAGGATGTAGGGACCGAGAGTCGGGCCTTGAACAGGACGTAGGGACCGAGTGTCGGGCCTTGAACAGGATGTCGGGTTTTCGGCAGAAGGTAGGGACTGAGTGTCGGGCCTTGAACAAGACGTCGAGTCTTTGGCAGGACGTCGGGTCTTCAGTAGAACGTAGGGACTGGACGTCAGGCCTTAAGGTGGTGGTCCGGCGAGGTTCTGCGGTGGTCCGGCGAGGTTCCTGCGGTGATCCGGCGGTGGTCCGGCGAGGTTTCTGCGGTTGTCCGGCGGTAGTCCGGCGAGGTTCTGTGGTGGTCCGGCGAGGTTCTGTGGTGGTCCGGCGGTGGTCCAGCGGCTGTCGAGGAGGAGCTCCTTCCTTCTCTTCTTCTCTCTCTTGCTTAGATGCTCTCTTGTGAAGAATGAGGGCTTTATTTATAGATTTTCTGGAGTGGCATGGTCCGTAAATAGGTGTGAGATCAAGGGCGAATAGGGAGTGGTCAAATGGACGGCCGATATTGAATCCTACGATCGTGCACCGTTCGTTGGACATTTGGAGGCCTTAATGATGTCGGAATTTAGTGATCTTGGGCTCGTTGGATTCGTCTCGTCGAGCCGTTCGATTCGAGTATAAGCTCGTCAAAATCGGAGACCGTTTGGTAACTCAAATTGCGGTTTGAACCTTCCGACAGCACTTTGAACTCTTGATTCAGACTTATTTAAGCTCGGATTGGGTCGATCTTGGTGTTGTTGGGTTCGTATTTCCGAGACGCTCAGTTTGACTGTAAGCTTGTTGAAATCGGAGTTCGGATGCTCCCGGATTTAATTTTTGAAGTCTCCAACTAGTTTTTGCCTCGAGATTCGTGCCTGATCAAGCTAATTTTGTGATGACGTATCAAGTATGGAACGATAAATCAATAGATTAATGATACTTAAATTTTTATATTGAATATTAGTTATTTAGGATTTAATTAAGATTATTATTTATTAAGATAGTTTATTATTAAAAAATGATAATCAAACATGAACTAATTAATTAATTACTTGATATAGAAATTGTTAATTTAATGGTCATTTAAGCTAGTTAAAGACTAATTAAACTGTCAATTAGGTTCATTAATATTTTCCTGATATTAATTATGCTAATTAAGTCTTAAATCTTTAAATGTATTAATTTATAATTGATTTACAATTGATTAATGCTAATTAAGTCTTAATTAAGTCTTAAATCTTTCCTGATATAAATAATACATAGATGGATGATTTAGACGCATATCTTGTCAACCGTAGGGGTGTCAATTCGGGTCAACACGGGTCTGGTTCGGGTCGAACCCGAAATTGACCTGACACTGTTCGGGTCAACTCGAACCCAACCCATTTTTAAAAATGGGTTAGGTTTCCGGACCTGAACCCGACCCGATTCGGGTTCGGGTCAACCCGACCCGACATAAATGATCCGAAGTTGACCTAAAACTACTAGTTTTCAGGTCAAAATCTGGTCAAAATCTGGTCAAAAACGGGTCAATCTCGGGTTACCAGGTCAAATAGGAGTTTTTGTGTCAATTTCGGGTCATTTTCGGGTAAATTTCGGGTTGCTGGGTCAACCCAAACCTGACCTGATTTTTAAAACGGGTTGATTTGTTGAAGCCGAACCCGACCTGTTTCGGGTCCAGGTTGACCCTAACCCGGATTTTTCCTGATCAGATTCGGGTCGTGTCAAAAAATTGACACCCCTAGTCAACCGCAATCTTGGTATTCCAACTGTACTAAGAAAAGCCCCTGTGGTCCATCATGCTCATAAGCGTGGGCCACCGCATAATTCAGGTACTGAGTGTCAACCGTGGGCCGTCGGTGCCCAGGACCGCCTGTAGTAGCTCTTTGTCATTCTCGATAACCCGAGGGATAATATATCTTCGCCGTCGCATGCCAGCATGGTATTGGCCTCATCGGTGGTTGAGGAACTCGAAAAGCTCTTGGCCATGCCGTAGCTACATAACAGATGACGAAGGGTTCTATGTTTGAAAGACTAAATATGCCCCCTTCAATTCATCGCTACCTCCGTCTCCACGACCACTTCGGAGCCCGAATGGCCGGAATCTATCTTATATGCTCGCAGGGTCATGATCATTCTCTTTGGTCGTTACCATCATAAGTGATTTATTGAACCTAATTTGATTGATGGAAGAGTGAAAGTTTTTTTTTCCTAAGTTAAGTTAAGCGTTGCAGAGATGAGTATTCTTAGGTGGATGACTGGCTTGACCCTTAGAGATAGGATATGAAATGAGCATATACGTGAAAAGGTTGGAGTAGGTCCAATGGAAGATAAGATTAGAGAGAATCGCCTTAGTTGGTTTGGTCACATTAAACGGAGGCCTTTCGATGACTTGGTTAGAAAAGTTGAGGTATTAGATTTGACTTTTGTTAAGAAAGGTAGTAGTAAACTTAAAAAGACTTGGTTAGACTTAAATGAGAATTTGACTTTTAACCAGACATAATGGCAAAAATGGATTAATGGAGCCGACCCCACTTAGTGGGACAAAGGCTTGATGTACGTTGTTGTTGTTGTTTTATCAGAAAAAAAAAAATATAATCCTTAAAATTAAATGAGAAATTTTTTAGAAATTGCTCTGTTTTGTTTTTTAAGAAAAAAATATATTTGAAAGTTTTTATTTAAAATTAAACTATTCTTATTTTTGTATATGCGAAGTGAGTCAATCACGAGCAACTTTAATTTGAACTGAATCAAATTTAAATTTTGTTCAAATCGTGTTTGAATAAGGTTTAAAAACCTTTCAGATTTGCCTATGTTCGATCAAATCTTATTTAAACATTGTTCGATCCTGATCCAATAATTACTCATTGAGTTCAGCATTTGCTCGCCAAGGTCATAATGCACTCACCAGAATCATATTAAACCTGTCAACTTACTAAGCCCCAAAAAACTTACTAATTTTGCACGCTCTTCGTGGAAAAAATTATTAGGTGCGGAGTGCGGACGGGGTGAGAACCATCTGCAATACGACTACTCATCGAAACTCAATCAACAGTGTATGCCAACCGACGACTTAATGATAATTTTTCCCTTATTTAGAAAGTCTTAATAAGCATTGAACATAATTAGATTAATATAATCATAATATATTTACATTATGGTAGATATTAAATAAATTATATTTTGATATTTATGTATTTACTTTAAATATAATTTTCCTATGGAGCTTTGCCTCTTACCGGCCCCTACCAATATATAAAGAGTTAAAGGATAAATTTAAAGACAAAATTGATAGTCACAAGTTCTTTATTTCCGATCAATAGAGAACTTATAGAGCTTCTCTCTCTTTCTCTCTCTCCACCTACCTAATGTTGATGGTAAGGCATATTGACCTAATTAGAGAATGATTAATTTATTATATAGGCATTGAGCAACTAATCACTTACACTAATCCTCCTTTTTCTATTATTAGATCATTATTATAACAAAGACTAAGGTATGTTGTCCTTGATCATACAAGAAATAATCATTTCATTAGTATAATTTCTTAATTAATCATATTATTATTTTGATTACTGTTAATTAATTATTTATTTCATGTTTAATTATCAAAATTGATGAATTTATAGACTGAGAGAAAGATAACAAATATTTAGTATAACTGGAATGATTAATAACAACAATAAACATAAATTATAGTGACCATAAAGCAATGTAAAAGTGAAGAAAAAACATCAAAAAAATTTATTATTAATTGTTATTGGTTCATGATCACTATTATTAATTTATGTTATTGTCATTAATCATTCTAGCTATATCAAATATTCATTATTTTTGTCTTATTACTTTCAAAAGCAGCTTTTTCGTACAAAAATTAATGAAAACTACGAAAAAAATTAATCTGGAACTTATAGATTATGCAATTGATAGCGTATAGCTAAACAACTGAAAAATTCGACATTTAAATGCTTAAGGCTTTGTTTGGTACGGCTTTCTTTCTGCTTCTTAAAAGCGGCTTTCTAGCATAAAAAATTTAAATTTTATAGTAGAAAGCTGCTTTAAGAAGCATCAAGAAAGCCGTCTCAAACGAAGTTTAAGACACAACAACTGCTCCAACTGAACTTCTCAGTTGTGATGTTGCTGGGTATTCTTCTTCTAGTGACTGATTTGAGATATTAACACCAGCAATAGAGTTTATGTTAGTTTAATGATTCTTTTGAGACAATATTTGATCACAATTTTTTTTGGGTACTAAAAAGATTATTTAGAAATCAGTTAAAAAACTATCTCAAATGAAGTCTTAGGCTTTATTTGGGATAATTTTTTATTGTTTTATGAAGGGGTTTTTTAGTTCAAAAATTTTCTGAACTAGAAATTTTTTTACTAAAAAATTGATTTAAAAAACACTAAAAAAATCATCCCAAACGAAACATTAATTAGCTTTCATTGTTGATACTGATCTTCTTACTCTAGCTAGCTATGTTAATATATCTTCAATGAAGTATTTCTCATAAGTTCTATAGGGGGTAATCTGAAAAAAAAAAAGGTATAATAAAAAGCTGAGTTATTAAAAAAAAATGTAATAAAATAAAATTTTAAAAAACAAGCACAGTTTCTTGTTTAATGGGCAACTGGTTGTTAACTTGCAAGTAATTCGCCTATTAAATGGGTGACTTAGGCTAACTTTACACTTTTTGTTGGGTTTTTTTTTATAATTATAAGAAAAAATTTAATAAAATTTTCTAAAACTAAGTAAAACAGCTAGAAAAAATTTAACATAAATTATTTTTGCCTCTTAAACTAAGATTTTTTGTTGGGGATTTAAATTTTATTAAATTACATAAATTTTAAATTCTAAGTAAAAAAGTAAATAGAACTTAATTTTGATTTTTATTATGTATTTTTTGTATTTTAAATGGGCAGTTGACTTTTTTCCCATTAAAATTTAAATCATATTGAAAACAACCTTAAATAAACTTAATTTTGTTATTTATTATGCATTTATAACTATTTATTTTAATATTAATTTTTGATAATTTTATTTAAGTTTTACCATTAAAATTATTAAAAAAAGCTGAAAAAAAAAATCTATCACACTATTGCAAGTCAACCATTCCATTAAACGAGCTACTTGTCACATCTACGATCAGTCGTCCATTAAACAGACGACTATACCCACTTTAAAATATTGGTTCTAATATAGGTTTTAATAATTAAAATTTTTATTATACTTTTAAAATTTATCCCTCCTAAAGCTTCTTCACATCTTCAACAAGAAACATCTACCCAAGATGTTTTCTTTTTAGAACTGTGGAGAATGTTTTGATAATGAAATAAGCTCTACTCGTGAGCTTATTAATGATTCGAGCTCGAATTGACTCGGCTTGCTTACACTCGATTTGGCACGATTCTTTCAGTAAATGAGTGAAATTAATAGCTTATTGAAACTATTTATTATATTCATTATGGTTCAGCAGAAGATTATTGTGCTGACCTGAATTATCAGGTACTCAAGCCTTTGAGTTTTCAGACATATATTGGTTGTGAGGTTTGGCAACCAACTAAAAGGTCTTGTTAAAATTTGCACACATGATATTTGTGTGAGTTTGACTTAATTAGCTCGAAACTCAAAAGTGTGTGTGTATATATACACACACACACACACTTTTGAGTTTTGAGCAAATTAAGTCAAACTCACACAAACATCACGTGTGCAAATTTCAAACTCAAGATTTTTTAGTTGGTAGCCAAACCTCTCAACCATATATATATATATATATATATATATATATATATATATATATATGTGTGTGTGTGTGTGTGTGTGTGTGTGTGTGTGTAGAGTAGGCTCAAACTTGACTCATTAATGAGCTTTTGAGGCCAACTTATCGAGCGATGAGTTTGAGTTTGAGCTAGAGTTAGATCTTAGCTTTGCTGAGCTTGTATGTTTGTTAAACCGCTCATTTAAATTTATTTCAAAATAATTTATAATAATATAATAAAATGTTAAGTAATCATTTTTAATTATTTTTCAAGTTAAGTTAGTACTTTTCAAATGAGTTCGAATGATCGAGTCAAGCTCGAGCATAATACTTTTTTTAAAAACTTAGCGTGAGCTTGGTAAGAACTCGAGTTCAATAACTATTAAACGAGTTTAGCTCAATTATGCAAATACTCAACTCCATTCAATTAAACTCATTTACAGCCCTACTCAATATCTTCTAAAACAGTACCTTTCAAAATTATTAAATTACAAAAAAAAGAAGTGCAAGAATATTTTATATGAGAATAAAAATATATCTAAGTCAAATTATAAAAAGTCTTTGATAGACTCTTTCCATTAGATAATTTACATAAGAGAATATATATAATCTGACCCCCCACGTTGCTATGGTTGAAGAATTATGTAAATTTAGGCTTCGTCTGGGACGGCTGTCTTACTGCTTCATAAAATAAATTTTTAGTAAAAAAATTAAAAAATTTATACTAAAAAATTGCTTTAAGAAGTAGAAAAAAGTCGTCCCAAACGGAGCCTTAGATAGATAATCAATATTATTTAGTAATAACTATAGAATTAGAATCAAGGTTAAGCTTTTTATTTATTGTTGTATGTTGAAAATTATGACCCTATAGATAGATTAAATTATGATAACAGAGTCAAAATATAAAATTATTAAAATGAGTGATTTATTCTTTCTTAACAACTAATTAAAAGCAATAACAAAGGACCTAATATGTCAAATGCTTAATAAGCAATATCTTAGCTTATTGTATTCACAAGAACAAATAGATAATAACAACTAAATTCAAATACAATTATGAAATCATAGGTAGGGGTGTCAATATTTGACACGACTCGAAAACACGACTCGAATCTGATCCGAAAATTCCGAGTTAGGGTCAACCCATTTGAGAAACGAGTCGGGTTCGGGATTCTGATCCCGTTTGTAAAACCGGGTTGAGTTTAAGTTGACCTGAAAATCTGAAACCAACCCGGGTTGATCTGAGAATATTGTGTGACCCAGATACCCCAAACCTCGTATGCGTCATCCTATGACAAACCGTTTGTCACAAAAGTCGTCCCGGTGCAGCCCAATTGGGAGGGCTTCACAATTCATAAGAAATGTATTTGCACGTTTTTATCTAAAAACCAAAACAAATCATAGTTCTTCAAGAAACCCACTTACCTCAAGTTAACTACCTACTCTCCTTTCTCACATATCCGCTCAAGCATCAGAAAAGTGACGTAGGTTTCATCCGATGATCATCATTTGAATGCCCTTTCTCTTCACCGACCAGCTCAGTCGCCCACCTTGGCCTCCATGCCCATCCAACCACTAGTCCAACAAAAATTAAGATCCATAGTGGCACAATGAAAAGAGTCAGCCTCGAAACGATGTCTCCAATCATCGACTTTCTCAGAATCTCAATTAGGGCATCCAAAATCAGCGACATGATGAAGATAACGTGAATTTGCCACCGGAAAAAAGAAAAAAAAAAAACCTAAGATTTCACCAACGACGATTCGATAGGGTTTCTTATGGGTGTTAAAATCGGATTATTTCGGGTCAAGTTCATGTACAACCTAAAACAGACTTGACACTATTTGATCTGACCCGAACCCAGCTCATTTTTAAAAATGGGTCAGATTCTCAAACCCAAACTCGACCCACCTCGGGTTTGGATCAACCCGACATGACCGCCTCACGCTAACCCGACACAGCCTCACATGGTTTCATCTTTCGTGGCACGATAGGGCTAGCTGGCGTCCGGTAGGCTAGGCTCCCCAGCATGCGTGAGATGAGCTCCGCTTGAGCCAAGGCTTTTTGTTCTTTCCGTGCGCAAATTTTCTTCAAAAAATATTAAAAATCGTTAAGAAAATTTTCTAGCATATTGGTTTTTGCTCTGCCTCCTCTTTTTATCACTTTCTACAATTTTTTTCTTCCAACTGACATATTACGCTGCCATGATTTGCAGCGGCAGAAAATCCTATGGAATCGTCGCTGGCAAAATCTTACGTTTTTTTTTTCTTTCTCTTTTCGATGGAAAATTCACGTTTTCTTCGTTATGGAGCTGATTTTGGATGCCCTAATTGAGATTCTGAGCAAGCCGATTATTGGAGACATCGTTTAGGAGCTGACTCTTTTCGCCGCGCCACTATGGATCTCCGTTTTTGTTGGACTAGTGGTTGGATGGGTGTGGAAGTCAAGGTGGGTGACTGGGCTGGTCGGTGAAGAGAAAGGGTGTTCTGACGATGATCATAAGATGAAACATAGGAAGAACTCTGTGTATCCATTTCTACAAATTTTTTCTTCCAGCTGACAGATTACCTTGCCATAATTAGTAGCGGCAGGAAACCCTATCGAACTGTGGTTGGCAAAATTTTGTTTTTTTTTCTCTTTTTTGGTGGCAAATTCACATTTTCTTGGTTATGGAGCTGATTTTGGATGCCCTAATTGAGATTCTGAGGATGCCGAGGATTGGAGACATCGTTTTGGAGCTAAATCTTTTTGCCGCGCCACTAAGGATTGATGTTTCTGTTGGACTAGTGGTTGGATGGGTGTGGAAACCAAGGTGGGCGACTGTGCTGGTCGGTGAAGAGAAAGGGTATACCCATCACTGCTTGTCCGGATGGTGAAGAGCCTTCTGGGCAAAGCCTAGGTCCCTGGTTCGAATTTCTTGGCAAGCAGTGAAAGCCTTAAGTGTTGGCCCGTATAAATTGATGTGGGTTGCATGCTAGGTCAATTGGGATTTATACTGGCCATTCCTCGTCACAAAAAGGGTATTCCGATGATGATCGTAAGATGAAATCTAGGGAGAACACTTATGGGATGCAGGTTGTAGCTGGCTCTGCCGAGTTTGGATTCTTTGAGGGCTCAGATTTCGAGCTAGATCATTTCTTTAATGCTTGAGCAGATATGTGAGAAATGAGAGAAGGTAGTTTTTAATGGGACAACATTGATGAGGTTTTCGGTGTCAGGGTCACGCGATATTCCCGAGTAGACTCATGTTGGTTTGGGTTTCCAGGTCAATCCGAATCCGACTCGATTTTACAAACGAGTCGGAATCCTGAACCCTAATCAGACTTGTTTCTCAAATGGTTTGACACTAACCTAGAATTTTTGGGAGGTTCGAGTCAGATTTTTGGATTGTGTCAAATATTGACAACCCTAGAATTTCTCGCCACAGATAATTCAGGCAGAGTAATATGTCAGCTGGAAGAAAAAAAATTTAGAAATAGACGCACAAAGGCAAAGTAAAAAACCAACATGCGGGGAAATTTTTTTTAACTGTTTTTTTTTTTTTTTGAATAAAAATTATACTTTGAAAAACAGAAGCCTTGGGTCAAGTGGAGCACATCTCCCACATGCTAGTGAGCCTAGCCTCCCGCATGCCAACGAGCCTTATCGTGCCCGCAAAAGGCGAAATCGCGTGAGGCTGTGTCGGGTTCGCGTGAGGCGGGTTGTGTAGGGTTAGCGTGGACCCTAGGCGGGTTGGTTCAGGTCAAATGAAATACTTTCGGGTCAGTTTCAGGTTATACCTGAACTCGACCCAAAAACCTGATTTTGACACCCATATGTAGGAGTATTTAGGCATATAAATTTTCAAAAGGATTAACATTTTGATATTTATCAGTGGATAGCAACATAAATAGCACAATATAGAGTATGGGAAAGTGCAGGAAAACTTGCATATTAAAAGCCCAATGGTACCATTAAGAGATTAATCGTGCATTTTAGATAAAAGAGATCCTACCTACATAAAATCATCATCCCTTATGATCAATAATCCCCACAACTCTCATGTTCAGATCATATGTTGTTCAAACACTGTAGAAAGCACATCATATGATGAAAATTTTATTAAATTTAAGCTTCATTTGGGACAGCTTTCTCACTGCTTTCTAAAACTTCTAGTACAGATTTATTTTAAAAACAGTGAAAAAGTAGATGTCAAAATCTATTACAAACAAGACCTTAATCATAAACTGATAAGTATGCGTAGGATCATATCGATAGCTACCTCTATGAATCAGGCCATAAATCTTACATAAGCAACCATACATGCTACAATATTTTCTAAAATCTAAGATAAGATAATGACATTCTACTTCAAGTTGATTGATGTCCTCAGTTTATCCACTATTTGAATTGAAACCAAAATGTATGGATTGGGATTTCACTCTTATCCCTGCTCTTTCTTAGAAGACTAAATGAAAGAAATTGAAATGAAAAAAAAAAAAAAATGAAATGAGAATGCATAAAGGATAGGGCTAAGGAAATTTTTATTAATTTATCTCAGATTAGTATTATGATCCATCGCACTAAATTTGTATAAATATAGATAAAATATTACATTCAATTAAAAACATAATGGCTAAGACTTTTTGTAAAATAAAT
Source organism: Dendrobium officinale (assembly GCA_019514585.1). Classification (NCBI taxonomy): domain Eukaryota; kingdom Viridiplantae; phylum Streptophyta; class Magnoliopsida; order Asparagales; family Orchidaceae; genus Dendrobium; species Dendrobium officinale. The sequence continues at coordinate 68,917,388 of CM033688.1, forward strand.
ACCAAATATATATAGAAAGTGCAATCACACATGCATATATCACTGGAGAATATCAGAATTCAACATATTATCAAATATTGCAAATCTAAAAGTTGTGGGATCAAAGATTGAATAATTGTTAAAATAAATCAATAAATAAATTTATTAATTTAAAAAATGATTGAACAATTGTTACCTTTATTTATATAAACGCATAGGCCCTTATGTGAATTTTATTTAAAATTTTTTTTTTTAGCAATTGTAAGTATGATTAGTTTGATATCAAAATACATGGATTGACATAATAGCTACCTTATTTGTGCTTCACAATGATAGAATATGCACACAAATAAAATTATTTTCATCTTAAAATCACCGGACATAGGCATGTATTGCATGCTAAATGATGTTAGCCCATTGTGCAGACATACAATGATCTTAGGCTTGTGAATATTACAGAGAAGATATTGAATTTAAGTTGAAGCCATCAAAAGCAAAATCATAAATGTTGTGTCATGGAACTTTTTTTATGGTAACAAGATGAAGAGCTTAGTGTATTAGCTTTCAACAAAGATCAAGCACACATACAGATAAAGAGGAAGGGGTGTAAGAGTCATAAGAGACACTAAGATTTTTGAAAAGGGGGGAAAACCATGAGCCTTAACCTAGTTAAAATGATTCCACTAGTGTTTTGCAATCGATTACAAATGGTGCCCTTTCTCAGGGGAAGGCTTTGGCTCCGTGTAGCAAATATACATCAAATAGAGCACATTAGATGGAAGGAGTGGGAAGAATCTAGTGATATGAGAGTCGCTCTTAAGATAGCGTTAGCCTGTTCGTTTGGTCGATAGGATTGTAGTCAAGCGACTGAGATTGGAGGGCCTATAGTCGGGCAACTGAGGTCATAGGGACCTTAGTTTGTGGGCGATATAGGTCAAAGGGACCATAGTCGGTGGGTTATGGAGGTCGGAGAGATCGCAGTTGGTGAGCGATGGAGGTTGGAGGGACTGCAGTTAGTGGGCGACGGAGGTTGGATGGAATGCAGTCGGAGGGCAAAGGTGGTCGGAGGGACTGTAATCGGCTGACGACAAAGCTCGGAGGGGCCATAATTAGAAGATTAAGGTCGGGGGAATTGTCTTCGATCGACTATGGAGGTCGGAGTGACCATAGGTTGCTGTTGATGGTGGTTGGAGGGAGCATAGTCGGCGGGTGATGGTAGTTAGAGGTAGACCCAATGTTGGTGGTCGGATGGAGGTCTGATGATGATGATTAGACGAAGGTTTAACCGTGGTGACCGGGCAGTGAGGATTCATCGGTGATGGTGTCAGGGTGGAGCTCTGTCATTCTTCAAGCCTTATGACTCTCTTGATCTCTAGCCCAAGGTCTAAGTTTCCAAAGGTTCAAGACCCTTTCATGTGGGAAGATGATGTCTATTTATAGATTTTGATAATGGCATGCACCATAAATATGGATAAAATCTAGAGTGATTTTGGATTGCTCCATCGAACAGCTCATATTAATTCTCTCGATCATAAAGAGTTTGTCAAGCATTTAAGTGACTTAATGATGTCATAATGAAACAATCTTGGGTTCGTTGGATTCTCCTCGTTGAGCCACTTTATTTGACTCATGCCATATTTAGAGATCAATTCATCGTTCAATTAATACTTTGAACATTTCAAATATGTTTTGGTCCCTTAATTTGGAGTTTAGACCCATTTAGGCTCATATGGGACCGATTATTGTGTCATTGGGTTCGTCTCCTTTATACGTTCAATTTGACATTTAAGTTTACTGAAATCGGAGTTCAAATGGTCCCACATTCATTTTTGAAAGTTACAAATTAAAATATTCCTCAAGATTCATTCTCAATGAAAGTGATTTTTGATGATGCATCAATGAATAATCAATACAAATAAACAAAACTCAATCAAAATCACCTAAACTTCTAAAAAACCCATAAATTAATCAACATTACCGATTCAAAACTTATAACAATTTCTATTAAACATAGTTTTCCTAATCTTCTAAGAAATTAAACATCAAAATTATCAAAACCATAAAATGAAACAAAATTTACAGAAGTCATTAAATTGTATCATTACATAATTTTATAGTAAAGTGTGGTCTGCGGGTAGGTAAGCAATTGTGGAGCAGAACAAAAACATTGGACACCCTGAAAGGAACCATGTTTTGCACAAAGTCTGTTGATAGTCTTACAGCACCCTTTAGGAATGATGGTGGGGATATTTTCAATAGGAAGCTCCATATCATCTCGTGGAAGGATACTTGTTTACCTAAACACTGTGGGGGCTTGGGGCTCCCTACAACTGATTCTTTATATCATGCTTTTGGGTGTTCACTGATTTGGAGATTTTTTAGCACCAATAATCTCCTCTTTAAATGTTGGAAGGGCAAATATGTTTCACTTTGGTGCACAGCAAACATGAAGAAGAGTATTTATTGGAGGTTCCTATGTGATGTGGTTGCTAGGCTCCCCTCCTCCTTTCAACTCAGTCTTACTGAAAATTCTTCCCTGTCCTTCTTTTGGGACCCTTGGTGCGGTGGATTATCTATTGCTGATAGGCTTAAATCTGAATACTTGGAACATTTGATTCAACCCAATAACCTTCCTGTTCACTCGATTTTGGTCAATAATATTTGGAATTTGCCTGTCTCTTTGCCTCCCAGCATCAAGGCAGAGATCTTAGCCGTCCCCATTTCTACTGGCATGGGTAATTGTCTCTGGACGGGCACTGATAAACCTGCTTTCAATTCTTTTCACAAAGGCTTCTTTTTAAACGAACAAACTGTTACTTGGTTTAAGCATGTTTGGCATAAGCGTTATGCTTTACGCTTCTCTCTTACTACTTGGATGGCTTTTCGTAATGGCCTTAAAACTACTGATAACCTTATTGCTAGAGGTTTGGCTGTTAACACTAGTTGCATTTTCTGTCATCATTCTGAGGAAAATCATAAACATTTGTTCTTTGAGTGTGAGTTTACCTTCCAGGTGTTGTTGAAGGTATTTCCCTATTTTAACCGTATGCTTCTAAGGCCTAATCTGGGTCAAGCCTTTCAAAGCATTGAGGATTGGGATATGGATAAAAGCAGGAAAAACTATTGCTTTATGCTTCTTTGTGCTATTGTTTACTATCTTTGGCGAGCACGAAACGACAGGCTTTTTGGCAACCTGATTGATTGTCAAAACACTATTATTGCCAAGATCAAGCGTACTGTGAACCTTAAAACTGCAAAGTGGAAATGACTGATCTGGTCTTCGATTTTCTGGCATTTGCTATCCTCTCGTGCTCCACCTGCTGGATGAGGTCCCTGCTGCTAATCGGGCTAATGCATTACCTGGAGGGCTATCTTTGGCATCCAGGTTCCGCCTTTTTGAAGGACAATGATGAGAGCATTCTATTTGCAGCCCCTTTGGACGGCCGACTGGCAACCAGGGGAACCATACATCCTGAAGGATGAATTTTGATACCTGGGTGATCTTCTTGTGTAATGCAATTCTGAGTCCTTCTTTTGTTTTACTCATTCCTGTTTTAGCTTTTCTTTTTTAAACAGCTAATTGCTGATAGGGTTTTGTGTCTGCTGCCTTTTTGCTGTGCTAGCAGACTTTTCACTTGTATTTCTTTCTTCATTTTTAATGAAATGGGCTAAGGCCCCTAATTTCCCCAAAAAAAAAAAAAAAAAAAAAGGAACCATGTTTAAATATGGACAGAAAAGTGAACAGAACCTACAGAGCTTCACTTTGTTACCCCCATTCATGACAAAAAAGCTAAATAAAAGAGAAAGCAGAGACAATTTCTTTCTCTACTTTCCTGTAGCTCTGCAAGTTTCCGACTGCATTTACAGGAAAAAAAAAAAAAGGAAGAGAGCAGAAGAGAACAAGAGAAATAAAAATAATCACAATAATAATATGCAAGGAAGCCGCCATTGATGGATCTTGAAGAATTATACATAAATATCTTCATCTCCTTTCTTCAAAGCAGTTTTCCTCGCCCCTTCTTGCCTGCATTCCTGTACCCAAAGATTGAATAGAATGAAGATGAGTGAGATAATGGAGTTACTCTCTTCTCCATCTGTAGTGGACAGAAGGAATATCCTGTGTGACACTTATCAAATATTTACTTGACATATGCAATCAAACTTACTGGCGTTGGATTTAGTTGAGAAGAATAATCCAACTTATTTTTCAGTTCTTCCTTATCCTGTAGAAGCAGAGGAGAACTTCTTACACTCAGTCTTCAGATCAAAAGAAGAAGAAAAAAAAATAATCATACCTTGAAATGATTTACAGAGAAACCACAGGAGAGCTCCATGGCATGATTGGCATCCTCCACTTGAACCTTCTTGTAATCCTTCTAAGAAGAATGAGAAGAAATTTAGCTGCAAGTGCACAGAGTGAAGAAATAAAGAAAACCACGAAGATGAGGCTTTGCCTTAGAGAAACAGAGCAAGGGAGAACTAGCAGAGTCATCCATGAATGAAGATTCTTCATGATTTCTTCTTTGCTTCTGCTTCTTTCCCTCATTCTTAGATAATGTAGTTACAGGAAGGATAGGTGAAGAGGATATACAGTCATCTTCAACATTAGAGCAGTAGCAGAAGTTGAAGTAATCATCTTTATTAATATGGGTATGGGGAGGACCAGAAGATGCATCAGAGAGCATGGAAAGGTCTTCTTCTTCTTCTTCTTCTTCCTGTTCATGAGTAGAAGAGTCTCTTGTAGGAGGAAGAGAGGTGCTGGTTGCAAGATACAGAGTCCAGCCAGATTGAAAGCCACTGCTGCTTTTCGAGAAGGATTTTTCTGCTTGAACCAAGAATTTCTCCAAGTCTTCATCTTTCTCCATTCTCAGCATTGATGATGAAATATGTGTCTTGTTTCTCTCTTTACTGGGACATGGCTAAAGTAGGAAGATGCAGCAATATGTTGGAGTAGAGGATTTTTATTATTATTATTATTAGTGTTCTTTATTTTCTTATAAAATAGATAAAAACTTATTATCAAGATTTTATATTCGGAATAAAGTTGAACATTATTTTCTTAAAAATGACAAAATAATATTTGAAGCCAATAAAAAATATTTGATATGTCTATAGAAATTTTATATGATCTGCATGAATCCTGAGGTAAAATATAAATTAGATTTTTTTTACTTAAATTTAGAATCATTTGAATTCTGATTTCAATAAATTTATAGACAAACTGAAAGTCTTGATAAGACGAACCCAAAGATGTCAAAAAATGATCCAATTCGAGCTTAAGCGACACAAAATCAAACTCTTGATGCATAATTAGAAACTTTGAACATTAATTGAATAGTCAAATCTCCAAATTATGTATCAAATACTTGATTTAGTCTCATCTAAACTTAGATCGTTAGATCGGGTCTACTGCCGAGTGATTGATGGGAGAAATTCCTCCTATCTCATCCGAGCTCAAATCCCCTAACTGTAAAATAATAATAATAATAATAATAATAATAATAATAATAATAATAAAAGATTTAGATTGCCTAATCTACTTAAAACAAATCAAAATCTTCACAATGTAACCAGTAGTACATAGCATCTTAAATAAGCATAATTGATGTCTATTTCAATTTCAAGGGAAACTTATTTGTCATTATTTACATGCTTTTGAAATAGTTATCCCATCCCTAACAATCAATGATCAATAAGTTATCCCATCCCTTTAACTTGGTTTACCCACTCAAATCGTGGATTTATTATTCTGTGCAGATGTCGAATGTCATCTGGAGACCAATCAGAATGTGATCAATCATGATGTGTCACGCCGCCCTTGTGCTTGGTACCGCGGCTCGGTACTACAGACATGGTACATTCTGATTGGTATCTAGACGACGTTCTACGTCCGGTCCACAAAGAATAATTTCTCCAAAATCATGGGTAGCATATGACCAACAAAGGGCGAGGAATATCTCTGAACTCCAACTGTTGATGCGAAAATCGCTTTAGGCATGGTCAAACTGAACTTCTCAATAAGATAAGTCTAATAACATAAAAAGTTGTTTAATTAGAATTTAAATTAGCTCACATTAAAGCAGTTAAATCATAATAAGAAATTTTCATGACTATACCTTGCATTCGTTGGACTACTGCCCGACGTTTGTCACTTATCAATGCATATGAGAAATTTGTTTAAAACCAAAAAAAAATGTGATTAAAATTTTAATTTATTTTATTTTTTTTAATGGGTAGAATCTAATATTTAGTTATATTTTTAAATAAATTGCGACTATAATTATAATTTATTTTTAAATGTACTAATCAGGAAAGCCTTCATATGAATATTATTTCTATAAGCAGACAAAAGCCAAAAAAGATTGCAAATGGTGGCCCCAACGATTGAAATGCTCACATCAATCAATATTTTTTTGCATTAGCTGATAATATCACTTGCCATATTCCCCCCCCCCCCCCCCCCCCCAAATCACATGTCATAAACGGCTCAAAAACTTTAATAATTATTCATTGAATAACAGGGCGAATTATTACGTCCGGTCACCGGACGTCCGGACATCCAATCCAGACGTGTCATGTCACTCAAATACACCGGGGCCCGGTATATTTTGGTGACGTGACACGTCTGGATTGATGTTCAAATGAATTCGGACACCGGACGTAAAATTTTTTCCGAATAATAGACCCTGCATTGTGTGCCCAAGCATACCCACACCCAAGTAATGGATATGGGTGGGTATGAATAGGCCCATAGGCTCATGGGTGAGAATGGATGAGTACTCAACATTGGGGGATAAACGATTTACATCGCTACTCACCGCATGTTGTATATTATCACAATCCTCACAACGCATTGCGCAGCACTGAATCGCGTTGCTACCACGATAAATTCTAGAATGCGGCTTGAAATTTTGCAGCCATAGCGAATGACAACAAGCCTCAAGGCCATTAGTCCGTGACAGATTGCGTACAAAAAATATGGAAAGTAGGTGGATATGAGTGGGTACGGCATCCCGAAAGTCACCATGGATGGGTGAAGTCCACCAGCGCAGAGCATGGGCACCCATTGGGTACCCAACTAAGACCCCATGTAGGATTTTGTTGAATAATGCTATAATTGTTTGTTCATAGATGCGCATAATTTTAATCTCTCAATCATATTGAAACATTATTAATATTAATAATTTGTTTAAAAATAAAATATACTTTTCCATATAATATATAAAGATGTGATTTAGATAATAAAAAAATAAAAAAATATTAGAACTTAGATATATTAAATATATGATAATTTCATGGTATCCATAGAAATTCCTCTTATTATAATATATTTATATAGCCTTATTATTTTATTTTTATTTTCTTCATGATTTTCTTATATTAACAAAAAATTTATGCTCTTTTCTTGATTTTGCAAAATGAAAATATTGAATTTATATTCATATCAAATATGTAAATAATTTATTGATATACAATTATCAAATAATTCATGCTTACTCATTTACTTGAAGTTTTTTTTTTGTTGAAAATAATTTATTCACTGATTTACCAAGTTTAACTTTATGCATCTTTGATTTATATTTCTTAATAAGTGCTATCAAATCTGGTAGTTCTATTAGCATTGAGTTGTTTATGTTTTTTTGCAGCTATCATGAACCTTCAAAGCCTTTGATCATGATTAAACAATATTCAAGTGTATCATTTCATACTTCTTTTTTAAGAGAATTATTGATAAATTACTTTGCATACAATCATGGCAGACTGTTTCTTGTGGATGATGTGCTCTTAAAAGGATACTTAGGCTTTGTTTGGGACGATTTTTTTATTGCTTCTTAAAGCAGCTGTCTAATGCATTTGTACTAAAAAGCTGCTTTAAGAAGCAACACAAAAATCGTTCCAAACAAAACCTTAATCTCTATAGAATAGCTCGTAACAGAAAGATGTAATACCACATTTAATGTTGACACTTGGAAGGTAAACAAAAGAACCATGGTGATTATGCTAGGGAAGAAGATTGATACACTCTAAACCTCCACAAGCCTTGGTATAATGCATGGGAGTTGCAACATATTCTATTATATAGGCTAATGTTTGGAATCATAGAAATTTGTAGTTCACAGGGGAGGCTATCAGCCGCAAGCAATGCCTAGTGACGTTGGTGGTGGCAATAAGTTAGCGATGACTGCTGGTGATGATAAGTAGCTCGCTTGTAGTAAAAAATAGAATTCAATCAGTGGAATGAATTTACAAGTCATCAAAAATGAACTTAAAAAAAAAACCACTAAAACTTTATACTGTATTTTATTTTTATTCTCGATCTAATATTAATATTTTAAATTTTCTATATTTAAAATATTTTGCTCTCTCTTTACATCAAACTCTTAAAAGAACGGGTTAGTGTTTCGGGCCCTCTTTTAAAATCCCATGAGATAAACCCATGGACCGACCCAAAATAGCAATCAATGAAGAATCATAAAAGTCGGCAAGAAGCATGTGCAAAAGCCCGAACTAGGAAGTAAATGTCGCCACCGGATGCAACGGAGATGAGCCACGTGTCACGAATGTCGTGGTCCACTTTCTTGTTCTTAGAGGAAGCCCACATTCCAAAAGCCCGTAATTCCGGCAAAATCTCCTCCCCACGATTTCGAAAACATAACCCTTGTGTTGAATTAATGACACATAATATTGACCCAAAATTTTATATGTTTATATATTTTATATGTATATATAATACATATAACATAAAATAATTAATATTACAAATAAATAGTTAAATTAAAAATATTTAATTTTTTAAATACATATTTTATCTGATAATATTATTTTTTTTATTATTATTAAGTGGTCTTTTGATATCTCAATTAGAAGAATAGATATATTAAATCCGATTTATGCTTAAAAATAATACATATACAAAAATTTATTAAAAATATTAAAAATAAAATTTTAATCAAATTTAAATGAGAATTATGCTCCTAATCAAATACAATGAAAAAAAATCATAAAGTTAATCCTATTTGTCATTGTATTATTAGGAGATTGAAAATTTTAAAAATATTTATCAAAATATTTTTTATAATTAAATAATACAATTATATATAATTAAATAGTAAATTTATATATTTATGTGGATTAAAATTAAATTATTAAGAATTCAAAAAATAAAATTAGAATTAAGTTTTTTAGTAATTTTAATTTTTAAGAAATTAAAAATGATTTTATAAAGAATAATAATTTTGTAACAAAAAACATGCTATGTCGTATACAATGCTTTAAAAATCAGACCTGACCGGCCGGTCCGACCGGTTCAACCGTGAACCGGTCCAAAGGCCGGTTCGGTTCAACCCAAAAACCGGCTTATCTTCAAACCGGCCGGTTTTGTCCAAAACCGCCGGTTCAACTAGCGAACCGGTCACGGTTCTCTTGAACCGGACGGTTCAAATTTTGTATTTTTTTAATTAATTTATTTATTATTTATAATAAATGATTTAATTTAACCTCAATAATAAATAAATGTAAGATAATAATATGAATCTAATATATAAATTATAAATATATAACATTAATTAAAGATTATTTATATTAAACTTATTAATTCATTTGTAAGTTAATTTTTTGTTAAATTTAAATTAAATTTAAAATTGAATATATTTAAATTTAAAATTATATAAGATATTAATAATGTTTGAATTCAATTTATTTTTTAATAAAAAAATTATATTATTATATGATTTTTATATCATCTAAATTGTATTTATTAGGTCATCCGGTTCGACCGATCAAACCGTGAACCACTCTCTCTACCGATTCGTTGACCGATCCGATTTTCACAACCTTGATCTTATACTCTTCATCTAAAAATAAGATTTGAAGATATTTATTAAATTGCCACCGTATTATTTTATGCTTTAAACCTTATAAATTTCTTTCTGCGACTATGTTTTCACTTCTCCCACGACAGCCCACCGACTGTTTCTCCACTAAGTACCCTCCACTAAGACCTCTGCGCTCTGCTCGCTTTCTCTCTCTCTCTCTTCTCTAAGAAATGCCGCCGGAGAGCACTTCCCACTCTCTGCAAATCCCAGCCCCCTTGACCCCAAAACCGCCATCACGCCCCCCAAATGCCTATTCCCTCTCAGCCGACGTGCTCATCTTCTTATCCGGCGCAGCCGCCGCCCTCCTCCTCTTCTATGTCTTCTCCTCCTTTATTCTTCCCCCAACCCCATATCCCGTCTCCTCCAACCAATTCCAAAAACCCTCCTCCTCTGATACCCCTTCTTTCTACGACGATCCTTCCCTGTCCTACTCCCTCCCCCCTTCCCCTTCCGTCTCCGATTGGGACACCAAGCGCCGCCTCTGGCGCCACCTCCACCCCTTCCCTCCCAACCGCATCCTCATGCTCACCGGCTCCCAACCCTCCCCATGCCCTAACCCCATCGGCGACCATCTCCTCCTCCGCTTCTTCAAAAACAAGGTCGATTACTCCCGCCTCCACGGTATCGATGTCTTCTACAACTCCGCCCTTCTTCACCCATCCATGCCCAGCTTCTGGGCGGAGCTTCCCCTCCTCCGCGCCGCCATGATCGCCCATCCGGAAGCCGAGTGGCTTTGGTGGGTCGATTCCGACGCTGCGATCACCGACATGGAGTTCCAGCTTCCGCTCCAGAGATACCAATCGTATAATCTAGTCGTTCATGGCTGGCCCAATCTCGTATACGAGAATCGGAGCTGGACTGCCCTAAACGCCGGAGTTTTCCTCCTCCGTAACTGCCAGTGGTCGCTCGATTTCTTGGCCCGATGGGCTCGGCTTGGCCCGCAGAACCCGGATTATAAACATTGGGGTGAGATTCTTCGGGCCGAGTTGCCCGACAAACTTTTCCCGGATTCCGACGACCAGTCAGCCCTCATTTATCTCCTTATTAAGGAAAAAGACAGGTTGCTCTCTAAATTAATTTCTTATATTATTTATTTATTTAAAGTAAAAAAATCATTAAATATATGTAGATTATTTATTTATTTATTTATATTTTATTAGTTATATTTTTCAAATTCATAAGTCTTACAACCAATAACTTCTAAAGTTATTGGATTTATGTTAAGTAAAAAAAGATGATAATTTATGTTGTATTTAATGTAAATAAATTTAATAAATAAAATTTATTCTGATTAAAATAAATCAGAATATTTTGAGCCTTTTTATTTTAATAATGTGAAAAAGCATAATTATATTATTTGCATATTCTTATAAATTTTAATTGAAATTCAATTTTTTTTAATATTTGATTTAATATTAACACAGGTGGGGAGAAAAGATCCACCTTGAAAACGAGTACTACTTCGAGGGGTACTGGGTTGAAATCGTGGGGAGGCTTCAGGGGATCACACAGAAGTATCTGGATATGGAGAAACGGGAGCCGGAGCTGCGGCGCCGGCGAGCGGAGAAGGTGACGGCGGCAGCCAATCGGAAGAGCAGGGAGAATGGACTACCCGCCGCGACAGCGCCGTCGGGTTGGCGGCGGCCCTTCATCACGCATTTCACTGGATGCCAACCCTGCAGCGGGAAGCATAACGAGATTTACTCCGGCGAGAAATGCTTTGAGGGAATGGTGAGGGCACTCACCTTCGCCGACGACCAGGTGCTCCGGTCCTACGGCTTCCGCCACAGCGATCTGCTCAACGAGTCTGTCGTTGAGCTGCCGTTCGATTTTCCCGTGGCCGTCTGAAACTGCTAACGCCGGTGATGTCTACGGCTTTTAAATAGTTAGGTACTGATTTATGGCTGATAATGAAGATACTGGAATTAGATTATGTAGCTTAAGGAAATTTTTGCAGTTCATAATAGCATACCAAAGTTCTTTTTATTGGCCTTTTTAAGTTCCGCAGGAATCTTAATTTTTTTTATTTTAATTGCCACCCGGAGAAATTATTCCGAGAGGGGTGGATTTATGGGACACGTGTTATCACTAAATTTCAAAATATTTCTATATATCATTTATTTTTTTTCTGATAAATATAAATTTTTATATAAAAAAAATAATTTATATCATATCCATAATGTTATAATTTAAAATTCCATAAAAAATATTAATAATATTTAAAAATAATAATTTATGTCTCAAGTAAAAAAAATTCCTGACTCAAAAACTAAATTTGTGTCTATGAGTTTTAATTCTATTTCAAAGGTTCCATGTAAATGTGGTCGGTGTAATTTTATGATTTAATTATTGAATTTAAAATAAAAAAATAATTAATTTATATTTTAAAAGTACTATTTGTGTCATTTTGAGTATAAATGTTTTGAGCACTAATTTTAAATGAGCAAAACGCTCATAAAAAGTCTCTTTTCAATCATTTTCGGCTCATATGGGCTCGGAAAAAGTGTTCAGCAATATATAAATATATATATTTTTTTATAATGTAATTATTATTTGTAAGGTAAGATATTAAAGTGTTGATTGTTAAATTTTGAGCTGAATTGGTCATTGAGATCATAAAATTTCAGCAAGAAAAAAAAATTTAGCCATTTAAGAAAAGATGTAGTTTAATATTTTTTTAATTAATTTGAGCTAAATTCGAGCCTAACGCTAGCCGTACATGAACAAAAAAATCCAAAATGTATCGAATTCAAACATGTTGTTCGTTAGCAATTTCAAACACGAGTGGAATTCGAGCATACAATTTTTCAAGTAAACTGAGCATGGACAAACACTAAGCTTGCTCCATAACACAGGACAGAATGATGCAGTTCATATTAGCTAAATAAGCCTTTAGGAATAAATTATCTAAATTTGTTATATATTTTCTAGAAGTTTTTAAATTATTCTATTTGCAATATTATATCTCTTTGAAGCTTTTTAAGTTTGTGTTTGTTCTCCTGTTTTGAATGTTTACAATTTTTTTGTTGATTTACTACATTAGTTGATATCAGAGGCTGAAGCTCATGAAGAATGACAGATTGCCGAAGAAGATGGGTTGTATAAGTCAAAGAAGATGGGCAGTTGATGAAGAACCATACCAAATAAGATGGGCGGTCAACGATAATCAACACCGCGATGCCCTTTAGGTAGCTCAAGTAAATGCCTCAATTGATCCAATAGACGATTTATTATCTAATTTTGATCATTCCATAGAGAGAATACAAAGAAGAACAACGACAACCATACTAGTGCTTTCACCCTTCTCCTCACGATCGGCACTTATCCTTGTTTCGACGCTCGGAGCCACCGCAACAACAGCATAAGAGGCACATTGAAGATTGCTACCCTGAAGGTGCCTGAATTAGGATAACGGAAGAATACAAAGAAGCAGCATGTCCTTCTGCAGGATGCTGATATCGAGGTTGCCCTTCTTCAGGATGCCGCTACCTGGAACAAAACAAACGGTGAAAGCAAACAAGCAAACACAGAGCAAAAGGGGAAGAATACCTCTGTATTCTTTTGTATTTCGTATAGAAAGGTTGAAGACAAAAAGCTGCCCCGATTCTACCTCCTTTTCCTATATGTATGCTCAGTAATTTCCTATTACTATTTTAGTGTAACTAAAGGAAAAAAGATAGTAAAAGTTTTAAAACAGAAAAAGAAATAAAGATAGTGGACATGCTGCTGGTTGTTAGGAGGTGTAGGAATACTCGCAGGTGTCAATAGCTTAACTGGTACATCAGTCCTCCCCAGCATCGGAAGAGCTCGACTCCGACGAGCTGATAGAGATGATAGCGCCGTCTGCTGGTTTGTAATGTGTAATATCAGCCACGTTAAAGGTGGAGGAAGTGTTGCAATCAGCCGGTAGCCCAATACTATAAGCATTATCATTAATTTTAGCAACAATGGGGACAGGACCCAGTTTGCGTCTGGCTAGTTTGGAGTAAGATCCCGGAGGGAACCTTTCACGACGGAGACAGACCATGAACAAGTCTCCTACCTTGAATACTTGCTCTCTTCTATGCACATCCGCGGCTTCCTTATACCGGCTATTAGACTGGATAATTTGTTGACGGATTTCAGCGAGCATTTTGGAGTAGTCTTCCGTGAAAGAACTAGCTGCAGATGAATGACATTTAGGAACAATTGATAAGTCAATGACAGTATTAGGTGCCTTGGTATAAACTATATCAAACGGAGCCTTCCCGGTAGAACGATTGGGCATCGCATTATAAGCGAATTCTGCCCGTGACAGCACCTCTTCCCATTGTTTCGGTTGTTCCTGAACTAGGCATCTAAGAATGTTGCCCAACGTCCTATTCACAACCTCCGTCTGCCCGTCAGATTGAGGATGGTAGGCTGAGCTGAACCTTAAATCGGTTCCAAGATGCTTCCACAGTTCACGCCAGAAGTGGCTTATGAACTTAACATCTGTGAGACCTCGTTCGTTTGCTGTAGCTGCTGGGAAAGTGATTTTTCCCCAGGATCGGCCGGGACGATGGTGAGATCGTCCAGGCCGATCAGTGTATTGAAAACAGTTGATTTCTGGAATGTTCTCTGGAGTGATTTCTGGACTGAATCGTCCGGGACGATGGTGAGATCGTCCAGGCCGATCTGCACTGTAGAAAATATCGTCCTGAGAATAGTTATGGGAGTCGTCCAGGATGATCCATTTTGGCCTGATCGTCCCGGGACGATGTGGCGATCGGCCGGTCCGATCCCACTAATGATATAAGAAAATGAGCTCGTTTTGAGGAGAGAGAAAACATTTATAAAAAATCAGATATTTTGAGGAGAGAGAATGAGCGGAAAAGCAAAGGAAGAAGTCCGATTTCGGGGCCCGCGGAGCGATTTTCGTCGTTCGTTGCTGTTGGATATTTTGTTTGTCTCGCTGTAAGGATTCCGAACCCTACTTCTGTTTTCAAAGATTTTGAGATTTTGCGAAATGGTGCTCAGATTTGTGTTTTTGTAAGTGATTTTCGTACCCGGTTTGGTACTGGCAAAGATTTCACCGCATAACTTTTGGTATGTTGTAGACGTGATTATTCTGCACGTTTTGATTAGTTTCTGGCAGATTTCGTCCGGTTCGTTTTGGTTCTGCGGAGTTTTATTTTGACTGCAATTTATTATGATGTCCGAATTGGTTTGAGCAGTAGAAGAATAGTCTTATAATGTTGCTGTGCACGTTCTGTATTAATTTGGTGAATTGTAATTTTTGGAGATTTTTGTGTAAATTTGACCGACTGCCATTACTCTGCCCGATTTTCGTACGATTTCTGATTTGATTGAAATTGATAGATTGAATTGATATGCGTATAACTATTGATATGATCGTCTTCGTTTTCTTTCTTATTGATTATTGCATCGATTATTGCATTGAACTGATTGATACTGAAAGGCAAATGGGAACCTAGTTGAACGTTGGTTGGAGATAGATATTGACCTGTACAGGATGGTGGGCCGACGGGCTTTCCTTTAAATCATAGACCATAGATCATCGATATAACGATTGGGAGTTATAAGGAGTTTTATATGCCGACGGCGGCCGACGGACGGGAAAAGAGTGACGACTCTTCTTGATAGAACCAACATGCGGATATCTACAACAGCAATATAGATTCTACAACAGCACTATTGATCATGACTAGTGTTTGTGCTTGTCGAGTAAGACCATTGTATGGAATTGCATGTGCATCATATGGATTTCCTGGTATGCATTGATTTATTGATTTGATGGATTTATCGAATTGATTGCTTATCATCCGGATTCATTGATTTCATCGATTGATTTCATTGATTGATCACTGAGCATGGCTACTATTGATTATTGATTATCGACATGATATGGATATGGACGGTATTGATTTATAGATTCAGTGATATCATTGATTTTGCATTGATTTGACCTGCTACTGTAGATTTATCGTATTGTCCTTCCGCTTGATTTTATCGACTTGATCGTATAGACTGGATCTGATTGATTGATTGATTTGACGGCTTTATTGATTTTATTGATTTATCGTATTGCTTTTCCGATTGATGTTATCGACTTGATTGATTCATATATACTGGCACCGACATGGATATGGAGTCTGTGTATTGATTTATAGATATCGACACTGATATTGTTATAGATTGTATCGATTGATAGAGACTGATATAGACATTGATATAGATTGTATCAATTGATAGAGACCGATATAGATATCGATATAGATATGATATGGACATATGGATATTATTGATACGACAGATCCTGATAGGTTATTGATATACTGCTACATTGATTCGTCGTGCCGATTATCGATTGATTGATTGAATGGATTGTTGCCGTACAGATTTGATTTATATGGATTTGATTTATCGTAGGATAGATTTCTTTGATTCCTGATGATTTCATTGATTTGAATTGATTTCAATTGATCTTTCGCCGTACTGATACTGATTAGATTGTTTATTGGGATTCGAGCCGATTGATCTAATTGACTGGAAAGTGCTTTATGGATTGAGATGATTTTCCTATTGTAGCATTGTATGTCGTCATTATTGAACCGTACTCGCTGCGGTAGTAATCGTATTACATAATTGGATTGACTGATTTGTAAGAATGATATAGATACAACGAATTGACTAGACGACCCGATTGATTGAACTGATAGTATTGATGGACACGATTTATAGTATTGATTGATAGACATTGACTGAAAGCACTTACTGATTTGATTGTTGGGAAATTGAATTATCGATGTTTTTACCGCTGTATTTATTATTGACTATTGATGGATTTAATCTGCTTTAATTTGATTTCCGTACCTGTATAGATTCATTGATCATAGCCTATTGATTTGATTTGGTTGACCTGCATATCATTTTCAATGTCGTGCTTTGATTTCAGTTATAGGCTTTGGTGACCTGCTGGGCTTTGTAAGCTCATTATATGTAGTTAATATTTCAGGTGCAGGGCCTCCAGTCTGAAGATCTTTCTGTCGAGTGCAGCTTTTTGTTTTGTAGCCTTTGGTAGGCTTTCTTTTGTAGCCTGTGTGGCTAGTATAAATATTTCTTTTGGACTCTTTTGTCTGTTCTCTGATTGTACTATATGTGAATTGTGAATTATAGTATCCGCTGCTGTTTCTTTTCTGTAATGAAATTATCTCTGGCTCTGGATATATGTATGGATGGATAGATGAGGAAACCGATAGAAACTGAAAAAGAAATAAAAAAAAATGAATGATCGATCAGATGAATCTTTTCGCTACACGGATCTTGGGTCGTTATAACATCTCTGTCTGAAGTAATGCTCTTAGGCAGCCCATGTAAACGAACAATTTCGTTAAAAAAAAAAAGAGTAGCGACATTCATAGCATTCGCAGTTTTTTTGCAAGAAAGAAAATGGCTCATTTTAGAAAACCTATCGACGACCACGAGAATGGAGTCGTTGCCCCGCCTAGTCCGCGGCAAACCCAACACGAAATCCATGCTTACGTCCTCCCATATAGAGCTTGGTACAGGTAGTGGCATATATAAGCCACTGTTTTGTGCTCCCCCCTTGTATGCTTGGCAGATCGGACAGCTTTCAACGAACCCCAAAGTATCACGTCGAAGTCTCGGCCAGAAGAATCGAGCTTGTAGTTGGCGCAGGGTGTTGTCCTGACCCAGGTGGGCTGCTAAGCTGCCGCAATGTGTTTCCCGAATTAAATGTTGGCGCCAAGAAGAAGCGGGAATACACAGTAGATTATGTTTGAAGAGGAAGCCGTGCCGAAGTGAATAGTCTTCCCATTGGGAGGATTGTGCGCATTTCGCCCAAATTGCAGCAAAATCATGGTCTTCCGCATAGAGATCTTTCACGTGTTCAAGCCCTACAAGCTCGGCCTGCATTCGTGTCAGCAGCATATTCCGACGGCTGAGAGCGTCTGCCACCCGATTCTCGGTACCTGGTTTGTGCTTCAACGTGAAGGAGAACCGCTGTAGGAAAACTAGCCAGCGAGCGTGCATTCTATTGATTGTCTTCTGAGTGTTGATATGTTGTAGGGCTTTATTGTCACTACACAAGATGAAATCTTGGTGTAGAAGATACGACTCCCACTGCTTAAGTGCTCTGACTACCGCGTACAATTCCTATTCATATGCCGCCCACTTCCTTCGAGCCGGACACAATTTTTCGCTGAAGAAGGCAACAGGCTTACCTTCTTGCGACAATACAGCACCTATACCGATTGATGACGCATCGGTGTCAACCGTGAACAGTTTGTCAAAGCTCGGGAGAACTAAAATCGGTGCTGTAGTGAGCGCAGCTTTGATTGCTTCAAAACTGTGTTGCTGTTCGGGACCCCAGCTAAAGTTTTTAAGTTTCAGACACTCTGTTACCGGCGCCATGATGATGCTGAAGTTCTTAATGAATCGGTGATAGAAATTCGCCAATCCGTGGAAGCTTCGTATGTCAAAAAAGGATTTGGGCTGCGGCCAATCCTTGATGGCTGAAATTTTCTGGGGATCCACATGTACTCCGAGCTCTGAAATAATGAATCTAAGGAAATTAACGCTCGAGGTGACCAATTCGCATTTTGGTAGGTTGAGGTAAAGCTTCTGTTCACGGAGTGTGCTGAGTAAAACTTTCAGGTGTTGTAGGTGCTGTAGCCGATCGGAGCTAAAGACCAGAATGTCGTCGAAATAGACAATGCAGAACTGGCCCAAGTAAGGTTTCAAAATCTCGTTCATGATCCTCATGAATGTGGATGGCGCGTTACACAAATCGAACGGCATTACCTTCCATTCATAGAGCCCTTGGGGTGTCTTGAATGCAGTTTTTCATTCGTCACCGGAGCGAATTCGAACCTGATGATAGCCACTTCGCAAATCCAACTTGGAGAAGACCGTGGAACAAGTCAATTGATCCAGCAATTCGTCAACCCTTGGAATGGGGAAACGGTATTTAACTGTAATCTTATTAATGGCCCGACTGTCTATACACATCCGCCAATTACCGTCCTTCTTTGGCACCAACAATGCCGGCACGGCGCAAGGACTGAAGCTAACTTGTATCATTTGCCTCTTCAGTAAATCGTCAACCAGCTCTTGAAGAATTGCTTGCTCCTTGGGATTGAGGCGATAGTGGGGAAGGTTCGGCAATGTAGTGCCTGGTACGAGGTCTATCTGGTGCTGTATGCTACGCAAAGGAGGTAATTCTGCAGGTAACACTTATGGCATCACATCTCTGTATTGTTCCAGAAGTTCCGAAACATCTGGAGACACTTCTTGTCGTGGGTGGCTTAGGTTCAGCTCTGTGATAAGGAGTGCAAACAGCGGCGCTTGTTCCTTCCAATCCCGCACTAAGTTACGTCCTGAAACAAAGTGTATGGCAGCCCGTTTGAAATAGTCTTTGTCAAGGGCAGAAGCGTTAGTCGAACCAGGTAACAACCGCAACTTTTTACCCTTCCAATCGAGCGAGTAAACATTTGCTCTGCCATCATAGTGAGCACCGACATCAAACTGCCATGGTCTACCCAAAATCAAGTGGCATAC
Organism: Dendrobium officinale; assembly: GCA_019514585.1. Taxonomy (NCBI): domain Eukaryota; kingdom Viridiplantae; phylum Streptophyta; class Magnoliopsida; order Asparagales; family Orchidaceae; genus Dendrobium; species Dendrobium officinale. The sequence continues at coordinate 68,936,803 of CM033688.1, forward strand.
GTCCATTTCCAGAACGTCGCAGAGGACTTCGCACGAATAATGTTTGCCAATGGAGAAGGTCACGCGGCATGACTCTGTGACGGCAATCTCCATTCCCTTCTTGACCCAACTGATTCTATATGGGTGTATGTCTTTGGTCGTCTTCAACTGCAGCCCTTGAACAAGCATCTTGGAAACAATATTTTCGGTGCATCCGCTATCTATGAGTAGGTCGCAGACTTTGCCACTTATAGTGCACCTTGTTTTAAAAATGGCGTGGCGTTGGGACATTCCGCTTTGGCGGGGCGCTAGGAGTAACTTTCCCATTACTCCAATAAAGGGTTCACCCTCGTCAGCCTATACATCCACAGCCTCCTCTGCATTCCTAGTTACTGCTTCCTCTGATTCCGACTCCTCATCAAATTCAGCTATCTGCAGTTGTTGTCGCTGAGGGCATTCATTGGACTTATGCCCCGGTTGGAAACACCTAAAGCATTTGATATTGGAGGGTTTAGCATATGGATTAGGTGCCGTGTTGCTCTTCGGTTTATACGGAATTTTTGCTTCCGTGCTCACACCAGAAGGGGTGGCAGATTGGATTGGTGGGGGATTACTATTTCCCGAACGAGTAACTGACTGTGTCGCGGCTTTGTTCGAGTTGGGAATCGGCTCTTGCCAATGCCTCCTATAATTTGGGGTCTTCAGCTTGCGGTTCTGCTGGACTTCAATTTTGAGGGTAGATTTACTGCTTGCGGCATGGACCAGACGGAGTTCAATTCCAACTGGTCTTGGATTGTGTCCTTGAGGCCTTCAATGTATCATGCTACCAATTGGTTGGGTGACTCGTTGAGATCATTTCGGGCGCTTAATCTGTGGAACTCTTCCGTGTATTCACTAACGGATCTGGTGCCCTGCGTGCAATGCTGGTATCTCATGTAGAGTATCTGCTCGAAATCGGTGGGTAGAAATTGTGCCCTCAGGAGCTGCTTCATTCTGGTCCAAGTGCGGACTCTATCACGCCCTTCACGCCGATGTGCTTGAAGTGTCTGTTCCCACCATGCACTGGCTCCCGCTCTCAACCGACATGCCACATACTTCACCTTCTTGTCCGGATCAATATCCATGTAATCAAAGAAGTTTTCCACTGCCTTTTCCCAGTCAAGAAAATCTTCAATGTGTAAATGGCCGTCAAAAAAAGGAATATCCATTTTTACCTTGAATTCTCCCTGGTGCGGTCTATAAGGAATGGGACGTCGATTCCTTGGGTGCTCTGCGACCTCCAAATTATCCAATTCCTCTCCGCTGGAATATTGTGGAATCACGCCTCTCGCTGGTTCTTCTTCTGAATCGTAATGATCCAGGTGATTAAGCTGCTGATATCTTCCTACAGGTTCTCCGACCATTCTTCGCCGAGGTGCTGGCCAATTTACTCGTGCCTCTTCCCGGTGCTGCTCCTGATGCATTGACCTCGTCCGCAGGAAATTGAATTCTCTGCGCATATCTAGTGCCAGCCGTTGCACGTCGGCGGCAATATCGTCAATCCGGCGATTGACAATTTCTTGATTCGCCCACAACGCCTCAAGCGTCCGAGCTCCCTCGGCTGCTGGCTCCTTGCCTTTATCCTCCATTCCGTTGCCAGATACGAGTGGCTCTGATACCAGATGATGTCCTTCTGCAGGATGCTGATATCGAGGTTGCCCTTCTTCAGGATGCCACTACCTGGAACAAAACAAACGGTGAAAGCAAACAAGCAAACACAGAGCAAAAGGGGAAGAGTACCTCTGTATTCTTTTGTATTTCGTATAGAAAGGTTGAAGACAAAAAGCTGCCCCGATTCTACCTCCTTTTCCTATATGTATGCTCAGTAATTTCCTATTACTATTTTAGTGTAACTAAAGGAAAAAAGATAGTAAAAGTTTTAAAACAGAAAAAGAAATAAAGATAGTGGACATGCTGCTGGTTGTTAGGAGGTGTAGGAATACTCGCAGGTGTCAATAGCTTAACCGGTACATCATTAAGCATACATGCAACATTTATTTATTTATTTATTTATTTTTTAAGCATACATGCAACATATTTAATCTGGTTCTCTAGATCAATTTCCATATACTCAAAAAATAAATTTAAACTAATCTCTCACAATCCAAATAGTTCTCAATGAGTAATTTACCATCAAAATACGGTATGTCCAGCTTAACTCAAAATTCATTGTAATGTCGTTCAGTCTCCCTCAGACGCCTCTTACGTCGATTGTTCATCATCCGAATAAGGCGCCTCTATTATTTGAGAACTCGTCTACCTTTTATCGGGCTCGACCCCTCGACTCGCTGCCGGCATCGTTGTCGGTAAAACTGCATGAGTGGAATGCATCTGATCCATTCTAGCGTTGAGCTACCGCAACTCTTGACGCAATTCATCATAAAACCGATGAACTCGTCTGTATTCCGTGCCAAATTGTGATGCTCGGTCCGAAGAGCTTCAAGGCTGTTGTCAATTTCGAGAGCCACCCGCCTGCTACTTTCATCCATCAAATTCTTATGATACCAATACTAATGTAGGATCCTGTGGTAGAAGCTTTGAAGTAAACAGTACAACAATAACCTGAGTTCTTACTGTATGGAGAAAACAGAGTTTTACTATATATCAAAAATTGCTCTTCCTCCATACAGACTTCAGCTAAGTACTTCTTTCCTCAACAATTTAGGACTAAAATGGCCTAGATAGACAAAAGTAAAACATCTACGGTAATACTAGTAATAGCAACAAAAAGAGTAATGGTATGTTGTCCTAACTAACAGAATAAGAAACATGTTCGAATACATTTTATTCGCCAGGTAACGATAACTAATATGCTCTGCATCAAAGTGCGAATGTTGAAGATCAAGTTTATATATATGAAATCCCTTAAATAAAAACATCAAAATGTCTTTTGATATAATGGTTGAAATTTAATTGCAAACTTCAAAGCTGTGTTCTTATAGAGGAGGACTCCTGCATGAGTGTTAAGTGAATATGCTTATGAATTTGATAACCCAATTGCAGATAAAGTTGAAAATATATGGATAATAGGCAAGGAATTTCTCTTGAATAACATACCAAAGTTAAAACGCTAATCATTTTAAAGCATATTCTACTAACATTTTCAATGTTATTGAACAATCGTAAACTGAGATTTCATTTATGATGCAGCGGCTAACAGGGAAGAAGAATACCGTAGTATGTTAAAGGTGGAATGTTCAACATCCAATCCTAAGCATGTTGACCCTCATTTTCCACTCACTAAGACCTTAGGATCTTTCCTAGAACTAGACCTTAGAGCCTATTCTAGAGCCTAGGATTTCCCTTAAAACCTAGACCTTAGGGTTCTTTCTAGATCCTAGGATCAATCCATACTCAAATCAATCCATCCCTTTGACCCACCTTGATCTCAAATCAATCCATCCTTTTGATCCACCTTGACTTCAAATCAATCCATACCCTTGATTAACTCAAATCTCAAATCAATCTAAACTCCATCCAATTCAAATCCAAATTAATTCAAACTTCAAATCAAATCCAAATCCAGAAACCCAGACTCAAATTCAAACTCCAGAGGCCTTGTCCTAAAGACCCTTTTCAGAGATTTTTCAAACATTTTAAAACCCAGCCAAATGATCTCTGATCCAGGATCTATCACTTGCAAAGTGATAAGACATGTCTCTAGAGGTTACCCTCCAACTTTGAGCTCATTCTGAGGTCTCTAACCCCAAAATTTGAATTAAAATTCAAAGGCTGTAAAACCTTCAAATATTTACAGCCTATGCCACTGAGTATAACCCTTTTGAGATCTTGACCTTGGAACCCTTATCCAAGCCTCCAATCACTTCTAGACCCTTGATTTTAACCCATTGAGCAGTAAACTGCATTTTTTCAAACCCTTTTTTGACCTTAGTTGACCAATAGGTCAAAATTGACCAAAACACCCCTATGGGGGGCTCAAATGGGGATTTCAAACCAAATGAGCTCCAAATGGGATGCAACCACCTCCAACAAATTCCAAATGTCATTTCAAATCTTTTGAACCTATTCCCAACCCTTGAGTCAACCTGATTGACCAAGTCAACTGGTTTGACCCAAGAGGCCCTTTAAGGGTCCAAATGGGTGTTTTGACCCAAATGACCTCTTTAAGCCAACCAACCACCTCCATTGGTCTTAAAATATTTATTTCAAACCTGTTGAGCCCAAACCCAGACCCTGGGTCAACCTGGTTGACCAAGTCAACCCAGGTTGACCAAACAGGCCCTTAAGGGTTCAAATGGTGATTTTGACCAAATCGACCCCTCCAAACCCTGGGACCACATCCAGTAGACTCAGGATGACATTCTGAATCTGTTAAATCCATTTCCAGCCCTTGAACCCAACTGGTTGACCAAGTCAACCAGTTTTGGCCTAAAAGCCCATTAAGGGCCCATTAAGCCTTTCTGATTCAATTGACATACATGGCTCTTGGAACCACCCTCCAATCCACCTAATCAACTCATTTGAATTATTTAAATGAAAATTTCATAACCTTTGATGGAGTTGACTGGTCAACCAGTCAACCCAAGGCTTAAGGGACCATTTGTATGGTCAAACCTTTCAACCCATTGAACCTAGCTCAAGCCACACCCATCCAGCCACTTGGAAAGACTCCATGACCTACTTGGATGCCACATCAGCCCCATTGACCAGTTGACTGGTCAATTTGGTCAAACCTAGGGTTTAGACCCTTTTTAAAAGGTCCTAATCAGCCTTTTAAGCCTTTTCCCCTGATTTAACTCCCCAAGGCTGACCCATTAGTGACCTAAAGCCCTCTAATAGGCCCTCTAACCAAGCTCCATCCCTGGTTTAGCCTTAAATGGCAATGTCCCCCTCCACTCATCCCAAAGCCGCCCAATGGGATTGAGGCGTGCCCAGCCTTTGGGTCAGCCTTCTGGCTGTCCCAGGGACACTTGGCAACATCTGGGGGCCTGATGAGTCGATCCCAGCCATCCGTTTGGCCTGGGGGCGTTTGAATAAGGGGAAAAGGCCTTAATGCCATAGATTCTAACCCTAATCATCTCTCACTACTCAAGCCCTCTCAAGCCCGGCCCCCAGTTCGTTTTGAGTCTCCAGAGCTTCCTCTACCTCCCCACTACAAAACCCAAGTGGTTGCACGTCACCGGCGGCGAGTTCTCCGGCGAACCCACCACCTAGACCGTCTCAAGCCCATAGCAGCCGATCCAGACGCGTTCGAGCTTGGATTTTCGCTGGGAATCTTCACTTGGACAATCTACAAGCTCAACCATCCAGAAAATTACGAAGATCTAACGGTATAACTCCCTAAAACCCTAGATCTAGGTCACATTAGTTAGGTCTAAATAGCTTTACGCTTTTAGGGTTTTAGCTAAAACAAACTATTCCCCATGATTTCTGTTCATGTCCTTAATCTATGTTTAAAATTTTAAGTGAAATGATCGATCCGATCGAGAGAACGAAGCGAAATTTGCTTTCTAGGGCGTCACTCACGGTCTCCGGCGAGTGTACGTTTTCTAGACCGTTGATCGTTCGATCAACGGTCCCGATCGAGCCCTTCCGCGGTCTGATTCGACCGCGCATTCGATCTCTCGCTCGATCAGCCGTCCGGCGAGATCTAGGCCGTCCTTTCGGAATAGCGGGATCGAATCTCCGCCGTCTGATCTTCTCCTGGTGAGATCAGACCGCGGGATCTGATCTCAGCCGTTGGATCGAACCCGCGGTTAATCCAACGGCTGTTACGCGCCGCTGACGTGGTTAAGTGAAAACCGCGTGAAGCGGCCAGCGGCCGACGCGTGTCCCCGCCGCCGCGCGGTTTCGATCCCGCCAATCCTAGCCCGCCGCGTGTCTGACCGCCGCCATTTAATTAAAAATAATGAGTTTTAATTATTAGTTTAATTGCTGAAACTTAAATAAATCATAGTAAATTAAATACATAACCAAAAATTAAGTATAATATATCATTTTCTTCAGTTTTTCATCTAGTTTATTTTAAAAATAAAATTAAACCCTTTTTGTTATTATTTTATTAGTAATTTAAGAAATACAGAAATATGTATTTCATTTTTAATTAATTATATGCAAATTATTTTTATCTGAAATTTGGCATGCATGTTGTTGAGTGCATGGCTGGTCTCCAGAAAAATTTTCAGTCTTATTTGAATAGGTTTTGAAGGTATTTTGAATTATTGGAGTATTTTCACCCTTTCTTATATTTAATTAAATATTAAGTATTTAAAAAAACATAAGAAAAAATATTTTATTATTTCCTAATTTCTATGGAGATCAGTGGATCCTTTAACTCATCAAAATGTATTTTAATAATATATTTAATTATTTTATAATATATATTTTCTATTTATATATATAAATTCATTTATATTTATGTATTTTAATATATATTTTGAAATTATATACATGTAAATCCTTAAGTGTTCAAGATTTCATTTGAGATCTTAAATGTTGATTGAGCATGTTTGAATGGAATTAATGGGAATGATTAGTGGATAATCATTCCTTGATTATTCACTAATTTTGTCTTAATTATGTTAATTAGTTAATTGCATGTTTAAGGTGCACACACCACTTAGTCTAAGGCTCTCCTAGATTTAGGTGTTGAATGTGTTTATGTGATTCATGTATGCCTTATGTATTGAGTATGAGGGTTAGTTCAAACATTGATTCAAGCCCATCAAAATTAGTGACATAATTAAGGACAATAATTAAGGATTCATGTATAGAAAACTTAGAGAAATTTCAATAATTAGGATTCACCTCCTCTTTAGTTGAAACTCTGAACATTTGAACTTAGTGACATCCTCAGCCCCTAGAGAAATTTTTACTAATTTTTGAGGCCATTAGGTCCCCTAACTAATTTTCTAAGTCTTAAACCCTTAATTAAGCCTTTAAAACTTCTAAAAATTCTAATAAATCCAATTTAAGTCCAAAAATTACATATAAACCCTCAAACTGACCAGAATTCAGTCCTTAATCTGTGATAATTAAAAGCCCTTTGATTTGACAGCAATTTAAACCCTAATTTAATTTTAAGTGAAAATCAATATTTAATCAAGATAATTAATTAGTAATAATATAAAAAATCCAAAAATCTCCCAAACACTTGGGGATCCCTCCTTAGGTTATTCCTGACCTTTGGAGGTGTTTTCAAGAGATTGGGAATTTGTTTGAAGCAAAATCACAAAAGAGACCCTCTAATTAAGAAATTCCTAAAATTCATTAAATACCCAAACTTCCAAAATTCATAACTAAATCAAGAAAACTCCAAATCACCCAAACTCACTTGCATTCAATTCCTAATAAGCCCTAATATTTATTAAAAATATTAAACTCCAGAAATTTGCAATATTTTAAAAAGTCAACATTTTGGTCAACTCTAGGTCAAAACCGGGTCAAAACTTCTAAAAATCATAACTTTTGATAGAAAACTCCAAATTGAGTATACCAACTGTCTAACAACTCATAATTAGGTCTAGTATTTATTAAAAACCTGAAATCCTAAAGATTAACTCTAATTTTAAAGTCCATTTTTGACCCCTTAGTTAACACATCCGGATAACCTCTTAAAACCTATTAATCCTTTCAAACTCTAGAATTTTCTTAATAGGCTAATAAAATTCTCAACTAATCTATTAAAATCAGTAACCAACTCCCTTTAATATTAACCCACTCCTTTAATTCCAACCAATTTAAATAACTTAATCAACCCCGATTGCTACTGGGTAACCCAGGCCTACGAGGCTATTAGCTTAGCCCCAAGGAAGGTGAAATAAACTTCACGGCCTCGGTGTGAAACAAAGGTAGCAATCAATTAACTTTTAAAATATGTTTAATTAAAATTCTTAATCTACTAATACTTAAATCTTAATCTAAATCCCTTTTGAACCTTAACGAACCCAGACTTTTAGACAACTTCAACTAATTACCCACTTTAGGACCTATCCCAGCCACACGACCTTTTACACACACTTTAGATGATGTGCTAGGACAACCAACTCTAGATCTAGGTTAGGCCGGTGTTTACTTTACTGCTGTGTGCCGGATTTTTCGTAGTTTTCACTGCATGTTGTGAATGAAATTGCTTTGCTGTGTCTGCTTACTTTTTTTTCTCTGTACTCTGTGGATGGATTGATGTGTTTGGCGACTAGATTACCCTTAGGTTAGGCACGATCTGGATGTTGACACAGTTTTCTGCAGGTGGCCACGCTCATGCAGGGCAATATAAAAAGGGGGCTAAATCAATAAAAAAATTATTATCAATCGTTATAACTGCTTGCACAGGTGCTTCAGCTGCTAAAGCCCCCAAATAAAAGGAGCGTGGCCAGTGTGTTTACTTTTTTTTTTGCTCATATACAACTGCTTGGGAATAACTGCTTTATATATATTAATTGCTTAGGATAACCCTGCAGGTGAGTCTAGATCTTTTATTTTGATATAAATGTAATTTGTGCAAGTGTCAAGTGTTGTGAAAGTTTATTTTGAGCTGGGATACATAGATCCAAAGCTTGGATTCCAAAGAGGAAAGGATACCCCTTTAGGGAACACTCCTTTTCCATTTGGAAATCCAAATTTGGATCATACCTCTTCCTTACCCAAAGAGGAAGGAGCGGCCTTCCCCTTAGAGGGAAGTGCCCTCTTATCCATTTGGGTAATCCACTACGAAGATTCCAAGAAGATTGAAGAAAAGGAGTCCAAAGAAGAATGAGATTGAAGACTTGAAGATTTGAAGATTAAGGGTATCCCACTCAAAATAACTTGCGTCATTACTAGGTTTAGAATCCGGGTTGTTGTCAGTGGTGCCCGGCCACTTTACTTTCTGCAAAATTCTGGTTTGTAATAAGCAAGGCAACTTTGCCTACGGACATTTATTAATTAGTTAATTTATATTTGATGTGATGAATTGATTGCCTTTAGGACTACCTGCTTTTCTTAGTTTTTTGGCGATTGTGTGCCGCTTTTGTTTTTGCCTGGACTCGTGAGGCTCGTGAGGGTGTGAAAATTTTTATATTCATAACCTTGAAGTCTAAAATTTTAGTGAGTCTAAATAACATAGAAAGATAACGAATCTAGGGAATTAGCCGGGGATCGACCCCGGGGTCGCATGCATATTTTTGCATTACTCTTTCCTTGCTTTAGACCCTTCCCCGCCTGCGGGTAGAGTCCGGATAGTCTGACCTATGAGGACGAGGTGCCGGACCTGGGGAAGTCCAGTCTTCTAAAAAACTTTTTTATAAGCCTGTTTTTAAAAATTTCAAGCATATTTGATTTGAGGTTGTTAACCAGCATGCATTGCATTAGATACAAACTTAAAGAGTCAAAATTTTAATTGCATAGTCCTTAGCATTTTTGCACCCAACATAAGTCAAAGGGGGGCCAATTAGGAAAATCTCTAGATGTCGGCCCCAACTCTCCAAAACTTTAATTACAACGTCCCTACCACTCTTTCATAAAAGACCGGACTCATCTCTTTTAAATCGACTAGGTGGTTAGCTGGCTCCCCAATCCAGGCCGGGGTAAGTCCAGACCTTGCACTGCATTAGTTAGGATCGGACGACTGTGGTCCAGTGTCCGAAATAGATTTAGGATCCGGGGCAGATCTTTGATTATAAGACCCCAAATTTCGGGAATATAGTCCCAAATTTCTAATAAAATGCTCAACTCTAATTAAATACCATTTCAGACCAAAACATAAAGCCCAACACTTAGATTAAGTTGAGACACTTCCGGATGGTTCTGGAATCTCAAGGTGTCTCCTACCTCTCTACCTTCGAATCTGTTAATAACTGCTCAATTTTGATCCATTCCCTTTTGAGTTTCCAGAATTCACTTCTCTTTTTGATATCACTCCTAGAAATTCTAACAAAATTTTGCCATTATTTTAATCGAGAGTTTTCGTAGGAGGCTTTGTCTCCCTACGATGTAATTAAACTACGAGGGCTTGCGCTCGTAGGAGATTTGGAACCCCACACACCTGATTTTAAAATTGATTTTTAAAACTTCACTAGATTTCTTTGGGAAAAGTTAAAGAATGACCGTCGTCGTTGCATTAGAAGAATTATCGTAGAATGGTGTCATTTTCCTTTTGGGGAGATACATCCTTCTTCGATAAGGCTTTAGATGCGAATGCGACGATCATACTTCTTGGATATTATAATTGGGTACTTAGTTGAACTCTACTTTGTTCCCTCGGAGCCATATGAAGTTCTCTTTAGAACCCGATCATAATATTCGAGATGTGTTCACATAATTCTTCTAAGCCTGAACACCGTTATGAAAGTTTATCTTCGTCCTTCGGGATGATATATTCTTTCTAACGAGTTGATTCGACCTCAGAATTAGAATTCAACCTTAATCTTAAAATCCCCAAAGAAAACTAATATTTTTCAAAACATGTTTTCAAAATTCCACCAACAAAAAAATGGCACGCCCGGTGGGACAAATCTCTCTCTCCATCTTTAATAATGGCAAAAATTTGTTTCATCGGTAGTTTTAACTATCATTTCTTCTGTTGGTCCCTTACTCATTTCTTCCTTGGGTTAGTGTGGCCAACATCTAAAATAATAACAAAATATTAAAAGAGAGGTTTTTACCTCCAAATTTGATTTCATTTAGATTTCTGTTCTGATTTTGACCTTCTGCCCCGGCATAGCCCGTGAGGCGACAGTGTCAAATCAGATCTCTGGAAATCTTTTTTTTTTTTTTTTATTTTATTTGGATTTATGGCCAATAAATTTTTTTCGTTCAACATATAAATCCTTAAAATTGAAAAGCATTCAAAATTTTTGATTTCATTCCAAACTTGTTAGTTTTAACCCCCTCATTTCTCCTTTAACTTCTAAGGGTGGGGAGGGTTAAACTATCCTTTTTTACTTGGGCTTTCTCACAATTCCATAAGCCTTCGGGCAAGGGGAAACTCTGTCCATTGTGTTTTGGAACTTGTAAGAGAACCCATTTCAAATTCTCAAAATTTTTTTCAAAGATTTTCTTAAACTCGAAGTTGACATATGTTACCCCATAGGATTTCTTCGTGGGCTAATATATGTCATACTCTCAAAAAAAAAAATATAATAATAAAATACTTTTTACTACTCCTTTCAAAAAAAAATCTAATTTCAGTCATTTTCTTTAACTTTCAGAAAATCTCAAATGGCTGGCCAACTGATTTTCTCTTTTGACCGAGAATTGTCCTCAACTGTTAATGACCAAGGAAGCACTATTATTTTTGGAATGGGATTTAGTACTCTAGAGCTCTCTATGGATGGACACCAGATTGTAAGCCTGGATGCCAGTAAGGAAACTCCCCCGGTAGTTGAGTTAATTGTGGGATCTGCACCCACCTTGCCAGTAGTCAGTGATGAACAGAAACAGTCTGAGCCAGTTGTTGAGCCTTCCACTGAAATTAAGTCTGTTTTTGAAGAAGGGTCTAGCTCTGGACTTAGATTCACCACGAAGAATCAGAAGAAGAATTACTTGAGGAGACTTAGGAAGAAAATCTCTAAGGCTAAGAGAGTTCTACCCTTTAAGACCTTGGCTCAAGTAGAACCTGAGGCTGTTGAGGAGCTACCTATTCCTGCTTCCTCTCCCCTCCTAAAGGGAAGTCGCTTTTACCCCTTGGCTTCAGCTCAAGGGGAGGAGAGGATAGCCAGGATAGCCCGTTCTCCACCATGCCCGGTCGACTACTCGACCAAGAAGACTCAGAAAGAAAAACACCTTCAAAAGACAAGAACTTTGAGAAATATAATTCATACCTGCGCTGCACAGACTGGGCAGACTAAAGAGGAATATGTGAAACAGTTAAAGGGAGTGATCTCACATCGCTTCCAAAAAGAAGTGCTGAAGGAGGAAGTATCTGAAGCAAAGAATTTAACCCCCCTCAATTCGTTAGGAAAAATAAGAAGTATGCTAGACAGCCTGCTACTTCGGTACTGGTTGATGGATATCACTGGGTGCCACGCCCTCTGTCCTCTCAAACAGAGGGTATTGTGTTGACTGGGTCCGAGAGAGGCCGCCATTCTACTGGTAGACCCTCGGTACCCCCACATAAAACTGTGAGATTGGCCTCTGTGATTGTCAAACCAAAGGGGGTTGAGGCCCAAAAGTCTGTGGACCTCAAAGGAAAAAGACCTAAATCTCCTGAAAGGAGATATGTGCCAAAAAGAACTAAGTTGGAGAGTCTGCCACCACCCCCCTAGAACTTCTAAGTTCATTCTGCAACTCCAACGAGTTTCAGTCGACCCTACTCCGAGTTCAGTTGAATTGATGGATGTTCAGGCTAGTACTCCAGTTGTTACAGTTGACAGCCCTGCCACAGCCAGTTTGACCCCGGATCCAATAGTCACCGTTCCTGCTACCCCAGTTAATGATCCCCAAAGTTCGAGTGTCATTCCTAGGCCCCTTAGTCAGGTGTCTGAGGACCTTACCTTACCAGATGTGGGAACTATCACTTTACAAGCTCCTACTTCTCCCGAGGAATATGTCCCTCTCCCTGTAGAGGATGCCACTCTTCTGACTACCAGCTCTGGGATAGTCGAAGAGGAGAGAATTGACCAGGATTTAGAAATGGAAGATGAACCGGATACGAAGTCTCAACCAGATCCTAATCCAAAACTTACAGAAATCATTGCCCTTATGGATTCTGAAGAGTTGTTTGATATGGCTGAGTATAAAGGATACTTACCCCTTGACCCTAAATCAATTGGGGATAGACCGGTCGAGGAGGTAGTCCAAGAAATAAGAAACATCTTGTTGAACAAGGAAGGAATGGCTTCTTTTGACCCCGATACGGATGATCTCCTTGGAGATGAAGATGATTATGTTGGGGGCGTTCATGTGGTTGAAACTAGAGGGTCTAATAAAGAAGCTGAGCCCAGCAAAACGCCGATTTGTTAAGGATGATGATCCGCATGCTGTTGAGTCAGAGTCAGATGAGTCTGTGAAAGATAAAGATGAAGAACATATAAAAAAACTTGGAGACTCAGCTTGCTAGCATGATGTCACAAGTTAGAGAAATGCAAGAGAAGTTGGACAAATCACAGCAAGAGTCTTTTAAGATCCACCAGTCAGCTCGAGAGCTCACAGAAAAGGCCAAAAGGGCAGAACTTAATTCCAAACCTCTCGAGTCATCGCCTGTAACTCTCCCTTGTCCAGTAGAGACACCTCCAGTTCACCCTGCAGTCTCCTCCATTCCTTCAATCCCACCTCAGAAGGATATCAAACAATTAATTGAGGACCAGGTAAGGGAGGCCTTAGCCCATGCTCAAGGAACTGTGTCTATTTCAAAGGGTAGACCCTACCCCGAGGAATATGACTTAGTTCCCTACCCAAAGGGCTTTGTGCCACCAACTTTTAAAGTTTTCACTGGAATCGAAAACCCGACAGCATCTGGCCCACTTCCGAGCAAGCTGTTGCAACGCAGGAGGGTCAGATGCTCTGCTATTTCGCCAATTTGTAAGTAGTCTTTCCGGCATTGCTTTTGAATGGTACGCCGATCTGCCCAACGGTTCAGTAAGAACCTTTAGCGACCTAGAAAACCTCTTTCTTAAGAGATTTTCTGGAGCGCAACAACGCACCACCGTGGGCGATCTCGTGGTTGAAAAGCAAAAGCCGGGAGAGTCTCTAGTTGAGTACATCTTGAGGTGGCGAAACCTCTCGATGAAGTGTGAACCCCAGTTGCAAGAACAACATGCTGTGGAGATCCTTTTGAAGAATATCCACGGTCCTGTTGCTTTTCTCCTGAAGGGTTTCACTATTAAAACTTTTGAGAAACTCCTTAATAAGGCTAGCAACTTGCAGGAAGAGGCTCCTAGGATGCCATTCTTACGAGAACAGTCCGAAGAAAGGAAGGGTCCAAAATTGGTGAAAACATTTGAAAAGAAAAGCTGTGGTCTCAGCAGTAGATAAAGGAAAGAGGCCAGTGGTTAGTCAGCCTAGCACTCCACTTCCACCACAACCGCCTCAGAAGCAGCCCTTTCAGATAGTTCCTCAACATACTAGAGATCCCTCCTTCATCCCTTTTAGAGAGAGATTGGCAAAGCCTTATCCATTTAAAAGGGAGTCAGTTAAGAAGATCTTCAGAAGTCTGTTAAAGAAACCAGATTTTCAGTTGCCAGAGGCTAGGAGGCCTGAGGATGAGAGCAAGAAAGATGATCCCAAGTATTGCCCGTACCACAGGATGCTTAGTCACCCTCTTGAGGACTGCGTTGTGTTTAAAGACTGGCTTGAGAAGAACTACACCCAAGGTAACATCATAATACCTAAAGAATACTTGGTCGATTCAGAAAAGGCTTCAATCAAGACCATTTCAGGTAATCCTCTTAACTCTTCTTGCTTTGTTGAAGATGGTTGGGACATTGCTCTGTCCCGGGCACTTAAAAAGTCGATTAACAAGTCTTTTCGTCTTTCTCAACAGCTGACTACGATAGCCCAGGCCCCGGTGTGGAAAGTTGACCTGGACGCTTCGCAGAAGGATGTTGAGCCACTTCCCTCTCCAGTAGTCTTAGGAACTACTGAGAAAAATGTAAAAGAAGAAAAAAAATTGATTTTGTAGAGAGGAAGTGTGTAGATGAGAGATGTATTAGAATGGCGGATGGTGGTGTTAAAACCCTTTCCCCTCTTTTGTTATCTGACTTTTACTTTGCCCCATCAAAGGCGAAGGGTCAAAAGATGAATAAAAAACATCCTTCTACTTCTGTCTTGATGATTAACCATGAATCTCAAATGCAAACTGATGACTCTCCTGTTTCAAATCAAACTCCTAATGAACCAAATATCGAAGTTAACCAAACCGACCTCCCCGAATCCGCTGTTCAAGAAGATGTCGAATGTGAAGCCTTATCAGAAAGTGATTTCCCCCAATTTGATTTCCAGGGGAGTCCTATCGAGATAGAGTTTTCAGATTCTGACTCTCTTTCGGGAAACGACGATCCAATGCCTACAGTGAGTGTAGACACCGCTTTAGTTTGCCCGCCCGAGGATATCGAGCAGGTGCAACTTCGTGGTGGTAAAGTCTTACCTCCTAGGTTGCCCCCTCAGGACAAAGGCAAGCAATCCTCATTTGAAGATCTAAATCCAGATTCCCCTCAGCAACCAGAATTTCCTCTAATTCCTCCGGGTTTCGAGTCTGTCGTTCCTAGGGTTGATTATAATGTTCTAGCCCACCTTAGGAAGTTGCCAGCAAAATTAAGTATTTATGACGCCCTCCTCCTTTCCAAAGAAATGAGGGAGTCATTAATTAAAGCACTTCTCGATCCCGAGATTTGCTTAACACAGTTGGCTGCAACTTCAGAAGGTGAGGCTCTCTACTTCAAAGAGATCCCTGGGGTTACCTTTTCAGACGAAGATTTACTCTTGAGAACTGCTGACCACAATCGTCCCCTCTACATTACTGTAAATGTGGGAAATTTCAAGTTATCAAGAGTCCTTGTTGATCCGGGTGCATCGGTCAACGTGATGAACATAAAGACCCTTGCTTATCTCAGAGTTGATACTAGCAAGCTTTCAACCGACAGGTTGGTGCTTCGTGGGTTCAATGAGAAGGGCGAGAGAGCTTTAGGTTCGATCACTCTACTCCTAGAAATAGGAGGTTTAAAAACTGAAGCTAAATTTCATATATAATTGATTCGACTACGTCCTTTAACGCACTTCTAGGTAGACCCTGGATTCACGAATATAGAATGGTTCCATCTACCCTGCACCAATGCATTAAGTATCAACGAGACGGCATTGAACATGTGATTAAGGGTGATTTGCAACCATTCTCGATTCAAGAAATTGGGATCTACGAAGATGCTGCATATTTTGCACCAAAAGGGTCCTCGTCCCGTTCTAAATTAGAGATCAAATTTGAGGAGAAAATGGTTGAACAAAAATTCAACACAAAAGAAAGAAAAAGATAAAAATATCAGTCAAGAAATGACACAATCAAGTAGTGAAGACGACTCTGATATCGTTGTCCTTAGGCCTCCAAGCACATTACCTCAAAGAGGTGGGAGGATGGCTTTAAGGGCACGAGGTCGAGGCCGTGCTTCGATAGATAGAAGAGCAGCACCTGTCTACATTGATCTGGAATCAGACTCTGATGGTGAACTAAAACATCAAGGTGCTGCCTTCTCTCTCGATTACCGAAACATAAATACTCCTCCAAAAAAATTGATCTCACCTTAGACCAGGACAGTGACCCTGAGGTGGATATCTCAAAAGTTAAAAGTGACGAGCCTGAATTAACAATGTATGAAAAGCTCACTAGAAGGATTGAGGCCCTTTCTCTGACCCCACTGTCAGCTGGCAGGGTTGTAGGGTTGGAAGTCAAAGTGGCCCCCAACTTGGATGGTGAAGTTAAGAAAGTCCAGAAATTCTTTCCTGGCTCCTCCTCCGCAAGGGACGAAGGTGATGTAACCCTTGAGGAGGCAGATTTTAATGAATTAATGGAATTACCTTTCGGCTACTTCCCTGTTTGTGTAAAGAATACTTTTTCTAAAGGTTCTGTACCATACCGATGGACTAAGGGTCAAGCTAGATACCACGAGAATATTTGGCGAACAAAAACAAATAAAAATCCAACAAGTGGTATTGGCTTTGGAACAATTAGTTCATTCGATGATGATGAGTATTGCCTAATGATAACTTACCATCTCGATTCTCCAAATGTCCCTACAGATCCTCCTTGTCCTCTAGATGGACTCTGTTTGGAGACTTTAGACGATCCCGATGATCTTCAAGTTCGGGATGCACCCCCTGAATTTGAAGAGGAAATTAAGTCGACAGTCGATGAGTTAAGAGAAATTAACCTGGGAAACGATGATGATCCCCGTCCGATTTTCATAAGTACTTTGTTGAGCGAGAGTGAAACCCAAGACTTAATCCAGTTGTTTTCGAGAGTTTAGAGATTGCTTTGCCTGGACATATGACGAAATGCCAGGTTTGCCTGCTGAGGTAGCAGTCCACAAACTTGGGGTTCGCCATGATGCCATTCCTGTTAAACAAGCTCCTCGACGCATGCGCTTAGAGATTGAGCAACAAGTTGTTTCTGAAGTTAAGAAATTGGCAGAAGCCGGATTCATTCGAGAGGAGCAATACCCCTCTTGGGTGGCCAGCGTCGTGCCAGTTCGAAAGAAGAATGGTCAGATTCGGATTTGTGTCGACTATAGGGATCTGAATAAGGCATGCCCTAAGGATGAGTTCCCCCTACCAATACCAGAACTCATGGTGGACATTGCCTCCTCACATGCTATTTTCTCCTTCATGGATGGCTCGTCGGGTTATAACCAAATCAAGATGGCCCCTGAAGATGAGAGAAATACGGCGTTCAGGACCCCTATTGGAATCTTTTGTTATAAGGTAATGCCATTCGGCTTGAAGAATGCCGGAGCAACCTACCAACGGGCCATGACCCGTATCTTTGACGACTTAATTCATAATCAAGTTGAATGTTATATTGATGATTTAGTTGTCAAGAGCAAGGTTAAAGAGGCTCACCTACATGACTTAAGAGTTGTTTTCGAACGGTTGCGCCGCTACGATTTGAAAATGAACCCCTTGAAGTGCGCCTTCGGCGTCGCTTCGGGGAAATTCTTAGGATTCGTAGTGAGGCACCGCGGAATCGAGATAGATCCTGCTAAAATTGAAGCCATCTTAAATATGCCATCTCCTAAGAGCCTTACTCAATTAAGGTCTCTACAAGGTAGATTGGCATATATAAGGAGGTTTATTTCTAATCTTTCCGGGAGATGTCAACCCTTTTCTGTCCTTGCGAAAAAGGATACTAAATTCGTATGGGGCGAGAAGTGTCAAAATGCTTTTGATGATATCAAACAATACCTTTCTAACCCGCCAGTCTTGGCAGCTCCGATTCCGGGAAAGCCATTAATCCTCTACACCGCAGCTCTAGATGAGTCTTTAGGTGCCCTGTTAGCTCAAGTTAACGACGAAGGAAAAGAGAATGCTCTCTACTACCTTAGTCGAAGACTCCTTCCTACTGAAATTCGATACCCGTCAATTGAGAAGCATTGTCTCGCTCTAGTTTTTGCAGCTCAGAAACTGAGGCATTACATGCTCTCCCACTCAATCAGTCTGATTTCAAGAGTTAATCCTTTGCAATATCTTATGACCCGACCTACGTTGTCAGGACGTTTAGCCCGTTGGTCTATGATATTGTTGCAATTTGAGATTACTTTCACTCCTCTCCGTGCTGTGAAAGGACAGGCTGTTGCCGACTTTCTGGCAGCACACCCGCTGCCAGCAGATTCTCCTCTGAACGATGACTTACCCGACGAACAAATCATGAGTTTGGGGGAATCTAGAGAGGCCATCTGGGAATTATATTTTGATGGGGCAGCATCCTCTCGTAGGATTGCGACCCAACAATCTGTGATTCCTGGAAAGGCTGGAGTCGGTCTAATTTTTTTACACACCAGAAAAAGGAATGATGCATTTTTCCTACCACTTATCGGAGCCTTGCACAAACAACGAAGCTGAATACGAAGCTCTGATAACTGGTTTGGAACTTGCAATTCTAATGGAGATTAAAGAGATTAAGATCTTTGGAGATTCCCAACTAGTTATTAACCAAGTCGCCGGAACTTATAAAGTCTTGAATCCGAATCTCCTAAAATATCACCAATACACACTTCACTTGTTGGAACAAATCCCCATTGCTACTTTGTATAGGGTTCCCCGTGGAAGCAATTCTGCGGCAGATGCCTTAGCAAAACTCGCAAAGGAATTTGCATGTCCTGAGGAGGATTCCATCCCTATAGAGATACAGGGTCGTAAGACTCTTTCTCTTATAGATTTGGAATACGTTAATAAGACTCCCCTCCAGATCCTTTCTGCCTCTTCGACAACTGACGAAGAAGGCGATTGGAGACGACCCTTAGTCGATTACCTTAAAGAAGGGAAGCTTCCCCAGGATAAATCACTCTCCAACCAGATTAGGAAACGTGCCCTGTCATATGCACTAGTTAACGATCTGTTGTACCGTCGGTCTTTCGATCACATGTGGCTGCGCTGTTTGAACAAGCGAGAAGCCCAGAAAATTGTTAATGAAGTTCATTCAGGACTGTGCGGTGCTCATCAATCGGGTCCAAAAATGAAATTAAAAATTAAAAGACTTGGATACTACTGGCCTACAATGATTGACGATTGCATGAATACTGCAAAGCACTGTCATCAATGTCAGGTCCATGGTGTGGTTTTACATCAGCCGCCTAATGTGTTACATCCTACGATAGCCTCGTGGCCCTTCGAGAGTTGGGGCACGGATATCATTGGGCCGATTGACCCTCCCTCCGCAAGAGGTCATCGTTTCATATTAGCTGCAACTGATTACTTTTCAAAGTGGGCGGAAGCAATTCCCCTACGAAACGTAACATCACACACCATGTCTTAAAATTCTTTCGTGACCATATTGTATATCGATTCGGCGTACCCCGCAGAATCATATCAGATAATGGGTCCGCATTCAAGTCTACAAAAATCAATAATTTTGTAAGGCGCCATAATATCGATTGGAGATATTCGACGATCTATTACCCTCGGGCAAATGGATTGGCCGAGGCCTTCAACAAAACCTTGGTGCAAATTGTTAAAAAGACCCTCGATGATAACAAACGACAGTGGGACGAGCGGTTGGTGGAAGCTCTGTGGGCCTATCGTACCACTTATAGAACCCCGACCCAATCCACCCCGTTTGCACTAGTGTATGGATCTGAGGCTGTTCTACCCTTGGAAATACAAATCCCTTCGCTTAGAATTGCAGTTCAGAATCAAATTACCAATGAACAAAATGCAAAACTACGATTGGAAGAACTCGAAGGCCTTGAAGAGCGACGTCTCCAAGCTCAACAAAGTTTAGAGTTGTATAAATCCCGTATGGTTCAAGCCCACGATAAGTTAGTGCGACCTAGGACCTTCCAAGCGGGAGACTTGGTATTGGTCCTTCGGAGGCCTATCTTGGCCCATCGGAAGCTGGGAGGCAAATTTGAACCTACATGGGAAGGACCCTTCGTTATAGAGACTGTCTACGAAGGAGGCTCGTATCAGTTAGTAGATTGTAAAGGGAACCACCCGATGTTACCTGTCAATGGGCGTTTCCTTAAGAAATACTATGCTTGATGTAGCTCATTTTATCAATCAATAAAACTTCCTTTTCTTGATTCACAACTTAATTCTACCTTCTTTTAAGTTTTTTAACGTTCCTCTCTTTTTCCTTAAGGTTAGGTCTTTCCTTCCCTTAGGATTAGACCCGCTAGTGGTGGAGTACGCCCCCTGTGGCACCACCCTGGCCTTTCACTTGGGGATTAGTGGTGGAGTACGCCCTTCGTGGCACCACCCTGATTCCCATTCGCTAGTGATGGAGTACGCCCTTCGTGGCACCATCCTCAGTTTGCCAGTTAATTCTGCCTATTTGGAGTAAGTCTTCTATCAGCATCCTATAGGCCTAAGGTTGGGTGATGCCCTTCCTTAGACCCAAGGCTAGGTATTCCCTACCTTGGTTTCCAGTTGATCCGTCTACTAGGAGTAAGTCTTCTATCAGCATCCTGTAGACCTAAGGTTGGGTGATGCCCTTCCTTAGACCCAAAGCTAGGTATTCCCTACTTTGGTTTCCAGTTAATTCTGCCTATTTGGAGTAAGTCTTCTATCAGCATCCTATAGGCCTAAGGTTGGGTGATGCCCTTCCTTAGACCCAAGGCTAGGTATTCCCTACCTTGGTTTCCAGTTGATCCGTCTACTAGGAGTAAGTCTTCTATCAGCATCCTGTAGACCTAAGGTTGGGTGATGCCCTTCCTTAGACCCAAAGCTAGGTATTCCCTACTTTGGTTTCCAGTTAATTCTGCCTATTTGGAGTAAGTCTTCTATCAGCATCCTATAGGCCTAAGGTTGGGTGATGCCCTTCCTTAGGTGATGCCCTTCCTTAGACCCAAGGCTAGGTATTCCCTACCTTGGTTTCCAGTTGATCCGTCTACTAGGAGTAAGTCTTCTATCAGCATCCTGTAGACCTAAGGTTGGGTGATGCCCTTCCTTAGACCCAAAGCTAGGTATTCCCTACTTTGGTTTCCAGTTAATTCTGCCTATTTGGAGTAAGTCTTCTATCAGCATCCTATAGGCCTAAGGTTGGGTGATGCCCTTCCTTAGACCCAAGGTTAGGTATTCCCTACCTAGGTTTCTCCAGTTTCTTTGTCTACTAGGAGTAAGTCTTTTCCAGTTAAGTAAGTCTTCTATCAGCATCCTATAGGCCTAAGGTTGGGTGATGCCCTTCCTTAGACCCAAGGTTAGGTATTCCCTACCTTGGTTTCTCCAGTTTCTTTGTCTACTAGGAGTAAGTCTTCTATCAGCATCCTGTAGACCTAAGGTTGGGTGATGCCCTTCCTTAGACCCAAGGTAGGTATTCCCTACCTTGGTTTTACCAGTTTTCCTTATCCAATAGGTGTAAGCCTTCCGTTAGCATCCTATAGGCTTGAGATTGGGAGATGATCTCCCTTTCACTCCCAAAACTTTACTTCCATTCGGTCAACGCCAATGTGTGCAGCAGAAGTTCTTTCTACCACACACATTGGGGGTCCATTTGTTGACCTCATTTTTGTGTGAGGTCACTAAGACCCTTCCAGAATCCAGATCCAATCCTAGACCCTAGGATCCACTCTAGACCTTAGGATCTTTCCTAGAACTAGACCTTAGAGCCTATTCTAGAGCCTAGGATTCCCTTAAAACCTAGACCTTAGGGTTCTTTCTAGATCCTAGGATCAATCCATACTCAAATCAATCCATCCCTTTGACCCACCTTGATCTCAAATCAATCCATCCTTTTGATCCACCTTGACTTCAAATCAATCCATACCCTTGATTAACTCAAATCTCAAATCAATCTAAAAACCATCCAATTTCAAATCCAAATTAATTCAAACTTCAAATCAAATCCAAATCCAGAAACCCAGACTCAAATTCAAACTCCAGAGGCCTTGTCCTAAAGACCCTTTTCAGAGATTTTTCAAACATTTTAAAACCCAGCCAAATGATCTCTGATCCAGGATCTATCACTTGCAAAGTGATAAGACATGTCTCTAGAGGTTACCCTCCAACTTTGAGCTCATTCTGAGGTCTCTAACCCCAAAATTTGAATTAAAATTCAAAGGCTGTAAAACCTTCAAATATTTACAGCCTATGCCACTGAGTATAACCCTTTTGAGATCTTGACCTTGGAACCCTTATCCAAGCCTCCAATCACTTCTAGACCCTTGATTTTAACCCATTGAGCAGTAAACTGCATTTTTTCAAACCCTTTTTTGACCTTAGTTGACCAATAGGTCAAAATTGACCAAAACACCCCTATGGGGCTCAAATGGGGATTTC
The DNA here is from genome assembly GCA_019514585.1 of Dendrobium officinale. Taxonomy (NCBI): domain Eukaryota; kingdom Viridiplantae; phylum Streptophyta; class Magnoliopsida; order Asparagales; family Orchidaceae; genus Dendrobium; species Dendrobium officinale. The sequence goes on from CM033688.1 coordinate 68,959,177, forward strand.
AAACCAAATGAGCTCCAAATGGGATGCAACAACCCTCCAACAAATTCCAAATGTCATTTCAAATCTTTTGAACCTATTCCCAACCCTTGAGTCAACCTGATTGACCAAGTCAACTGGTTTGACCCAAGAGGCCCTTTAAGGGTCCAAATGGGTGTTTTGACCCAAATGACCTCTTTAAGCCAACCAACCACCTCCATTGGTCTTAAAATATTATTTCAAACCTGTTGAGCCCAAACCCAGACCCTGGGTCAACCTGGTTGACCAAGTCAACCCAGGTTGACCAAACAGGCCCTTAAGGGTTCAAATGGTGATTTTGACCAAATCGACCCCTCCAAACCCTGGGACCACATCCAGTAGACTCAGGATGACATTCTGAATCTGTTAAATCCATTTCCAGCCCTTGAACCCAACTGGTTGACCAAGTCAACCAGTTTTGGCCTAAAAGCCCATTAAGGGCCCATTAAGCCTTTCTGATTCAATTGACATACATGGCTCTTGGAACCACCCTCCAATCCACCTAATCAACTCATTTGAAATTATTTAAATGAAAATTTCATAACCTTTGATGGAGTTGACTGGTCAACCAGTCAACCCAAGGCTTAAGGGACCATTTGTATGGTCAAACCTTTCAACCCATTGAACCTAGCTCAAGCCACACCCATCCAGCCACTTGGAAAGACTCCATGACCTACTTGGATGCCACATCAGCCCCATTGACCAGTTGACTGGTCAATTTGGTCAAACCTAGGGTTTAGACCCTTTTAAAAGGTCCTAATCAGCCTTTTAAGCCTTTTCCCCTGATTTAACTCCCCAAGGCTGACCCATTAGTGACCTAAAGCCCTCTAATAGGCCCTCTAACCAAGCTCCATCCCTGGTTTAGCCTTAAATGGCAATGTCCCCCTCCACTCATCCCAAAGCCGCCCAATGGGATTGAGGCGTGCCCAGCCTTTGGGTCAGCCTTCTGGCTGTCCCAGGGACACTTGGCAACATCTGGGGGCCTGATGAGTCGATCCCAGCCATCCGTTTGGCCTGGGGGCGTTTGAATAAGGGGAAAAGGCCTTAATGCCATAGATTCTAACCCTAATCATCTCTCACTACTCAAGCCCTCTCAAGCCCGGCCCCCAGTTCGTTTTGAGTCTCCAGAGCTTCCTCTACCTCCCCACTACAAAACCCAAGTGGTTGCACGTCACCGGCGGCGAGTTCTCCGGCGAACCCACCACCTAGACCGTCTCAAGCCCATAGCAGCCGATCCAGACGCGTTCGAGCTTGGATTTTCGCTGGGAATCTTCACTTGGACAATCTACAAGCTCAACCATCCAGAAATTACGAAGATCTAACGGTATAACTCCCTAAAACCCTAGATCTAGGTCACATTAGTTAGGTCTAAATAGCTTTACGCTTTTAGGGTTTTAGCTAAAACAAACTATTCCCCATGATTTCTGTTCATGTCCTTAATCTATGTTTAAAATTTTAAGTGAAATGATCGATCCGATCGAGAGAACGAAGCGAAATTTGCTTTCTAGGGCGTCACTCACGGTCTCCGGCGAGTGTACGTTTTCTAGACCGTTGATCGTTCGATCAACGGTCCCGATCGAGCCCTTCCGCGGTCTGATTCGACCGCGCATTCGATCTCTCGCTCGATCAGCCGTCCGGCGAGATCTAGGCCGTCCTTTCGGAATAGCGGGATCGAATCTCCGCCGTCTGATCTTCTCCTGGTGAGATCAGACCGCGGGATCTGATCTCAGCCGTTGGATCGAACCCGCGGTTAATCCAACGGCTGTTACGCGCCGCTGACGTGGTTAAGTGAAAACCGCGTGAAGCGGCCAGCGGCCGACGCGTGTCCCCGCCGCCGCGCGGCGCGCGGTTCGATCCCGCCAATCCTAGCCCGCCGCGTGTCTGACCGCCGCCATTTAATTAAAAATAATGAGTTTTAATTAGTTTTAATTGCTGAAACTTAAATAAATCATAGTAAATTAAATACATAACCAAAAATTAAGTATAATATATCATTTTCTTCAGTTTTTCATCTAGTTTATTTTAAAAATAAAATTAAACCCTTTTTGTTATTATTTTATTAGTAATTTAAGAAATACAGAAATATGTATTTCATTTTTAATTAATTATATGCAAATTATTTTTATCTGAAATTTGGCATGCATGTTGTTGAGTGCATGGCTGGTCTCCAGAAAAATTTTCAGTCTTATTTGAATAGGTTTTGAAGGTATTTTGAATTATTGGAGTATTTTCACCCTTTCTTATATTTAATTAAATATTAAGTATTTAAAAAAACATAAGAAAAATATTTTATTATTTCCTAATTTCTATGGAGATCAGTGGATCCTTTAACTCATCAAAATGTATTTTAATAATATATTTAATTATTTTATAATATATATTTCTATTTATATATGTAAATTCATTTATATTTATGTATTTTAATATATATTTTGAAATTATATACATGTAAATCCTTAAGTGTTCAAGATTTCATTTGAGATCTTAAATGTTGATTGAGCATGTTTGAATGGAATTAATGGGAATGATTAGTGGATAATCATTCCTTGATTATTCACTAATTTTGTCTTAATTATGTTAATTAGTTAATTGCATGTTTAAGGTGCACACACCACTTAGTCTAAGGCTCTCCTAGATTTAGGTGTTGAATGTGTTTATGTGATTCATGTATGCCTTATGTATTGAGTATGAGGGTTAGTTCAAACATTGATTCAAGCCCATCAAAATTAGTGACATAATTAAGGACAATAATTAAGGATTCATGTATAGAAAACTTAGAGAAATTTTCAATAATTAGGATTCACCTCCTCTTTAGTTGAAACTCTGAACATTTGAACTTAGTGACATCCTCAGCCCCTAGAGAAATTTTTACTAATTTTTGAGGCCATTAGGTCCCCTAACTAATTTTCTAAGTCTTAAACCCTTAATTAAGCCTTTAAAACTTCTAAAAATTCTAATAAATCCAATTTAAGTCCAAAAATTACATATAAACCCTCAAACTGACCAGAATTCAGTCCTTAATCTGTGATAATTAAAAGCCCTTTGATTTGACAGCAATTTAAACCCTAATTTAATTTTAAGTGAAAATCAATATTTAATCAAGATAATTAATTAGTAATAATATAAAAATCCAAAAATCTCCCAAACACTTGGGGATCCCTCCTTAGGTTATTCCTGACCTTTGGAGGTGTTTTCAAGAGATTGGGAATTTGTTTGAAGCAAAATCACAAAAGAGACCCTCTAATTAAGAAATTCCTAAAATTCATTAAATACCCAAACTTCCAAAATTCATAACTAAATCAAGAAAACTCCAAATCACCCAAACTCACTTGCATTCAATTCCTAATAAGCCCTAATATTTATTAAAAATATTAAACTCCAGAAATTTGCAATATTTTAAAAAGTCAACATTTTGGTCAACTCTAGGTCAAAACCGGGTCAAAACTTCTAAAAATCATAACTTTTGATAGAAAACTCCAAATTGAGTATACCAACTGTCTAACAACTCATAATTAGGTCTAGTATTTATTAAAAACCTGAAATCCTAAAGATTAACTCTAATTTTAAAGTCCATTTTTGACCCCTTAGTTAACACATCCGGATAACCTCTTAAAACCTATTAATCCTTTCAAACTCTAGAATTTTCTTAATAGGCTAATAAAATTCTCAACTAATCTATTAAAATCAGTAACCAACTCCCTTTAATATTAACCCACTCCTTTAATTCCAACCAATTTAAATAACTTAATCAACCCCGATTGCTACTGGGTAACCCAGGCCTACGAGGCTATTAGCTTAGCCCCAAGGAAGGTGAAATAAACTTCACGGCCTCGGTGTGAAACAAAGGTAGCAATCAATTAACTTTTAAAATATGTTTAATTAAAATTCTTAATCTACTAATACTTAAATCTTAATCTAAATCCCTTTTGAACCTTAACGAACCCAGACTTTTAGACAACTTCAACTAATTACCCACTTTAGGACCTATCCCAGCCACACGACCTTTTACACACACTTTAGATGATGTGCTAGGACAACCAACTCTAGATCTAGGTTAGGCCGGTGTTTACTTTACTGCTGTGTGCCGGATTTTTCGTAGTTTTCACTGCATGTTGTGAATGAAATTGCTTTGCTGTGTCTGCTTACTTTTTTTCTGTACTCTGTGGATGGATTGATGTGTTTGGCGACTAGATTACCCTTAGGTTAGGCACGATCTGGATGTTGACACAGTTTTCTGCAGGTGGCCACGCTCATGCAGGGCAATATAAAAAGGGGGCTAAATCAATAAAAAAATTATTATCAATCGTTATAACTGCTTGCACAGGTGCTTCAGCTGCTAAAGCCCCCAAATAAAAGGAGCGTGGCCAGTGTGTTTACTTTTTTTTTTGCTCATATACAACTGCTTGGGAATAACTGCTTTATATATATTAATTGCTTAGGATAACCCTGCAGGTGAGTCTAGATCTTTTATTTTGATATAAATGTAATTTGTGCAAGTGTCAAGTGTTGTGAAAGTTTATTTTGAGCTGGGATACATAGATCCAAAGCTTGGATTCCAAAGAGGAAAGGATACCCCTTTAGGGAACACTCCTTTTCCATTTGGAAATCCAAATTTGGATCATACCTCTTCCTTACCCAAAGAGGAAGGAGCGGCCTTCCCCTTAGAGGGAAGTGCCCTCTTATCCATTTGGGTAATCCACTACGAAGATTCCAAGAAGATTGAAGAAAAGGAGTCCAAAGAAGAATGAGATTGAAGACTTGAAGATTTGAAGATTAAGGGTATCCCACTCAAAATAACTTGCGTCATTACTAGGTTTAGAATCCGGGTTGTTGTCAGTGGTGCCCGGCCACTTTACTTTCTGCAAAATTCTGGTTTGTAATAAGCAAGGCAACTTTGCCTACGGACATTTATTAATTAGTTAATTTATATTTGATGTGATGAATTGATTGCCTTTAGGACTACCTGCTTTTCTTAGTTTTTTGGCGATTGTGTGCCGCTTTTGTTTTTGCCTGGACTCGTGAGGCTCGTGAGGGTGTGAAAATTTTTATATTCATAACCTTGAAGTCTAAAATTTTAGTGAGTCTAAATAACATAGAAAGATAACGAATCTAGGGAATTAGCCGGGGATCGACCCCGGGGTCGCATGCATATTTTTGCATTACTCTTTCCTTGCTTTAGACCCTTCCCCGCCTGCGGGTAGAGTCCGGATAGTCTGACCTATGAGGACGAGGTGCCGGACCTGGGGAAGTCCAGTCTTCTAAAAAACTATTTTATAAGCCTGTTTTTAAAAATTTCAAGCATATTTGATTTGAGGTTGTTAACCAGCATGCATTGCATTAGATACAAACCAAAAGAGTCAAAATTTTAATTGCATTAGTCCTTAGCATTTTTGCACCCAACATAAGTCAAAGGGGTCAATTAGGAAAATCTCTAGATGTCGGCCCCAACTCTCCAAAACTCTTAAATACAACGTCCCTACCACTCTTTCATAAAAGACCGGACTCATCTCTTTTAATTCGATTAGGTGGTTAGCTGGCTCCCCAATCCAGGCCGGGGTAAGTCCAGACCTTGCACTACATTAGTTAGGATCGGACGACTGTGGTCCAGTGTCCAAAATTAGATTTAGGATCCGGGGCAGATCTTTGATTATAAGACCCCAAATTTCGGGAATATAGTCCCAAATTTCTAATAAAATGCTCAACTCTAATTAAATACCATTTCAGACCAAAACATAAAGCCCAACACTTAGATTAAGTTGAGACACTTCCGGATGGTTCTGGAATCTCAAGGTGTCTCCTACCTCTCTACCTTCGAATCTGTTAATAACTGCTCAATTTTGATCCATTCCCTTTTGAGTTTCCAGAATTCACTTCTCTTTTTGATATCACTCCTAGAAATTCTAACAAAATTTTGCCATTATTTTAATCGAGAGTTTTCGTAGGAGGCTTTGTCTCCCTACGATGTAATTAACTACGAGGGCTTGCGCTCGTAGGAGATTTGGAACCCCACACACCTGATTTTAAAATTGATTTTTAAAACTTCACTAGATTTCTTTGGGAAAAGTTAAAGAATGACCGTCGTCGTTGCATTAGAAGAATTATCGTAGAATGGTGTCATTTCCCTTTGGGGAGATACATCCTTCTTCGATAAGGCTTTAGATGCGAATGCGACGATCATACTTCTTGGATATTATAATTGGGTACTTAGTTGAACTCTACTTTGTTCCCTCGGAGCCATATGAAGTTCTCTTTAGAACCCGATCATAATATTCGAGATGTGTTCACATAATTCTAAGCCTGAACACCGTTATGAAAGTTTATCTTCGTCCTTCGGGATGATATATTCTTTCTAACGAGTTGATTCGACCTCAGAATTAGAATTCAACCTGCTTGATGTCGGTGTTAAGCTTCTTCCATAATTCTCTCCAAAAATGGCTTACAAATTTCACGTCGCGGTCAGAAGTTAAGCTCCTCGGCACCCCGTGAAGCCGGATAATCTCCTTAAAGAAGAGGAAGGCGACGTTAACAGCGTCGAACGTCTTCTTGCAGGGAATGAAATGCGCCATTTTTGAAAAGCGGTCAACGACTACCATAATAGAATCGGAGCCTCTTCTAGTACGAGGGAGCCCCAAAACAAAATCAAGAGACAGGTCTTCCCATATGGAATCGGGAATGGGTAGGGGAAGGTAAAGCCCAGTGTTTTGCGCTGTTCCTTTGGATCTTTGGCATACAAAACATTTTTCCACAAAACGAAGAACGTCACGACGCAGGTGTGGACAGTAGAATCTCTGTTGCAGCAATTCTAAAGTTTTGTCACGTCCCATGTGAGCCGCCAACCCACCGCAATGCATCTCCTTAATCAGCTGGGGACGCCAGGACGAATCAGGCACGCAAAGGCTATTTCCTTTAAAAAGAAAGCCTTGCTGCAGGGAATAATCTAGTTTGGGATGACCTGTTTTACAAGCTTCCCAGATGGCCGAAAAATCCTTGTCGTTCATATAAAGTTCCTGAAGTGCTTGAAGTCCTGTGAGCTCAGTCTGGAGATGGATGAGCAACGCTGACCTCCGGCTCAACGCATCAGCAACCCGATTGCTTCTACCGGCTTTGTGTTTGATTACAAAACTGAACCTTTGGAAAAACACTACCCACCGTGCGTGCATTCGATTGATACTCTTCTGGCTGTTAATGTATTGTAAGGCCTGATTGTCGCTGCATAATACAAAGTCTCGGTGCAATAGGTAGTGTTCCCATTGCTTAAGGGCACGAACCACGGCGTAAAGCTCCTGTTCATAAGCAGACCAGTTCTGACGTGGTTCGCTCAGTTTTTCACTGAAGTATTCCACCGGCCTCCCCTCCTGAGATAAAACTGCACCTATACCCACTGCCGAAGCATCCGTCTCAACCTGGAATGGCTTGTTAAAATCAGGGAAAGCGAGAACGGGTGCAGTGCTAAGGGCCTTCTTGATCCGGTCAAAACTGTCCTATTGTTCTTTTCCCCATACAAATTTGGTGGACTTGAGGCAGTTCGTAAGAGGGGCAGTAATTTCTCCAAAGCCTCGGATAAATCTCCGGTAATAGTTTGCTAGCCCATGAAAGCTTCTAACTTCAGTCATACTCGTGGGGGTAGGCCAATTGTTGATGGCTGAAATTTTCTGTGGAGCGGTATGCACTCCTTCCGACGATAGAATAAAGCCCAAGAAATGAACCTTGTCCGTCATAAACTCTCACTTGCTCACATTGATGAAGAGCTGATGTCTCCGAAGAGTCTCCAGGATGGCTCTCAACTGAGTCATATGATCATCATAAGAAGAGCTAAAGACAAGAATGTCATCTAAATAGACTACACAGCACTTATCTAGAAAAGATTTAAGGACGTCATGCATCAGCCGCATGAACGTAGAAGGGGCGTTACACAGCCCGAATGGCATCACGTTCCACTCAAAGAGCCCATCGATTGTTTTGAAAGCGGTCTTCCACTCATCCCCTGGACGGATACGGATTTGATGGTAACCACTCCTCAAATCAAGCTTGGAGAAAATTTTGGCGCCGGCGAGCTTGTCCAATAGATCGTTGATGCGGGGAATGGGAAACCGATACTTAACTGTAATGCGATTGATCGCTCTGCTATCAATGCATAACCGCCACTGCCCATCCTTCTTAGGAACGATCAGAGCCGGAACAGCACATGGGCTAAGGCTTGGTTGGATGAATTTCTTTTGCAGCAACTCTTGAATTATCTGTCTTAAGATGCCATGCTCCGTGGGGCTCATACGGTAATGAGGTAGATTAGGCAAGACAGCGCCTGGCACGAATTCAATCTGATGCTGTAAACTTCGGAGGGGTGGCAGTGCGGATGGTAACTCGGGGGCAGTTATGTCCTCAAAAGCCTTGATCAATTCTTTGATTTCAGGAGCAGTGAAGCCCGGTTGTGTCACTTGGTCCTGCACAACGAGCGCCCAGAGGGGCTGCGCTTGATCGTGGCATCTCAGCAAGGATTGCCCCGTGACCACTCTCGCTGATAACAGATTGTGGGCTGATGGCTGAACTGGGATAGCACTGCCTAGGAAGAATTTGAGTCTCTTTCCGTTCCAGTCTAGAGTGTACGTGTTAGCCCGACCATCGTGGATAGCCCCTGTATCATACTGCCATGGCCGGCCGAGTATTATATGACAGACGTCCATATCTAAGACGTCACAAATAATATGGCACAAGTATTATTTTCCAATTGAAAACGTCACCTTGCACAAGTCAGATACCATGGATTCAATTCCCTTTTTAATCCAACCAATCTTATACGGCTTTGGGTTCTTCGATGTGTTGAGTTGCAATGCTTGTACCGCTGCTCGAGAAATAATGTTCTCGGTGCATCCACTGTCGATCACCATGTCACAGACCTTCCCATTAATCGTACACTTTGAACGGAAAATGTTGTGCCTTTGACTATCAACGGGCTTCCGTGGGGCTATTAACACTTTCTCCATAACGCATAGCACGGGTTCCCCTTCATCTGCCAAAACAGCTTCATAAGGTGCTTCCTCTTCCTCCTCGACATTGTCTTCCAATTCACCCTCCCTCTGCAAACTGAGCTTGGTGACGGTTGGGGCATTCGTTTGACTTATGACCCGGTTGAAGGCACCTAAAACATTTGATGGTTGAGGGCTTAGCGTAAGGGTTCTCCCGGCTACCACGGGGTTTAGCCTGTAGCTTGTCCTCACCCATAGGTGTTCGAGATGGAGATTGACCAGGCATATTACCTGGTGCCAGAGCTTTACCCGGTGTTGTGCCGCCGGTTTTTTGATAACCGGGCTGATTATCAAGGAATGTTCTTCTGGACGCCTGAGTACGATAAGGTCGTTGCAGTTGTGATTATGCTTTGAGCGCGAAATTAACGGCCTGAGATAACGACCACACCGCATTGAGTTCTAACTTGTCTTGGATAGCTTCCTTTAAACCAGCCGTATAACGCGCCACCAATTGGTTGTCCGACTCAAGAAGATTATTGCGAGCACTTAGTCTGTAGAACTCCTCAGTGTATTCATTGACTGATCGAGTGCCCTGCCGGCATTGCTGATACTGCACGTACATGAGTTGATCGAAATCTGTTGGAAGGAAGTGTCGCCGCATCAGCCGCTTCATTCGGGTCCAGTTGAGTATCGGACCCTTGCCTTCTCGTCGTCGGCTCTGCAAAACTTGCATCCACCACGCGCTGGCTCCGCCCTTGAGACGGCAAGCCACGTATTTCACTTGTTTGGCCGGCGGAATTTCCATGTAGTCGAAGAAATTTTCTACCGCCGCCTCCCAATCCAAGTAATCCTCAATGTGCAACCTGCCTTCAAAAAACGGAATGTCAAGTTTAATGCGCATACCTTCGGTCTCTTGTCTCGGTAGTCTGTGTCTTCGCAAACGATCCAATCTAGGAGGGTGCAATGCTTCTTCGGCCTCAGATTGATCCTCCGGCGATAAACCTTCTGAATCTGATTCTGTCGCCACCGGACAGAATGTGGTTGCCCTATGTAACGGGGCTTCCTCGCGTAAATGCCGTCTCGGAGCCGGTATGGTTGCCGGAACGGTGGGACGAGCCACTAGGTTTGTGGCTGCGCGAACTTGCCGCATCTCTTCCCGCATATCGTCGGCGAAACGCGCGAAGTTATTGATAAGCTCCTCTAATTGCTTGGAAGTCTGTTTTTGCGTCTCCCATAACGCCTCCAAACTCCGATCTCCGTCGGCTCTGGGACGATTGCTACTTTCCGCCATTGTCGCCGGAATCTAGCTCTGATACCAGAGATGATGCAGCGGCTAACATGGAAGAAGAATACCGTAGGGAAAACAATGGAACAGTAACCTGTAGTCGGTTTACTTACTAGTAGATAATTTGAAAAACTGTCTAATCCCCTGCTTTGTCTAATACATATAATAAGAGAAGTAATTAAAACTAGAAAGTAGCTAATAAAGTAAAGCAGTCCTAGGTAAGGCAGAAATGGAAAAAGTCAGGGAATAAAGAAAAGGCTTGTCTCCACTACCCACGAACCACCTGAGTAGCCAGGCCAGTTCGCGCTTGGTCCGCCCGAGTAGCCAGGCTTAACCAATGACCACATCAATTTAGGATAATTTTCTCATTGTTTTCTAAAGTATTTTTGTAGCATAAAAATTTCTTGATCTATAACTTTTTGTATTAAGAACAGTTTTAAAAAGAAATAAGAAAATTGTCCCGAACGAAGCCTAAGATTTTCCCACGCCATATTGTTAATGAGAGGCTAAATCAAATTTGTGCTCTATTTGCAGTCTTCTCCATAGTTCGTGCCAGAAAGAACTAACGGCTCTCTAGTATTAAGCAATTCATTGCTATGTTGATTCAAATTGGTGGATACAACAGTTAATTCTTTCTGGCATGAATTATGGCGGATCTATCTAAAGTCCAGGGAGGTAATTGCCTCTCAATTCGTCTCTTTTTAGTCTTTATTATAAAGGTTTTTAGGCAATTGCCCCCCTAAAAGTTTTAAAATATTATGGTCTTTAGGCAATTGCCCCCATCGTAATTAAACACATTGTGTAGAATTGTTATTGTTAGAGAACAATGAATCAAATACAAAAAGAAATACATGTCAAATCCCACCGCGGACACTGCCCCCTTAGACCCCCTGCATATCTATGAAATCTCTACCCTTTTACTTACAAATTCCCCCCCCCCCCCCCCCCCCCCCCCCCCCCCAAAAAAAAAATTTTTTTTAACTGCTTGTAGAAGTAATTGTAGAACTGTAGCTAAACAAAATATGGTTTATACCTAATGATTTCTACATTATAGCAGATTTGCTTGTGGTTAGGAAATATTTAGGAGTCATCTGATTGAATAAAAAAAAAGGAATATAGAGTACAGTGTAAAAGGAATATGTTATATTTGAAGTTGTTTGGCTGAGTGTAAAATAAATATTTTTTTTTTAAATTTTATTTTGAAGTAAAATGAATGCATTATAAAGTCCAACAATGCTGATGACCAGCAACTTACTATATTTTAAACGAACCATATAGCAAAATTAATTGAATGCTCCAAAATCGATCAATTTATGATGTTAAGTTGGAGCTTTATGTTATTATCATTATAATCAATATGTATAATGCGCTATCAAAAAATCCACATGATGAAAATCTTAGTGGAATATGCTTTATTCGCCTAGCTCTCATTCAAGTGTGTACCTCTACAAGGAAAAATTGTTATGTGCGTTGTCCGGATGCGCCACGTCACCCAATAGACAATGTATTGGATGACGTGATGTATCCAGGTTGGCCTCCGGACGCGTTCGGACACCGCTGAGAATAATCTCTCCTCTACAAAAATGCTTAAATTTGGAGCTTGCAATTAAATTTCAACTATCACATCAAAGGATTTCTCGATATTTATGTAAAAGAAAAGTGGTTAGGCGATAAGATATCTTGGTGGATCAAGTGAGGATGTTTAAAAAGCTCATTGTTTACTAATAATTAACTTTTGTTTAGCTTGCTAGAAAGCTCATATTTGATTCGCCCATTAAGTAAGCGAGTTGGTGTTGAATAGTTATTTTGAACTTGTTTTCTAAATGAGTCTAACGCAAATAGAGCCTCATTTGTTTGTGTTTAGCTTGTATTCATTTCTAGAAATATATATATATATATTTAAAATTCATATATTATTATTTGTTTATTGGTTAGTAGACCAGTAAAATAATTTTATTGTATTTGGCTCATTATTTATTCATTTTCTTTTATTCAAAATCAACATTCTTGACTCCAAATGTAAATTATGTCGTAATTTAAATTTAATATATATATATATATATATATATATATATATATATATATATATATATATATATATATATATATATATATATATAATAAATAAACTACTTTTTTTGAATGTGAGATCATTAATTTAGATGTATACATCATATTTTTATTTTATATTGAGAAATATTATATTCCTCCTAAAAATTTATGCACATCATAATTTAATTAGATAAATAAATAAATAAAATTCATATAAAAATAAATGACACGTACATATCAATATTATTAGGACAACCATTTTCCATAATAAGGCTTCGTTTGGGACGGCTTTTTTACTGTTTTCTAAAACAGAGTTTTAGTACAAAATTTTTTCTTTTTGTACTAAAACTCTATTTTAGAAAGCAATAAAAAAGCCGTCCCAAACGAAGCCTAAGGCTGAGTATATCATAGAGGAAGCACTGGCGAAGGTGTGATTGGCTACAACAAATTGCTTTGGCCATTTAGGCTTTTAAGTATTTTTATAATCATAGAATTATAAAGAGATTTCATATTATAATATGATATGATAACTTATTTTATTTTGTGCCACACGCAAATAAAATATTCCTTATAGGTGACATATTTATTAATTGTATTGTATTAATAATAGAGAAATTATAACTAATAAATATTTAAGGAGGAGTTTTGTTCTATTCTAGCAAGGGAGGAACTCTTCCACCCAAGTAAAAAAAATTTATTTCAAGATGTTCTTAAGACAGGTTTCAATGCCATTCATTTTATGTTAAGATTAGTGTAATATATGATATTAAATGGGTACACTAATCTTATCATTAAATGAATAGCATTTGAAACATTCTAGCTCAAACTGATTGCATTAAGAAATTGTGATTTAATTTTAAAAATAATAATAAAATTCACTTAAATTAGTAATTTTAATAAAAATAAATGGTGTTTAGTGTCATGGCTAGAGATCGAGTTAATTACATTTAGGAGTGTTGATATTTGTCCCGACTCAAAAATTTTGAATTTAGATCAATCCGTTTGGCAACCGAGTCAGGTTCATATTTCATTATCTGAGCTGATTACGGGTCAAGTTCATATTTCATTATCTGACCTTATTGCATTTTTCTGTCGAGTTCGAGTCGATTCAGAAATCCGAAAGCAACCCATATGACCTGTCACGCCCACGCTTGTAGTGTCGTACGTGTTCACTAGGTTCGTAATCTGTCGCATCTAGCCAGTCATGCTAGCACACGCTCGATGCTCAGCCCTCGCGTCGACGCACTACATACGTTCTCATTCATGCCCATGCTCGTTACTCACTCGTTACAGAATTAGGTTAAAGGATCTGTGCGGATATCGGACGACATCTGTAGACCAATCGGAACTTGCCACGTCATTTTTTTGTTCGGCGTTGATGTTCGGTATCGCTCAATATATGATGACGTGACGGCTTATGATTGATATCCAAACCATCTGATGTCCTCACAGAATAATTTCTCTAGCTTCACTAGTAAGGTCCCTCTAAAGATAATTTGGATTCCCCAATAATAGAGATGGATATGGATGATGGGAAAAAAAAAATAGAGAGATAAATTGGAATCTATATAAAAAAAAAGTTATTTACAATAAATTCGACGTTGATAAAAACAAGAGGCCGTTCGGCTTGACCTAACGCTAGGTCGACTAGCAACCTAGCTACAGTTCATATTATCACGCCAGTTCGAAAAGACAAATTTGGGCATCATAGATTGGCTAAATTACTGAGTCGAACAGCGTCCTTTTCGTACCCAATTGGCCGTGGCAGCAAATCCGTGACAATATTTATTACTCGATTTAAGATAAACCCTTTAATAAATATTTTTGTCAAATTTCAAACGTATTTAATCCAAGGAAAATAATATGCCGATTGTGCATTTTTAGGTTCATCGAGATTCGTGTTTCTTGTCAAAATTTGTGTAAATTAAGCATAGAGATTTTCATGATCCCGATAATTAGAATATCTTTAATTTATTTAAGTTTAATTTCTTTAAGAATACTTTAAAGAGCATTTATTTGATAAAAAAATTTCTGTCTATATTTTTTTAGATAAATTTTAATTAGTGTATAATTTAAAACTTTCATATATGATTTAAGATTAGTGCAAAAAATATATAATTAATAAATCTCTGAATATATACATAGCTAATTTAATTGGTTTAAAAAATTTTTATGAATATGTTAAATTTTATTTTAATTAAAAGTTGGTCAGAATATTATAATATGATTTTTATATAAATAAATATATTATAAAAAATGCAGAGCATATTAGTTTTCATGTCTCAGTACATTCACGTGCTTTGTACGTGCACAATCAACACCAGAATAATACTACCAACTAGATTCGGTGTTCAAATTATCATAACCAAACTAAACAAAGAATCTTCCCCTTATTAGCAGCTTTGGCTAATCATTATATTAATGGCTCATAACTCCATAAAAACTTATATATATATATATATATATATATATATATATATATATATATATATATATATATATATATATATGAAGTAAGCATTTAAATTTGACTCATTCGAGCCATCAAACTTTTTCAATCAATTATGTGTTGAAGCGAAGTCCTATGTCTCATTTAGGAGAACTTATTCTGTACGGTCACTGAACGCCGTCTGGAGATGAATCAGGACTTGCTACATCTTTTTTTTGTGAGTGTTGTATATCGAGCGACGTGGAGCATTCTGATTTGCTTCCGGACGGCCCGGTGACTGCACAGAATAATTTCTCCTAATTTAGAGTAGTTCAAGCTTTTAACTAACGAGATATTAACAAAATTGACTTAATAGCCTCCCAATTTTGTTCCCTTGATGTAACCTATTAGAAAATCATTCATCCTATGAGTGTTTATGTATAACCATCGAGATATTATGTGTTTTGACTAATGTTCTTAAGGTTATACTTTTTTGTGTAACTTCTCAGGAGGTCACTCATTATAGGAGTGTTGCACATAAGCACATTTTACTTTGAAGTTTATAGTGAAATTTCAACAATTATACAAAAAAGACGTCTTGATCTTTTATTTAAGTCAGAATAAGTTTGGATGCTCTGAATCTAAGGCTTTGTTTGGTACATTTTTTTTACATCTTCTTAAACGTAGCTTTCTAATACATCAATTAAAATTTTTGTATTAAAAAGATGTTTTAAGAATCAATAAAAAAATCATCTCAAAAGAAGCCTAAATTGAAATCAGTGCTTTTATATGATATCATGAATTGTATTAATCTTATTCTCTCATAAATTACTTTGTAATATATTTATATATTTATTAGGTTGATTAAATTTGATCCAAATCAAGATTGAAATTAACTTGAAAAATAAAAAATAATTAAATAATTTAAAGATCGAAAAAAGCCAAAAAAATTGAAAAATCAAACTCAATTAAAGTAAAAATATATATTCAATATTTAAATAATACAATGGGCTAAGCCCTCAATTTTCCCAAAAAAAAAAATTAAATAATACTCAATCTTATAACTAAAATTAAAACCCTCTCCTTCAAGAAGTTTTATTTGGTCCGGTCGACCGAATGAGAGAAACATTCGGTCGCAGGCAAAATCCTGCTATACCGAGGTGTACCGAGTTTTTTTCGAAAAACTCGGTACACCTCGATATAACGGGGTTTTTCCTGACGTAATAATTGTTCCTCCTTCAAAGACAAATTTGTCTATGAAATCAATAATAACACAGAGCATTTCATAATTTTGCTTAATGAAGTCACTAATTACCACATTGCCATCAGAATCAAGTAGAAAAGCTGGCCAAGTAGAAAAGCAGGCCGCTTGTTCTTTTTGAGCCGATAAAAACACCCATCACCTCGCCCTCCTTTTTTCCCGCAAATGCTTCCTTGATTTCTTCTTTATCGGTTGATTTTTGATCTTCTTTTTGAATTCGAAATCTCGCGTGTTTGTCGCCTATTCGTCAAATCCCCAAGCTTTTGCTATCGCAAATCTCGCAGAGAGGACCAAAGCGACGTGTCTCGGTGGCAGGAAACCTTGAACCTCTTCTTTAATCTCAAATAAGAAAGAGCAAACCAAGATTTTGAGGTTTTGATGGATAGAGATTGAAGAGGTAAAGTGGTAGCTGCAATTAGTTTTTGGGTCTTTGTTTCTTGATATTTAGCTGTCGATCTTTGTTGTCGATGATTTCCTGCAGCGGCATGCTTTTGGGGATTTTCACTGCTCGATTCCTTTTTCATTGCGTTGTTGTTCTTTTCACAGTTTGGATCCATTAGTACAATGGCGATTACTCGGATTCCCTTTGCTGGATTTCGGATTATGCTGTATTTATTTGTTATTCTGTTGCCTGCCCCCATTGGAACAAGTTTGATGGTGATTTCTTAGCTGGCATTTCGGTGATCGCGATTTTTATTAAATGAGTTTGTCCGTTTGGTGTTATGGATAATTATCTGAAATGTATCTGTCTGGTTGAGGGAAGACTCTTTTTGCGAGAAAGGAAAGGGGTACGGGGGGTTGATGGTTGATTGATCGGCTTTTTTCTTTTGTCGTTCGGTAAAATAAAAAATGGATTTGTTTCGGTGTTTCTTTTCTGGATACGAATTGTCTGATGCTACTTGTTTTTGAGTGTTGGTGGCCTGGTGGGCCTTTTAGATTGATGTTTCTGTTATCAGATTTCCTTTCCAAATTTGTTCTTTTTTTAAAAAATTTTTTCTGAAGTGGAACGCCGTAAGTAGTAAAGCATAAGATCACGCTATTATTCCTCTTGTGCTCGTCCTTCTAATTGACGTCTTTTTGTAGGAAAAAATCGCAAATTTTTGCCACTCTGCACCTTCAGGGAAAAGGAGAAGCATATTTTTGGCTCCGACTCCTTGAAATTTTGGAAGATAAAGTCTTGACTAGTAATTGTGCCTTCTAAGTTGGAATTTGAAAATATGGAAGATCTTTCAAGTAACAGTGGCTTGATCTCTATATAATGGCATGCTGGAGTGGAAATATCTTCACACTTCAACTGGCAATAAGTTGAACCAGGCTTTGGTTAATCTCCATTAAAAAAACAGTAACCATGCTTTGTGCTTGCTCTGGAGAACGAGAACGCATCCATTTTGATGAAGTTCCTCAATCGCCAGAGTCTCTAGCCACTAGGGACTTCTCTGTAAGTGGCCTTTCATCAAGGACTGGAGATTGGGAAGCAAAGGTTGACATTAACCAACAAGTTGATGATGTAGAATCAGCTTTGAGAGAGGGTCTCTCGTTAAATTACGAGGTTATTTCATTTGTCTTGGCTCAGATATTAATGTTTATTGTCTTGTCTTAATTTATTTGGTTTGAACTTCTTTGCATGGCAGGAAGCTCGGGCATTGTTAGGTCGTTTGGAATATCAAAGAGGAAACTTTGATGCAGCACTGCAAGTGTTTCAGGGGATTGATGTACCAGCTTTGAGGCCAAGAATGGTTATGGCAATTGCAGAAAGAAGTAAGCCAAGAAAACTTCGTTCTAAAGTGGAAATCTTGCCAGTAAATCTAATGTCCTGGCATTCAGTTAGTCTACTTCTGGAAGCATTGTTTCTTAAATCAAAGTCTCTGGAAGAACTTGGACGTTTAGAAGGTATTTGAGATTTTTTCTTGTATAATACATGGCATGCTTCCAATATAATAAATTATTATGATCTTGTTTACACAGATCCGTGGTTGTTTTTCAAGGAACTTTTTATGTTTCAGTTTGCTTCAGCCTGATTTCAGCTTTGTAATTTTTTTTTGCAGTGTTTGGTAGGTTTAGGCTGGAAGATAGATGTAAATTTCTGAAATTCTGAGAGCTTTGAACGATCAAACTTTAAGTGTATGGAATTCTTTGTTACATCATGTTGCTGCTTCTTTGTTATTAGTGGATCAGATCATCTATTGGTTTGGTAGACAATGGCTTGGATGAAGTTGAATTATATAAAATTTTGTGGTGCATCATCCTCGATCATGGTGACAATCGAACTTTAAGTTGTTTGGCACCCTTGTTGCAATAATTTGTATCAATTGTAGTTCCTAGATCGATGGTCATAAATTTTGAGATTGAGAAATTTGATTGATCAAAGAGCTTTGGTTTTTAGAAAACCAAATGTATGGTTTTCTGTCTAGAAGGTTCTTACAAAAACTCGATGAGGAGTTTGAAGTTGTCGATGATTATAAGTGAAGAAAATTAGATAAAGATGGATATTAAAAAGCTTTCAATGATCCAACTGTGTGTAGTTGGAACATATACTTGATATTGTTCCTTTGTATTGATGTGCATTTTCAATTCTCCACTTTTATTCAACTAGCTGTAGAGATAGAGGCTGAATAGGTGGTTGGTAGAGTGATCGGAGATTTATAGTTACATTGGCATGTGTCATAGGAAGGATTTCTCAATTGAGTAGTTCACAATGAGCATTGAAGGATTGAAAATAGAAGTTTGAAGCCAAAGGATTTCACAAGGGGAAATTGGTGATTATAACAGGGTCAGTGAATGAGGTCGACTTGGAGTTGGCAAGCTTTCCTTTAATGTCCCGTGAGCATAAGTATTGCAAGAATTGTGTTGGAGAATAAAAATAGTGATGAAAGAATAGTAGTTAAGATAAAGAAGAGAAAAATATTTATACAATATATTTATATTTAATTTAGTAGAAAATTCATCTCTTTATCCAAATATGAAAGTGGCAAGCTTTCCTTTTATCTCTAGTGAGCTAGCTAGTGCAGGAATTGTGCTCAGGTTTGGCGAGGAAAAAAAAAGAGGCAAGAATACTAGTGAAATTAAAAAAAAAAAAGAGAAAAACATATGTATACTATATTTATTTTTAATCTAATGGAACAGTAATCTCTTTATGCAACCATGGATGGAGAAAAACTTTGTCAAACTATGTAAATCTCTTATCTCTCATTTCTTCCTTGCATATTATATTTTCCCGTTCTTGTGTTTGTCCTGTTTTCATAAACTTTTCCCTAACAACTAGTATTGGAATCGGGCTTTGTGATTCTATGGAAAAGTCAGAGTAAAGACTTTTAAGAATGGCAAGTGAAGATCAACAAGTTTGATAACAAGATTTTGGGTATTGGAAGATGGGGATCATGGATCATCTATGCCATAAAATGTCACAGCTACATTTTTTGGAGATGAAGCTAACAATCATAAGAAAAGAAAATTGGGATCTCCTTAACAAATGAGTGGTAGGAGTCGTAAACCTAACATTGACAAAGAGTGTTACTTTTAATATATTACGCAATAAGGATTTAACTAATGCAATGAAAGCTTTGTCAAATATGTACAAAAAACCTTTTGTTATACACAAGATATATTCAATGATAAAGCTTTTGAATCTCAAGGTGGTTGAAGATGGTTCTATAGAAGAGCATATCAACATGTTCAATTTGATCACGATTAGTTGAGCATATCAACATGCTTTAGGTCATTATTGCAGCCCTTTATTCTTTTATTTGGAGCACATGATTTGGGCAGATTTTTTTATATATCAGTAAGAAGTTGCTGCTGTAAAGACTTATTTATGCACATTTGTTTTATTTCAACAAGCTCGCAATTTTTGTGTTATAAATCTTGATATTGTGCATTACGTGAGTTTTATGTTTTTTTGTAGTTGGTGTGTTGTCTTATGTGCTATTTTCCAAAATATTACATGTTTATATTATGATCCTGAGATGATTAAACAAAGAAGAAGTATCTACCCTTCTCTCTTCCTATGTCTAAAATTTTCATGCAGAGGCTATGACTCCTTATTTTTTAAGTACTACTTGTCAGATAAAGGTGAAAAATATTCGAAGGTAAAAATCTGTATTTTGTGTTACCACTGATCTAGTAGAACAAATCTATCTTTGTGCAACTGCAAATGTAGGTGGACTTTTTGAAACACATAAAATTTGGCTCTTGTTTTTCCGGTGTCTAGCATGTAAACTTTGTGTTCTCACATTTGTCATTGCTCTCACATGTGTGTTATTTTTTTTCAAAACTGAGAACATCCAATCTCACCGCATCGAGAAGCATCAAAATATTCTTGCTAAACAATTTGGAAGCATTCTTAATATCTTGTAGAAATACAAGAATTGAGCTAGTGAGATAATCAGGCATCAAGCCATCTAGTTCATGTCATACTAATAGATCTCTAGAGTAGTCTGAATGCTTCTTGAAGATGACACTTGTTTTGTTGTTGTGCACGAGATCACCTTCTAGTAGGAATATCAACCAAACACAGTAATAAGGAGTTTATTGTTCATCAGTCTTGAGTGATCAGTTACTCATATTACAAACTTAGAAAATCCACCATAACATTTCTTTCTTAGCCACCTTAGCACAATTTTTTTACCACAAAACTTTTACTGCTATTAGCTTATTAAAGATACATCAATTTCATTCCTTTATTTCCAATCAAGCCAATAAGACATTCAAATTAATTTTTCCTATACAAATAATGGGCCCCAAAAAAATGATGGAATTTCAAGATAGTAATTTATGGAAGCATGCGCCTCCGCTTTTAGTGTTTCCAAGCCTATGGCTATTTTCATTTCTCTAACTTTTAGAGATAATATTTCATAAAAATGGTACTGAGTAAACTTTATGTTCATAAATGCACTGAAAATCAGATACATGTTTTAGGCTCTTTTAAGGCTGGTAATTTTTCGTCTTGTTTGTTCATATTATGGGAAATAGTATACATTTGAACTTTAGGCGCCCTTAATGTTTGAGTTTCTATGTTAGTTATATTTTTCTTGGTATGTGCAGTTGTTTTTAATTTCTCATACCTGAATGATTACTAAATATTGGTGTTGGTCCCAAAATTGTCTCTGTTAGGTGTTAAGCAAGTTTAAAAATATTAAATTAGAATAATCATATAGTTTTTTTTTTTTAATATATAATGCAACATCTGATGTTTTCTTATGGAGTTATTGCGGGCTTTGAAAGGAAAACCTGGCTCAGGGGAACTAGGAGAGAATGATTTTGTGGAAAATTTTGATTGTAGATAAAATATTGTTAATATATTTCATCTTTATGAAGACTTTATGTTCCTAGTTTAAGGCTTTCCATGAGCATAAGCCTCCTAGTAAATTATGTCTCTCTATCAAGAGAGAATTTTTTATGGCTAGTTTTTAGGTGCTATGATGATTCGTAGTGGTAGATTCCCTTGTAGTTTAATTTGCTGCAATTTGAATTCGAAGGATAGATTTGCCATCATAGATTATTTGTTTGTGGTGAATGATGATAAATCAGATCAAAATCTTATGAGATTGTATTCGAGTTGTCATAATCTTTGATTTCTTCGGTCAGAGAAGGCAATATGATATAATGAAGAAAAAAAATAATCATGTAGCTAACCACATGTAGTGGGATAAAGATTTGATGTTGTTATTGTTGTTGATGTTATTGGTCAGAGAATGTAGTCAAACCAAGCAGTCAATAGTTGCTAATTGATTCATCTGAGATAAGTTGTAGTCCGGAGGAAAGTTTGGTTATGGGGCTAATTTTTATATCACTTTTGATTAAAATAGTACTTAATGCCTTGTGCAGTGCGTCTCACAACTAACAACTGATGTAGGACTACGATGATTGCAATGATTATATTAAGAGCTTGCACAACTTATTGATTAGAGAAATATCAAAGAAGCCTATTAGCAAATAAAACGATGAATCAAAACGTAAGAGGGGTCACTGTCGTTTAGGCTAAGTTGTACATCAAAAGATTTTGAATCATCAAAATAATGTAAGAAAATAACATCATGCCAAAGTAGTAATTTTCAACGAAATCCCTAGTCTAACAATAAGATTAGAAAATAATGAATGCACTCAAATCCCTACGTTTACTAAGCTTAGCAGAATCGGGCGAACGCGTCCTTCGTGACTACAATCAAATCACAAAAGGGGGTTAGGCTTAAGAAATATAAGAAAAGGAAAATTAGAAAACCTTCGTCAATGATCGGTTGCAATCCTCCACTCGACGATCTCTAGTTGCTATTCAACAGCTTCAACCAAAGTGTCCAAGATGCGTTCTATGTAATCCTCAACCGTGTGATCGATCATCGGGTTGACGTCAAAGAAGGTTGAATGGAGAATGTGCACGAAACCGTGTTTGTCGTAGGCAAATCCGTAGTCAATCGGGATCGGCCATTCATGAATGCTAGATGACGATTTCTTCCCAAAGATTGCTAGTAATCTCGAACGCCGTTGAAGAGAAAAAAGTTTCTCTTCAACTTGAAGTAGGGATGAAGAAAAGTGGACGGCCAAGGGAGGAGAGCAAGGTTAACTCACTACTTCCTAAATATTCTCTTAATTAAAAATAATCAAAGAAAGAGAGAAGAGGCAAGAGGGGAGTGGCGACAAGGGGAGTGGGGAAGGCTTGATTTAATTCCACAAGGAGATACTCCCTTTTATAAAGAAATGAAATCAAGGGGGAGCATGAAGATTTCGGCCGAGGGAATAGGGGAATTTGAAATTATTTCCCAAAGTAAGAATTTGCTTTTAGGAAATATTTCCTATCCCAAACCAAAGAGGGGGGGCGGCGGAATTGATGGGGGAGGAGGGCTTTAATCAAGTGTAATCAAGTTTAATGCTTGCTTAATTTGAGTTTGGAAATTAGGAAAGTATTTAATTAAATCCGATTTGAATTTGAAATTCAAATAGATTTAATTTAGAAACTTTCCTAAAATAACTTTGGTAATTTAGGAAATATTTTAAATTTCAAATTATTTGAATTTGAATTTAAAAATCTGTCCAAATTAGGCAAGGGAAAGCAAAGGGGGAGGAGATCTAGGGCCGGCGGGTTTCGGGCTTGGGGCCGACGGCTAGGTGGGGGGTTATGTGGAGCTGGGTGGAGAGAAGGGGAGGACTTGGGGAAAGGGAAAACCGTGGGGATGATGTTGGCCGGTGGTGGTGAAAGCGGAAATGAAGAGATACGTAATAGAACCACGAATCCGACTCGTCGAGGTTGGTGGGTGATGCGCAATCTTCCCTCTCTGATTTCTCAAGCTCTCACAAGACTTATGCAAGTGGAAGAAATATTTTTTAATCAATCATTCATTACTTTCAAAGAGAAACATAGAGACTATAAATAGCCTCGTACATAAGACTCAAAAATAAGAAAGACGATAATGCCCTCAGGGCTTAAATACAACATCCATTAATAAAAGGGTACAACATGAAACTAAATAAAACAAATACAATACGACATCATAAATAAGAAAATACATAAAACAAATCAAAAATACAATACTCAATCGTCGCCGTAGATCGGCGGCCACGTCTCTGATAAACCTTTCATGATCTGATGTCCCCATCAACAACTTGATGGATTTAGTCATTAAGTAGAATGTTTAGTTGCAGTCATGACTCATACTCAGCCAAAGGGCATGCATCCTGATTGAGATATCATGGTGTTGATGCCCAGTTAAAAACTGTCACAAATGCATATTGAATACCCCAAGTTTGTGCCTCAACTGCCATATAATGATGTTGTCCCCTAAATCATGCATCGCCAGGCCACATCAAACACAAATCGTCTCCATTATAAATTTTTTTAGTATGAGCATACTGACACCTTTTATGGCACTAGCTTTTTTATCGTATATGTTAACTTTTTTACCTATTTTATTAATATTATTTTTTTTATATTATTATGTAACAGATGCTGCTGCCGAATGTAAAACTATTATTGACATTG
The DNA here is from genome assembly GCA_019514585.1 of Dendrobium officinale. Lineage (NCBI taxonomy): Eukaryota > Viridiplantae > Streptophyta > Magnoliopsida > Asparagales > Orchidaceae > Dendrobium > Dendrobium officinale. The sequence continues at coordinate 68,983,150 of CM033688.1, forward strand.
TTGAATCTGCATGGAATAATGGTGTACCTGTTGGTATCGGAGCTGAGTGCAAGTTAAAAGAGATTTTTCACAAAGCGCTTCATTTACTTCCCCGACTCTGGCAACAGGCTGGTCTCCTTGAGGATGCTGTTGCTGCCTATCGCCGAGCTCTAACCAAGCCTTGGGATTTATCTCCTGAAAGATGCGCCAGTCTTCAAAAAGATTTGGCTATTACTCTACTCTATGGAGGAAGTGAAGTAAGCCTCCCTCCTCATTTGCAACAAAACTATGGATCTCGAAGCCCCAAAAAATAACACAGAGGAAGCAATTCTTTTGTTGTTCCTTCTCATTGGAAAGGCAACATCCCAGGAAATAAGTTGGAATGCTGAAGTAATGGATCATCTTACTTTTGCACTGTCTTTTTCTGGACAGTTTGAATCTTTGGCTGGCTATGTTGAACACATACTTCCTGGTATGCATAGTAGACGTGAAAGATGGTATCTTCTTGGACTCTGTTATAGTGCTGCAGGTCTTGATGATCCTGCTTTAAATCTTCTAAGAAAGGCTTTAGGCCCTTCAGAACAAAAGAAGAAAGATCATTTTCTATCACTTGTTTTAGCTTCGAAGCTTTGTCTTAGAAATCCTGCTCATGCTGATGAAGGTTTAGACTATGCTAAGAGGGCAATCAAATGCTCCACTGAACAACAAAAGCATCATCTCATTGGAGTTGCCAGTCATTTGCTCGGGTCTTCTTATAGACATTGTGCTAAATCCTTAAAATCTGATTCAGAAAGGTTAAAGTTAGAGAGAGAATCATTAAATTCACTTAAATATGCCGAAAGCATTGAGAAAAATGATGCACATGTAATTTACAGCATTGCTTTGGAGCATGCAATGCAAAGGAATCATAACTTGGCTAGAGAATATACAATCAGGTATCTAAATATGGTGGCTGGTTGTTCTGTGAGGGGATGGAAACTATTAGCTCTTGTGGTATCGGCTGAGCAGAATCTTAAAGAGGCAGAAGCAATAGTTGATCTCTCCATTGATGAATCTGGGAAAGTGGAACAGCTGGAGTTACTAAGGCTGAAAGCTATCCTTCAGGTTTCTCAGGAAGAGCTCAAAGCTGCAGTAGAAACCTACAGGTTTCTACTTGCCAATATTCAGTCGCAGAGAGAAAAACAATCATGGCGTAACAACTGTGAGGTAACACCTATAGCAGCAAAATGAAGCCCTGATTTTTTTAAAGCTTATGACATCCTCACTTTCTGCAAAATTTAGGATCCGTTTAAGACAGTTTTTTACAATTTTGCCTTTCAAACCGTCATGATTGTTTAATTGCTGCTTTTTAAAAGTTTTATTGTGAGAAGTAGCTTTTACAACAAAATTTATTAGATTGTAGTGACTGTAAGAAAATTATTTTCCTTTAGTTTCCAAAGTAAAAATATTATAATACCATAGCAGCTTTCAAAAAGTTAAAATATTATTTATCCCTAGAAATATATTTACAAATAACTACAGCCAACCTAAATAGACATTCAAGCTGATGGGGGATTCATTTCACTCATTATTTTCCTGACATTCATGCTTTTTCTTCAATCAGATTGAAGCACAGCAACGACTTGAAATGGAAACGTGGTTGGACTTGGCCTTTGTCTATACCAAGCTTGAGCTATGGGCTGATTCTAATATTTGTCTGAATAGAGCAAAATCACTTGGATTTTTTTCTCCCAGGACTTGGCATGCAACAGGTTAGCATCTTTACCATGTTTTTGTCCTGAAAATGTTCTATGAAAACACTCGATTAATCACTAATCATCTCCACTGATGACTCTCACATTGAATTTTAGATATTCAAAGGTAATTATTATGATCATTGTCATGAACTCCTATCACTAATGTTGTAGGCAATCTGTTTGAAGCTCAATCATTGCACAAGGAAGCTTTAGCTGCCTTTTCGATGTCGCTCTCAATAGAATCAGATCATGTTCCAAGCATGGTATCTGCTGCAGCAGTTCTGAGGACCCTCGGCGATCGGTCTTTGCCGATCGCCCAGAGCTTCTTGATGAATTCTCTTCGAATCGAGCCCACGAATCATGATGCCTGGTTGAACCTCGGCTTTGTGGCCAAAAAGGAGGGATCACTGCAGAAAGCTGCAGACTGCTTTCAGGCAGCTTATGAACTCGGGTTGTCATCTCCAGTTATGAAATTTATGTGAGTACATTTCAGCTTAGTAGAAAAAAGTTTGATGTCTTCCAATTTTTTCATAAGCTTGTGTATAGATTAATAAAATTGCAGGCATGTTGGGAGTCTAGAAATAACCATCTTGAGATTGGTGAATGTAGATTGTGCGAGAATCCTTGTTTTGATAGTACATGTGTGAATATATTAGTTAGTTGGAAATATTTTGGTAGGTTCTTTGCAGGTTTATTATTATGCAGTCACTAACAGAAAAAATTAGTCAGCTTAAAAGATAATTGATGAAATAACATGAAATAATGATATTTCAAGTATACATATTAAATAAAAATTTGTGATAAGTGAAGATGGTAACTTGATTGTCCATTGCGTCGCATGACCGATGGCATGACCAATGCGAGGAGAAATTATTATGTACGGTCACTGGATCATTCGGAGGCGAATTAGAATGTGACATGTCACTCATTATATAGCAGTATACAATACTAGTATACAGCACAGTCTGATTCGCCTCCGGATGGTGTTCAATAATGGAACTTTTATTACGTCCTCTGACCGGACGTAGCTCTACGTTCGGTCAGAGGATTGTTACTCGGTTTTTGCTAGGTAGTTGGTCGGTATTGCTATGTATTGTTTGGTAATAACGAGGAATACCGCTCTGTGAAGATCAATACCAAGTAATATCGAGCAATCCCAAAAAAATACAGAGTTTTTCTAGAAAAAAATTCGATATTTTAATTGGAATTATGATAGGAAGTACTTGAGTTCTCAAGTATTCCTAACCAAACCAGTGAAAATACAACAGCAAACTGCTGTCCACAGCAGAAATCAGCAGGAAAAACAGGGAAATCTGAGAGAAAACGCAAGAAATGACTTGTATTTCACTCGCAATGAAAGCAAAACAAAGAAAGATACAACGTTCTTCGATTCGAGAGGAAGAACAACTCTCCACAAGTCTCTAGCAAACCCTAGAGCCCAAGAACACCAAGAGATCTCAAGCTTCTCATTCAAATTCAAGATGAGGAGCCAATCCCCCCAAAACTCCTAATTATACAAATTAATCATAAAGGACAATAATGGACTTCCTAAAACAGCCTCCCATTCAAAAATTTTTCCTCCCCCATGCGTTTTAGCCGCTGTTTGGGCCCCTCGACTCGCGCTCCGCGCGTTCCGTCTGGTTCCGCCCGACGTTGGTCCGTCGGGTGTAGAACCGGACCGGTCCAGGCGTAACAAATTACTCGGTATTGCTCGGTATTACTCGGTATTTGGTCTTCACATAATGGTATTTCTCGTTATTGTTGGTATTGCTCGGTATTTCTCGTTTTGTGTCTGCGATCTTACTGTCAGCCGAACGTAACTCTGCATACGTTCACCGGACCAAATAAAGTTCCCAATAATGGCACAGTAATTAACTTATCGGATTGTCAGAAGTGTGTACCAATGAAAAAATTAGTTGAAGCGTATCAGGCTTTCAATGTATGAAGATTTGATAAAAGTGGAAAGCCAAATTCATTTTGTTTGTAGGCATATCATTCCGAAGAAGGCCCTCATAATATATAATTCAGTTGAATATAGTTAGAATTTAATTTAACGGTTATAAATCATAAACCCACAATCTACAAAGCGCATCATGTCGTACAAAAGAGACATTTTAAAAAATTCAATAAATTAGGATTCAAGCACAGATTGAAGCTCATATAGCATAACAGCACAAGTTTAAGATTATGAACCCAATTGAATTCAACAAAATAATCCATAGAGCTAACTCATCAAGTATATAATGATTAATATATATTTTTTTTATTAAAAATCCTAATCACTTTGATTCACTCAAACAGTCGAGAGATTATTATGTGCGTGAGTCCGAAAATAGAAAACCGTTTGATTTTGTAAATGCGAATAATAAAAATACAATAAAAGTGCATGGATGAACATTAAAAACACAGTGATAAATAGTAACTATACTTTTATTATTTACAGTCACAAAATCAAACAATTTAAATGTTCGAATTTTGCACGTCATAATCTCTCCTCGTACAGGGAGCATCACATAACATCATTTTTCCCTAGCATAAATTGAAACCATTACATCATTACCAAGAGGAGATTGGAATAAAATAAGCTTGCTAGAGTAAACATCAACAAAATAAAAAATATAATACATCTTAAACAAGTACATATGAAGCACGCTAGCCATTTAAGAGTTTGTTTGGAATAATTTTATTACTATTTTTAAAAGCAATTTTTTTAATACAAAAATTTTAAATTAAAAAAAAAAACTTTTAAACTAAAAAATTACTTTAAGCTTAAAAAAAGCTGTTGTACCAAACAAAGAAATCTAACAACTGGAAAAATAAAATCCACAAAGCAGCGCGAGAAATCGATAAAATAGAAAATCCTCCAACAATAAAACTCATAAAGACAAAATCCAATGATTAACACTACATAGAATCGCAGTTGAAAATGTGACATAAAACTACAAAAACTGCCTCTGTTCCATGCCAACAACACTGGCTACAAATAACATCTTTTGTCATTTAAATACTTCATTACCAGGATAACAAACAAACTTAACACTCCAACATTAAGCTGCGACCACTTCGGCATCCCCTTCCATTGCGACATCTTCCCCAGGCCTATCGAGCTTAACGCCAATATCTTCCTTGTAATCTCCATGAACCTCCATGAGTTTTCCAAGATCAAACTTTGGAGCCTTGAGGATCTTCACCTTGCGGATAAATACATTCTGCAGAGGGTAGATGCTTGTTGTTGCCTTCTCAATCTCCTTACCTATGACCTCGGGAATGAATTTTTGCACCAATTCCTTCAGATCACATGATGAAGCTTGATTCGACATGATCTCTCTCATTTTGCGACGAATCTATTAAAAAAACAGATGAGGAAATTGCACAACAGATACAGAAGAACATGTCCATAAATGGTTAGGAAACTGAAATGGACTCGTACCTGTCTTATCTGACTACTCTGAGCATAGCAAGTGCGCTTTACTTGATTTGGCCTTCTCTTGGTGAAGCCAATGCAGAACAATCGCAAGGTGTAGTTATCAGTAGTCTTCACATCAATATGAGCTTCAATTAATGTCTGCCATTTGCGAACCAGAGACCTGAGCTTGTCGGTGGTGAAATCCATGCCCTACATAGCCAGCGGAAATGATAACACAGTTTTAATATAGAAATATAATTGATTAAGTTCTGTTGTTGAGAATTACCCAAAAGTTTGTGAGAACATTTTTGCCTTGGACATCCTCTGCACGAAGCCTAATCTTTCTGTATGCCTGATCCTCGTCATTCTGAAGATCAGCCAGGGAGACCTCAAACACTCTATGCTTAAGACCTTCAGAAGCAATCTGTGGTACAGAAAAAGTGAAAATAGTAACAGGTAGAAGCCAATAATTAATAATTAGGTAGTTCATTCATTAATGATTGAAACATGCTGTGGGCATCAACCAAACGTTAAAAAAACCTCAGTTATTTTTACAAATTCTCCGTAACAAATCTTTTATCATTGCAGTAACTCAGTAGGTGAATCCTTCTCTATGACAATTTAAACGAAAAATGCCATTTGTAATATCATGTTAAGTTATTTAAATATGTCAATGATTTCATTTACTGGCATCTTCATATAACAATTCAAAATGGCAATCATGTCCTATTTTTACATGTCGACCATTACATCTTAAGAATCTTATTATTGTATTTTAATAGTTATATGATTTATATCTCAATATAATAGCACTTAACCAAAAACAATATTTGATATATGATATTACATCTTAATAGCCCTGACATCTCAAAAATATTGAACCAAATATTATCTAAAATAATATCTACTTGAGAATTATAATTGCTAAGACCAGCACATCATCAAGATGCCATGGCCAAAAATACCCCTTACCCTTCTCAAAAAAAAAAAAAAAAAAAAAAAAAACATCATAATATACATATAATATATAATAAATGAAATACTGGAAGTAATCACGTAATTTACTGAAGATGAAAAGGACAACATCCACCACATTATATGCTAAATAAATGTAGATGTTACATGCAAAAGGTTAAAAAAATTCTAATAACAAAGTCTTAATTTAAAAAGAACCAAATAAGAAAAAACACATAAGAAGCATAACAATTTTAGAAAATTTAAAGACAATATGACATAATAGCATAAACTATCACATGACACAAGCACAATACATGATTCAGAAAATGGAGAAAAAAAGGCAAGCAAAAACAATAGAAGAATGACAGCCTTATGAAGAAATGAGATATCACAAATAATGCATCAACCACATACACTAGTTTTAAAGTGCAAACAAGAATATTTGATTGTAGCTTATAGTAAGAACCTACAAGGTTTTCACAAAAATCAGCAAAACATTACAAAACTCATGAGATGTGGCATTATATCATAACCCAACAACTATGATAGGATGAATAGTTTTCCATGTCTTTAACAATATTTTTTGCAAAAACCGAGAACACATAAGTGTAGAACATCGACCCGTAAGAAGAATGGAGTGGGCACATCATACAACTTTTTTTTCCTTTGCATGTGGAGTTACATGAATATGCTATATCTGTTGCGCCCTCCTATAGTGGAATACTACGCTTTGGATGGCTAAACCAGTTCCAGTTCTACATGCAGGGTCCAGACATATTTCAGGTCAGTGCATATAGCATATAGCATATAGCATATAGCATATAGCTAGTTGAACAGAAATGGTGCATTCAATATATTTGGCTGACAACTAATCTATCATCCAAAAAAGTACATTAAAAGCAAGTAAAATCATAAACAGGGTTTTAAAAAGTCTGATTGGTGGATACATGATGATTTCCGATCAAAAGGCACTAAACAATTATAATATTCACAAAAACAATTATCTTATTCACAAAAACAATAGCTTTTTTGACAATATTCACAAAAACAATAGCTTTTTACCTACTCTATTACAATATTTTATTCAAAAAATCATCATATTATACTCTCTAAACATACTACTATAGTTAAAATAATTTATTTTTTTAGCACCTCACTTCGCTTGGGTGCATGCCAAGGCTGGCTTCTAACACCTTCAGCATTAAGCAACCATATAGCCTGAAGGGAGCCTAATGCCTTTAATAACATTACTGCAAATAAATACAACATGAATGATTTTTGTGGTTGCAATCATACTCTTCTTTTTGGTTAGAACCTTATTCACTTATCTTATATGGACAATCTCTTCCCTTAGCTTTATTAACCAACGTAGAAGAAGAAAAGCTTAATTTTTAATTATGGACATTTTTACTCAAAATTAAGTCTCTAACATCATTCAATTTCAACTTGCAAGGCCCATAGAAGCTACTGACCACTGTCATAATCTCACTAATTATCATGGCTTGCTAATATAACTTTTGAGTAGCAATGAAAACTACTTTTAAATCAGAAAATTCATCATTTAATTTCAAATTCAACAAACTCATATCATATGCAATCAAGTTGAAATCAATGATATGTTCTATATAAAGTCATATTCTACATCATGAAACCCAAGCATTTCCACATCAGATATACACTGTTTAACATTGATTATCCTATTTATTTAGCAATACTTTCATCACTCAAGTTGTGCTCTTCACATTTAATATGCTAAAGGCAAAGCACCTTATATCTGATAAACATATACAACACTAAATGTATGCTAGTTTTACATCCAAAAAAAGTTAGCTGAAGGTTTTTATACAAGTAATGTCCACTTTGTATCTTCTAATATAAAAAAACTGTTAAATTAAATTTGATGATCTTCGCCTAGCCATTATTATTCATAATTGCTCAAACTTTTACCTCGTAACCTCATAACTGACTTTGATACTAATTGTAGATATTATAAAAGAGCTAATCAAGATTGAAAAGTATTCCAATACAACAATCAGCATAAAAGACAATTGGCAAGTTTTAATGAGGTAATTAGCCTACATCAATAATATATATATATATATATATATATATCAAAATTAAGAATAGTTTAGGTCTTCTGAAAAGAGGATCCTAATATTGAAATTGAAAAATTAAAAAAATCATAAGATGTGACCTCATTAAGATATAATAAAGTATAGTTTTGATTGCCAATAGTGAAACAACTTGTTTAAAGCATGGTTATTATCTGATACCATTACTAAAATAACTCCAACAACATCACACCGGATCCACAAGCACCAACAATGTATCAAGTATTCACAAAAAATAGAGCCAAGTTACCTTAAATTCAATCATCCTAGCTCATTTTTTTGTGTCTTCCTGATGATGCACAAAAACATCAAGAAGCTAAAAAAAATCTTTAAAACATTCAAATAGTTTCCACCATCAACACCACATTGGAGTCTCCATGGATTTTCTAACCACAACACCCCTTTGTGCCTTAGCAATCGGATAGTAATCTTTCTCATCAACTGCTTCAAAAGTCGATTGCTCGCAAGAACAAAGATGGAGAAAGCCCATTGATGAGAGAAATTAACCAAGAAATAGCTTTAAGAATAAGTAGCTTTCCCTTTAAAAATCATGCTAATAAGCATTTTCATGGGCTGGCTGCATGTGGCGATAAGACAAGGGGATTAGTATCTCATATCTGATTTAAATTAATTCCTACACTCCTTCAATTTGTGTTTATCAATGAGAAAAAAAAAGGATACTATTAGATCTTGGAGGAGATGTTCTTGAGAGAGAGAGAGAGAGGGAAGGAGAGGGAGACAACAATTTGGGAGGAAATACAAATTAAGCTTTTCAGATTTTTCCCCAAATCATACATCAACCCATAATCTCTATTTATAGAGATTTACAAGGGTATGGTAGCATGCATGAACAATATAATCTAAAACTAAATCAATACATAACAATCTCTACCTTGATTTAGTTTTACAAATACAAAGAACCACTCGTCACAAGAACTCGAACTTGTTGCAATCCAACCGATCGCCCTGGACACCCGTGTGTGCTCCTACCTGCGACTTCGCACGATCAATCAGTACAATCCCAAGTTCCGACCATCTTCATCCACGAGGTTCTTGATGCTTCAACATGCTCCTGCAATTCTCCACCTTGATCGATTTCAAGATCAAGAGTCTCTCTCTAAGCCTCAGCATCTGCATTTCGTGATCAAGAACCCGGATGAACCAATCTTTCCATCTTCTGCAAGGCCTAGTTCTCCAATCCTGCCGGTCTTTCTGCGCCTCGTGCCCGCACCCTGAGCCTCCAGCTCCTCTACCGTGCCTTGCACTGCCGGCACTACTCCCCAAGAACAAGCTGACTCCACCTCAAAAGATCCAATCCGATCTTTCGTTGCGATCTTGACCGATCTTTAATCAAGAACAGAAAGATCTGCATCCAACTGGTCTCCTACCCAATCTTGACGCTCATGTGCCCGGGCCTCGCTTGCCCGATACCACTGAACACCCAAGATGCTTCCAACTCCAGCGACCCCGCACAATCTTGCTGAACACTGGTCCTCCCCCGATCACACCAACATACGTGGATCCAACGAATGACCCATGTCTCCGTTCTGCACTAGCCACGTGAAGACTACACTGGGCCTGCTCTCGCACGGCCTCCGCTCCCTGAGCTTGTACGACGTCTTGCGCCCAGCTTCGACCGCGCCCGCCAGCCGCCGCGGTCTGCAGCGCTTCAGGCTTCCGCTTGTTCAGCCCGCCCACACCGCGCCTCAATCTGAACGCCGCAAACCCGACGCCAGCCTACCTCGCGTGTTCGCGAGACCTACGACGCCACCTCCTGCTGATCAAGAAGCCCACGTCGGTGACCCTTCCGATCAGACTTTGTCTGATCCGCATGTTCGTGTATCCAAGGACGAATGCTCCACCTCAAGAACACATTCCTCCATCTCCCTAGCTCTGATACCATTTATTAGATCTTAGAGGAGATGTTCTTGAGAGAGGGGGGGGGGGAAGGAGAGGGAGACAGCAATTTGGAGGGAAATACAAATTAAGCTTTTCAGATTTTTACCCAAATCTTACATCAACCCATAATCTCTATTTATAGAGATTTACAAGGGTATGGTAGCATGCATGAAGAATATAACCTAAAACTAAATCAATACATAACAGATACATTGTTGCATCACCTAATTTTATTCATCAAATACCCAAAGTAAACATGAGATACTTGTTGAAAAGTTTTATAAGTGCAATTGCAAACAAAGTAACAACCCTTCTTTCACTATGGCCTTATTAAAGGTCAACAACACAGACGTTTAGCGTTCTCTACTAGAAGACTTCTAGAAAAAAGTTTTTGTCAGCGGCACATTTAAGAACATAAAGGAAAAAAACTGTTAACTTCAAAGCTTTCATCTAGATCAAACTATCCAACTAGCAAAAGTTAGAGATCAATTTGCTCGCATAATTAGCAAAAAAAAATCTCATCTTCACCATAAATAACTCAGTCAATTTAACAAAAATGGATCTAATTAAACCTCACCTTGGTTCCCTGCGTCCTCGACACGAGAGTCTTCCCGATATTCCTCACCGAAAAGACCGACGGAGCCTTGATGTCATACCAATCCTTCTTCGAGAAAGGATCCACTCTGCAGAAGATCGCCAAATAAAAAAGATCAATGGAAAATAACAAATCTCAGAAAATTCATAATCAAAGAATGCGTTTAATGCTAACGTACGTCTTCTTCTTCCCGCCCTTCTTCCCCTTCGAGATCCTCTTGTTCTTCCTGGGAATAAGTTATCAGGCAAATCTTCAAAACAGTTCAAAGCCAATAATGGGAAATGGAAAGCTAACCAAAAGGAGAATCCTCACCCGACAGCCATGTCTACTTTCTTCTGCCGCCTGCAGCAATTTAGGGTTTCAAGGGAAGTTCCAAAGAGTAGCAGAAGAGATGGGAGATTGCGATTCTGCTTACTTATAGCAATACGATTTGTGATCTGACGGTGGAGATTTCCCCATCTAACAGGCCGTTATTCATTATCTGCTAGTTAAGCAGGCCCTTAAGTGGGCTTTATTTTTCTGCCTCTTTTATATCTATACTACTATATAAAAGTGGCTTGGGATTCCACTCTTAGCAAATCTTGATCGTTCATTTATAAATTTTCAAAATGATCTGAAACGTTCATTTATGACTCCTCAAATTCTTTATTTAAAACACACTTGCATAACTTCTACATACAAAATATTTATTCACTCATTTAAAAAAATTAATTTCACACTAACGTTTCTATAACAATTTCATACGATATATAAATGCCCCTTATAACTCATATTAAATTAATTTTAATTGTTCTTAACGCTTGAGTTTCCATCCATTATATTAAAAAGTGAGCTCGTTCTAAATTAATTTTAAATATTCTTAACGTTTTAATTTCCCGTCTGTTTTAACTAAAAACTGAGCTCATTCGAAAGATGAGACGTCGGCCCCTCCTCTTCCAACTCTTCGTTTCTTTCAGAAATGAATAATGAAGTAATACACATCAACAGCCTAAAGTCTTCCTCTTCACGATGCTTGATTTCGCGCCTCTTCCGATTCCGCTACCGTCTATTTTAAAAAAAAAAAAAAAAACTCTAAAATGAGCTTCTTTGCATTCTTCTCCTGGAAGTCACGATGGGAGTCATGGTTTTTTAAGCTTCCCACTTTTGGAGTCTCACACGAGCAGCTCGTCGACGACGGCCATCCCTCCTCTCTTCCAACTCCAGTAAGCCGTAGTCCACCTCCTCTCTCCCAGCCTCCGGCCAGATCCCCATGCCGACCTCCCTCTCTCCCGTCCGACCTGCTGCCGCCGTGCCTCGTTCCAGTCGGCCTACCACGTCCACGTCGGCCTCGACCTCCTAGCGGAGCCGCCCTTCGCCAGGGAAGCCTAGCTCGCTGACTGATACTACAAACTCCAATTTGATTGAAGGTGTTGGCAACTCATGTCATTGCAAAGCCAGGAACGACAAAGCAATATTAACACCAGCTGCTATTCTTCCTATAATTTCACATTTCATTTTTTTTTCTTTTGTTTCCCAACAAAGGAGAAAAATGTTTGTGCAGAAACAAATTTATTTTGTTGTTGAAAGGCAAAATATATTATTAACTAAATTTTCTGCTATCCTTTATAAGGTTCAGATTATATTGAAGGATAATCATTGTTTCTCACCTAATTAAATTTTGTATTATCACCTTTGAATGCAGTATCATAATTGCTCCGTCTCTTTAACATCATTACAGCCTATTTTAAGCATGATTGCAAGTTTTTTTTTCTTTTTTAGATAACTTTATTATAAACCTAATGCATCAAAGTTTTTGTGATGGAACATTCCAGTTGCATGATAAGAGAATTGTGATTTTTAAAACATAGTGATTTTGAAATAAGATTGAAATCAAATAAATGGGTTGTCGTTAATATCTTATATGTATTAGAAAATTTTGATAGGTCAAATACTTTTGAGTAAAACTAGACTTTTAAAATAACTTGTATATGACATGCAATCCTGACTAATTTTGATAAGTGCAGCTTTTTGTCATTTCCATTTGGGGTTAAGGGTTTCGTTGCTTAGTTTTGATTCTTTTTTATGATAATTCGAGGATAAAACTCTTTGTTGTTAGGTGTTTAGAGTGATGAATGCATTTAGAGTGATGATATCCTATGTTGGCTTGGTTGATTCGAGGAACGATTTGATAATTTTGTTGGATTTGTGGAAATAAAGAAGGCATTGGATTATAGCAGGTTGTGATCTATTGTTAGAATTGTGTAAATTGATTTATTTTATGAGTTTAATGCATTGAATTTCTGTTTGTTGTCTATTCTTATTTTATTCTCAAATGTATGTCATCTTGAGTCATTTTTGAACCTATGCACGTTGCAAAGTTCCTGTATTGAACTTATGTTAAGGAAAGTGTAGGTAGACTTTTGACAAGAAGTAAATCGACAATGATATATTCTCATAAGATAATGATGACAATTAAATGGATTTATATCTATATTTATACTACTATTATGAAATGGGCTTAAATTTCCACCTCTTAGCAAATCTTGTTCTTTCATTTTTATTTCTTCAAAAATTATACTAGCCATCCATTTAATTGTACTATATTTTTTTATTACTTCAAACGGCTCTTTAAAATGCATTTATATTATATTACATTTTATTACTTTAAATTGCTATTTAAATTGCATTTTATTATTTTAAATGGCTCTTTAAACAGCTAGCTCTTTGAATTGCTCTTTAAATTGCATTTATATTTTTTTATTTCTTCAAAAATTATACCATATTAATTGCATTTAAATATTTCATAGAGAATTCACAACCTTTTCAATACAATTAATTACAAAATTTAAACTATTTAATAGATTTAAACACAATAATAGTACTTCATTTAAGCAAATAAATGACCATTTGAGCCTCCCTTTCGGCTTTCCTATTCACGATCTATTAGTCCTTTGTTTCCTATCACGAGTGATTTTGCCTAGCATTACATTCGTTGTTTCATATTCGGGTCACTTCGGCTTGCCCTAACTGTTCTTCTTCCTCTTCGCTGTCTCTTACGGTAGGTATCTTCTACAATTATTTTATCCTCGTCAAAGTTTATAACAATTATCCTACAATTGCAGCTCTACTAAATGAACTTCTCTTTAAGCATTCTTCTTTTCTCTCCGTCGTATTAAATGTCATCATACTCCTTCGCCTCTCATTGATATTAAATCTTTTATTTCATAGTCGAACTGATTGAGATATCTATCAGAGCCGAAAAAAATGGTTGAACTTCATGCTGGTTGGAAATCTCCATTAGTGGTTGATAAAATGATTAAATTGCTTACATTTGAAATGACATTTTTCATCCATGTGACTACTTTCATTGGTCTATTATGATTTCCCTTTTTCTATTTCAATTGAGCTCTCTACTCTTCTTGTTTTCTAAAAATAGGCAATATTTTTAATAAATTTATATTTGTCAAATATTTAATAAATTTATATTTGTATATGTGCACTATCTTTTTTTTTTTTTATTGCTTTTGCTATTTTTACTATAGTACAAGATACAATATATAGATTTTGCTATATGATTCTATAAGTCGCATTGTGGCAATTGGTATACTCATTTGATTCATTAGCTTGTTTGGCTTTTTCAACTGTTGGAACAATGATTTAAGTTTTCTTTATTGGTTTTACTGAGAAGGCAACCATTTGTTTTTATGCTTGGGCTATTATTTTGTATATTATGACTTTCCATCAAACTTGAGGATATGTTTGATGTCATAAATCATTTATTATTCCAAGTCATAATTATGACTTTCCACGGTATGCTGCTTTCCGCGGTTTCGAAGAACAAAAATGACACAACTCTCTTCATACTCTCTTCCTTAGGTTTTTAACCAATAAAGAATATACAAATATTATATGAGGAGCAAAATTGCTTTTTATGAAAATCATGACATCAAACTTGAGGATATACAAAATTGTATATTATGACTTCTTCGACGGAGGTCATGAAAATTATGCTTTTTATGTCATAAAATTGTAATCATTCAAATTCAAACATATCCTCAAATTTGATGGAAAGTCATAATATACAAAATAATAGCCCAAGCATATAAACAATCAAAAATTAGGAATGACATTATTATTTGATGTTGCTTTGTCTTCTAGACTTTGGAGGAGAAAGACGATAAGTTGTTGTTTTGATCTAATTTGAATCGAAAGAGGAAATATGAAATGATGAAGAGGAGGTGTGTTGATGCCTTGATTGTGAGATTTAATTTTGATAATTCAAAATTATTAATTAATATAAGATTAATTATATACTGAAATGGTAATATTTTATATTAGATTAAAAATAACTGAATCATAAATAACTTATTTATAAAAATCTCTTCTTTTTGAAAAATAAATTTTTTGATTGATTATTACAATAATTGAATATCATGGAGCATTTACTATATAACAATCAATTAAATTTTAATTAAAATATTTATTTTTATTCAAATATGTAAACACAACTTATTTTTCTCTCTTAAAATTTAAACGCAAAAAATTGAAATATTTATCCAACTTTTTTCTTGAAGGGCTATACATTATAAAATTTATGATTATAATAATTATTGAAATATTCATTGGGGTATAATTATACATCTCTATTTAAGAAGTAAACTAAAATGTATAAACTTTATTATTTTTTTAAATTTAAATATAAATCGTCGGGATAAAAGATTAAAATTTTCAAAATTTATCTCATATAAAGAGGATAATGTATCAAATTGATTACAATTATGATAAAAAAACTTACAAATGAAGTTTACGCTTATCGAATATATTATATTACCAACTTTCTCATTGGTAATTAATTTTATTTTAAAAAGAAAACTAAAATTTATAAGCTTTTTTATATTACTTGACAATTTAATAGTATAAATTTATAATTATACTTGCTTCTCTATTTAAAAAGAAAACTAAAATTTATAATTTTTTTTATTTTTTTAATTTAAATATAAATCGCTGAGATAAAAGATAAAAATTTTCAAAACCTATCTCATATAAAGAGGATAATGTATCATATTGATTACAATTATGATAAAAAAAACTGACAAATGAAGTTTACTCTTATCGAATATATTATATTACCAACTTTCTCATTGGTAATTAATTTGATTTTAAAATTATTTGTAGCAATAAATTTATAAAATGAAATATAATGAATTAAAAAGTAATTATATTTTATCTGCCATGTATTCTGTTATTTTTTTTATTTATTATTAATGTTTAAAATTTATTACCGTGCAATTAAAAGACTTATAACTTAAAAGAAAATCCTACTTAAAAAATAAATAGTTTGTTTATTAACTAATAAATTGAATTTAATATCAAAATAATTCATGAATGATAGAAAATCCATATCAATAAAAACTATTTACTTAATCATGTAAAACTTATCATAATGTTTATAATTATTTATAAAAATAATTTTTTTTCATCTTAATAATGATAGCATATTTAAAATATTTATAATATGAATCTTTATTACTAAATTTTTAGTCACGTGCATTTAATGCACGGGCATTTTTACTAGTTCCCTAAATGCATTTATACTGTCTACTGTTTTGTATGTTTGTTTGTTTGTTTTTATTTTATTTTATTTTTTTTTTATTTTTTTGTGACGAGGAAGGATTGTCCTTAGACCAGTGAAAATCTCGGTCGACCTAGCATGCAACCCACACCAATTTACACGGGCCAATACTTAAGGCTTTCACTGCTTGTCAAGGGATTCGAACTAGGACCCTAGGCTTTGCCCAGCCGGCCCTCACCACCCGGACAAGCAATGGGTCTGTCTACCATATATGAGTATTTAAAAAATAAAGAAAATTTTAATTTTTATGCTATAAATCTAAAAATATGCTCATAATTGTTATAACAAAATCAGGTCAAAACGATAGAGGATAAAAATTTAACAAGAAGCCTTATATTGAATTAAAGTGGTTATAATGTTGTGTAAAAAAGGTTAAAAAAAATCTTGATACAACTAAATTCAATAATAGCATTTATAATATAGCAAAATTACAATTAAGAATTGGCGAATTTATAAAAAATATCAAGTTCTTAATTTAATTAATTTTATATATTGCGATAAATTTCTTTTGCAAAAGGTTATTTATACAAACTAAAGAATAATTTCGAATTTCGGGGGTACTTTAGTTAAAAGGGAACTTTCAACAAATTTTTTTTTTCTAAAAAATGAAATATAAAGTATATTTCTTAAATTTAGGACATTATGGGATATATAAACTCATTTTTTAAAATATATATATATATATATATATATATATATATATATATATATATATATATATATATATATAATTCTATCAATTTATAATTTTAATGTTTAAAAATGAAAATAATATCATAATTTATATATTTAAATATAAATAAATTTTAAGAGGTCCATAGAATTCTTAAAATTAGAACCGAAAGCAAAACATTTAGTCATGAGAATACTAAGAGTTGTTCCGATTTTAAAATAGTGAACGTTGGATTATTTTATTTAACTCTTTATTTAGAGTTATATCATATCTAAAAATCTCTATAATATATATATATATATATATATATATATATATATATATATATATATATATATATATATATAATCTCTATAAAATCTATGTATACTCATTTGATTATTTTAGAATGATAAACCAAATTATTTCAGAATAAAACTCCTCAAAAAATCATTTATATTTTCTTATTTATTTATTTTTCTTCGTTTTTTTTTTTTTTTTTTTAAATCTTGTTTGATTTTATTTTATTTTTTAATTATTTTACAACAAAAATTGCTTTTGACTTGAAGAAATAACATTGAATAATAGAAGCATAAGTTTCATTTGCGAAAACTACAACTATGTGTGAAAATTAGATGTTGGATTGTTGTTAAAGAAAAACATAACAATGACTTCAAAATTTTATCATATTAGTTGCTGAATTGTTGGATTACCATATTCAGATCGCCTCCATCAGACCATTGCTAATATAGCACAGTTGTTATACTTTTGTCGTCGGACCACTACTGTCGACCTTTACTTCAAACTGCCACCGTCAAACCTCCTCCAACGTCGAACTACACCCCCAAATTCTATTATCGAATCATTTCTGCTCGACTACCATCAATGGATTGTCCCCACTTGACCTATACCAATGAATAGCTGTCCCTTAACCCCCATTGTCAGATCACCATTGTTTAACCTTCGGTGTCAAGCCATCGTTGCTTGACCTTCATCATTGAGTCTCCATTATCTAAACATCTCTTATCCCCTATCGACTCTACGATATTTTTCACAAAAAACTCATATTCTTGTAATTGAACTTCTCCAAATTGGGATGAGCAATGCTTTGTAATGAATGTCTGTTGAAATTATTTTAACCAAATCACACCACAGGGTTTTTCTCTATCATGAATTTTTCACGTAAAAGTTATGATATCTCATGCATTCTCTCATTTTATTTATGTATGTATTAGATATTCGTACAAAATTGAGAAGCAAAACTCTTATATTTTGTTGCAACAAATTTTCTAACACGTAACAACAACCAAAACACAATACTGCTTATTAATATAATCATGCATTTTTACTTTCTTAATCCTATTGATTCATTGTAAGTCTTTTATAAAATCTAACTTATGAGATGAAAATAAGGAGAAGACATTATTTCCCTTGAGCTTAGGCTTAAATCTCTTAAGGAAATCTTGTTAGAGGAGAATGGCTTTTGTTAATTTCCATATTATTTCCATATTATTTCAACTATAGTTTATTGCCTCCATCTCATATTCATATATTTATCGAAGAGGATCTCTAATTGCAATTAAATGAAAATTTAATAGAATTAAAATTAATATAAACCATAACAAGTATCACATCAATCAAATCAAAGCATAATAATCTCATCATTCTATGATCATTATACCTCATTTGACCCTTAATCAAATTTTAATGTCAATGCATTACCACAAAGGTATCCCTAAAAGAGCACTAAATAAAAATTATGCATATTAATTGGCAAAATAAAAAAGTTACATGGTGATTGTTCATAGGTATATCACTTCGTGTTGACGGGTTCAGCTCGGTATGACCTAGAATGGACTTGACCCAAATCAAACATATTTATTATATTGGTCAAAAAGTTTTTTTGGAAATCCAATTATCGTATAGATCACATAATTTCTTAGATCGGCACAACTAGTTTTACCCAATCACATTCTGTTTCACTATAAAATATTTCATTTAATCCGAACTTGGATGATAATCAAGTCAATTTTATTTTTTCAGGACAATTTGAACCTAACCCAAAAATTAATCAAATCAAAATTTTGAACCAAAATTCGATCCAAAAATTAATTGAGCCAACTAGAAACTTAAGTTTCATGGTGATTGTTTGTAGGAATATCACTTTGGATTGGCAAGTTGAGTTCGGTCTGACCCAAAATGGACTAAGACCCAAATCATACCCAGTTATTATATAGGTCAAAATATTTGACACAAATCCAATTAATCCAAATTTGACATTTTTATAATATAGATCACATGATTTCTTAGATTAACCAGATAAATTTTATCCAATTATAATCTGTTTTACCCTAAAATATTTTATTTAATCTGAGCCTGAATAATAATCATGTCAATTTTGAATTTTCAAGACAACCAGAACCTAATCAAAAAATTAATCAAATCAGAATTTGGAAATAAAATCTGATCCAAAATTTAATCGAGTCAACCTAAATTTAAATTTTTAGAATCTAATTATGGAATGTGATCATTCATTAGCACTCCTAATTATTTGAATTTTGAATTTATTTTTGTAGATTTATTTCATCCAAGGCTTTAATAAACTTATATATTTTATGAGTAATAGTCCACTAACCTAATCACACTAAAGTCATATCTACCTATTGAGATTTTAAATAAATATGGTTGATTTTACATTTATTTAGTAAACCATATTTGGTGAACATTAGTGCAAAAGTCTTTTTTTATTCACAAAAACTATAAAATTTTTCACCAAATGCGTGGGACCGACCCGTGCCTATTAAGAAAAATTGTAGAGAATTTTGAAAATAAAAATTATGACGGTTTAAACCAGCGCTTATGTCTACTTAAATTTTAAAATACATATTATTCAAATTATTTTTTTAATAAAATATTATATATATATATATATATATATATATATATATATATATATATATATATATATATATTTATTTTTATGTGAATATATAGATAAGTATAGAATTTTAAATATTAAAGATGTAAATACAGAAAAATTCTTCTATGATATGTAAAACTTATAAGAAGAAAATGATTGTGTTTGTAGGAGTTTTATTGGAGGAATTAATGTGATTTTTTTTTTCAGATTTTATTATATTAAAGTGAAAGTGTTATGATTAAGAAATTATGCGTAATTTTAATGTATCTTCGAATTGAAATTAAATTAAAATCATGTAAAATCTAATTTTAGCATATTTATAATGAATTCATTTAGATCCTACAAAGCTTACAGAAACATTCAATAAAGTTTTCATTGCATATTCTACAATAAAAAACTGATATGATTTTCATAGGAATAAGAATATAAAGTTTTGTTATAAAAATTATTTCTGACTAGTGGATTCTCACCTACTTTCACCCTTTTTTTTAATTTATTTGCCTGTTAATTTAAAGCTCTAATGTTCAGGAACACAGCACTTCTTCATTTATAAACAAACCTAGAAATCACATTCTCCCACCTAAAAAGATATTTTGTTTTGAAATTTCTAAAATAATATGTTGGGGTGAGCTTCCAAAGAACTGGTTAGGAAGTGAATTAACCACGCAACGAAACAAACAATAGAAGAGAGTAGCGGAAATAATCATTAAGATTTTATGTGGAAAATTTTGAAATTATACGAAAAAATCATGAAGTCACATCATATCAAGAAATTCATTATGAAAATTGATAGAAATTGTACAAATCTCTCACTCTCAATCTCTCAGTGTCTCACTTCACTTTAATCTTCATTCTCTGCTCAAAACAGGCAACGAGACGCGCAAATATAATACAAAGTGATGCAACCGTTCAAATGAAGCATTAAAAATGAGAAAAAAAAAACTACTAGCTCGATGCACAGTGCCGAAACGCTTCACTCTATGCCTCTAGCCTAAGTTGCAACGTGGAGGCACTAGATATAAAGCGCCGCGACACTAGTGCTACAGCGCTATAGTGCTCAAGTGTACATTACTGGAGTGCTCCAATATATAACACTATACGATTGTACGTTAAATTGAGGTCTTAGTCAACAATACAACTTGGTTGATCAACACAATCATATTCCACTCAAAACTAACATAGCTTTGAATATTGCTATCTAGTTGATAAAAGATCAATTATCATTGTTTAAAATAAACCCTACAGAATCTTCAACTAAACAGTTTTCAATATTGCATCATTTCTATCTCATGCATGAGATGAAATCTTCAAATTTTAGAAGATAAAGACAATAAAATTTATCATCTTATCATGATCAACATATCTTCGACATATTTCTTTGCGTCGTTTCTAAGATCAAAGCTTCATAAAAATCTTTAATAAAGATTATTAGGATCTAAATATAGATCTCCAACGAACGCAAAATATTAGCTTCACATGAGACAAGCTTCTTTAATGCAAACTACTCGTTACAGAATGTGGAGCCTGATCTGTCATAGCATTCATAGCACATCAACAAATAATCAGACCTCAATTTATTCGTTTTCTACTTGTGCTTAACGTCTGGAAGGTGCAGAACTGCTGAGATTCTTAATGGCAAAGTCAAGAAGCTTGATGAATTTCTTCTATGAGGAATTGCAAACTTAGGTAGAAACATCAAAATTTTCTATCTTATTTTTTATGGACTTGGCGTTCATCCCTTGCATTGCTATTTTCTACCTGGTGATTAATTGATTTGATTACTTCGAATACTAAATAATCTTTCATATTGAAATTTATCATCGCTTATCAACTTCAACGTCTGTGCATATAGACTTATAATCCTTATCCACATTTCATGGCTCTCTCTCTTTCTCTCTCTCTCACACGAGTCATATAAAATTATTAGGCATCGACTAATTATATAACTTATATGCAAGGAATATAAGAATAATGGAGGACATACTTGTGTACTTGTCATGTACTCTATTTTTATGGAGAACCCAATAAAGATATCTTGTACTTAAAATAGAGTAAACATAAGTGTGCTTATTAATACATAATAAGTACACAATAATGTTCCTAGGGCATCTTCAACTAAACTACAAACTTCCGTTTGCAGCTATCACGAGCCTCCACCTGAAAGCCAAAAAGAAATGTATTTTGTAGCTGTGAATAGTACGACGCCAATATTTATGGAAACTTTTTTTTATGGAAATGAAGATGAGAAATAATGTACATAAAATCTCCTTTTTTTGGTGTTAGAAATGGAGTTGATTGGAAATGAAGTAATGTTTGATATAGCTATTATTGCATTTTGAAGTGGAAAAATGAAGAGTTCGGTTGGAGATGCCCATAGTACACAACAAGTTTATTACTAGGTGCTCATGTACGTTATCCGCAATTAGAGCTACTTACATAGTCCGCACCTAACAATTTTTCCACATGTACAAATAATCAACAAATTAAGCTCGGAATCACGAGAAATTATTCTGTGTGGAGTCTGGACGGGAAGAACTATCCGAACATGTGAGTGTACACTGTACACCTATGTAAAAAATCAGTATACCCAATGTGTGTACACTCACAGTCTGAACGGTTCTTTCCGTCCGGACTCTGCACAGACTAATTTCTCCATAATCACATATTCTTACTCCATTTCAACAACATTCAAGTGAATCAAACGGTGCTTAAGACCTAAAAATTTAATTATTTTTTTTTGTGAGCACATATCACTTGATATTTTCACATCAAACTATTTTTCATGAATAAAACCAAATATAAATCTAACATTTCTTAACACATAATTCACTCATATCCATCCCTAATCAGTCATATTTAACCTGCATGCTCCTTCAACTACATCATACTGCCATTCTTGAGGCTTGCACATCTACATTTTCCTCAGCTAGTTCAATATTTTTGCCAAACACTCATTCTATCAAAATTTTATCTATATTCATAATCAGATTATTTCCTGCAGCTCTGAGTAACGCAGAAATTCATCCATTGCATGACTTTGACTGCTGCTGCAGATTGCGTTCAAGACTTCCAGTTCAGAAATCTTCTTTTATTATTCAATTAACCTACCGTTCAAGTTTCGTCAGCCATCTCTTTCTTATTCTATCACCTCTTTGTTTCATTTGGTGCTCAAATTGCTATTGTTTTTTCCCATTATTTGACAAAATCTCCATTCTAGAAGCTCTTGTAGATAGCCATGGCAAGAAAAAAAAAATGTTTAGAAGACTTCTGAACAATCATAATTTCTTACAGAAACAGCTAGCCATGTGATGAGTTGTGGAGTTCATGAAGTTTAATCAGTCTTTGTTCATACATTAATCTCATGAATAATCATTATTTTATTGTGTATTATTATTGATAATTCAGTTTAAATGTTGAAATAGATGATATTTTATTTAAAAAAAATTATATGAATTTATTTATTTTTTGATATGAATTTTTAGTCCAATTGGATGTTATATTGGAGTTTATGATGAATTTTTAGGCTTTGTTTGGGACAGCTTATGATTTATTATTTACGGTTTTATAAGTTCTTTTTTTTTAACTGCAATCTTAATTATAAATTTTTTAATTATTTTTTAATGAAAATTTTAAAAAAGCTATGTAAAACTATTATCCAAACATACATTATTATTTATTTATTTATTTTCTAATACATAAAATGTCAAAAAGCTATCCCAAATAAAATCTTAATCATTATGAGTTTGAAAATGTGTTATATGATAAAAATAATTAAATATTTTCATGATTTAGATATCGCCGTAGTAATCCTCCAAATTTTATATATTTTAAAATTTATATTTTATCATTAAAGTTTATGAGATTTAAAATACATACCAGTTTATATATTGCTATTCACATATCTAACACTCAAAATTTTAATATTTCATCCTTACCACTTACCACTAATAGACAATTTTAATATCAAATATGTCACTCCTATATTTCATTCCTACCAACTATACCAACTTGTAAACTTTAATATTTCATTCAATGCACCCATTATTGATCTACGAGTCATAGGTATAAAATATTAAAATTTTGTGTGTATATATAAATAGTATAATATAAAGTGATACATATTTAAATCTTCCTAAAATTTAATGTAAATGAATTTATTTTTCTAGTTTTATATTTCCATAATATTATAAATGTCTTTCTTATAGTGTTTGATATTTCTCATCTTAATTGGCCTAAATTTATATGATATAAAAGTTTCTCTCTTAGATATTCTATTTACTTACTAAATTTTATTAGAATTATAGCCGCTCATTGAAAAAATTATTTTGCACGGTCGCCAAACGGCATTCAGATGTGAATGAGAAGTTGTCACGTCATTTTTTGCCGTGTACCGCTCAGTACCAAGTGACGTGACGTGACGTGTTCTAATTTATTTCTGAACCGTTTGATGACCGCACAGAATAATAAGGCCATACATTAATAGTGGTTATGACTTATATCGTGTGAACAATGAGACACTAATTAATTTACAATTTTGGTTAGCAGTTAGTAGTTGGTGTGCTTCAGCGCGTACCACCGCAGCGGGAAGCCGAGCTCCTCATAAGATTACAGTTCTGATCAACTTGTCATAATTTACATCATCAAACATTAAAAAATAAAAACAAAGAACATAAAAGAACAGCTCAGATCGATCCTCTCTAATTACCTCTTTCCAGCTCTGCAATTCGTTGAGCCGCTGAGTTTGAATCCGTCAAAATTATCAGACGAATTCAATCCCAATCATCAAAAATAAATTGAAGAACTGAGATGAGATAATTGCACCGGTAGAGAAGATCTGAATCTTTAACAAATCACTCTTTCTTCGCATTATTAGTATCTCTCGGCGACCCCAATTCCGGAATCTTCTTTCCCTGACCAACCGCCGCCGCCGCCGTCGCCGTCGATAGCGTCCTCTTATCGCTCAACCTCTTAACATACTCCTTCTTCTTCGAAACCCTTCTCTTCTTTTTTTGATCGCCCTCATCACTCGGCACCAAATACCACCAAATCGAAGTACAGCAGATCGCAAACACTCTTCCGAACACCGCCAAACATACCAGAATCAAAACCATCATCGCCGGCATAAAATAACTCGATCTCCACTTCCACCACGGAGATTTATCGGACAACCTTCTGCCCACCTTATTCTCCGGCGCAGGTGCCGGCGTCGTAGCCGCCGGTGCCGGCAGCGGAACCTCCTCGTGCTTCTTCTCTCCAGCGGCGACAATTTGATTGTTGTTGTTGTTGCGATCTTCGCGGATCCGAACGATGATCGGGATCCAATCCTGGGAATTGGAGTACATGAATCGGACCATGGAGATGCCTTGCGCCCCTGTGCTCGCCATGATTTTCTCTCTCCTGGCTTCGAGCTCAGAGAGAACGGAGGTGAATTTGTCGAGGCCTCTTGACGAATAGGGGTTTTTGTTTCTGTTGGATTTCTTCTTTGCGGCCTTCGGAGAGGACGACGGGCTGTCGTCGGCGTCGTGGTGGAAGCTCGAGGTGCCGCAGAACATTGCTTGGCATGTGAGAAGCTTTCTTACTTGCATATGGAGGGTTTGGCTTTTCGGAAGCTGTGTGTATATATAGTTCGGGGAAAATGGAAATTTCCCGATCAATATATTTTAATTAAATTATAATCTTAATAAAATTTAAAATATTTATACAGTTATATTTTTAATAATTAAAATCATTACAATAGTGAATATTAAAATTTTAATAAGAATTATATGATATGTATGTAAATCTCTCAAAATAAATATTTAAAATATTTGAGTTAATTGATTATGATAAATTTAAAATTATTGAATTTATTTTAACATGATTAAATATAAATTTAGAGATTTAAATGCCGAAATATTATATTAGGATGTCATGCATAATATATTTTTATTTTTATTAGGAAAATTTATTTAATTTATTTTAAAATAGATATAGAAATAAAATTAGATAATATTTAACTTAAATAAAATTTAGTTATTTAGAATATTTGAGTCAATTGAAATATTGAGATGGAAATTTGGGGGAGCTAAGTCAAGTCAAAGGAGGAGATATATATTAGAGACTAATTGGGATCGTGGTTATTAAGCTTGTGTGTAAATTTTTTGGCTGGCGTTGACTTGGTGTTTTCGAGAAATCAGAAATGTATTGCTATGGCTTTGAATTTGAACGGAGACATCTAAACGGATCTAATCTATTTATTTAAAAATTACAAAGAAATTTTAGGGTTTCTTTTGGGAAATTCATCTAAGAGGAGGTTTGGTTCATATTTAAGTTTGACCTTAGTTTATGCGCACAATGCTAAAATAGAGGTAAAATAATATTAAAGCAGATAAATAATTAAGATTTATTTAGGTCGACTTTCTTACTGTTTCTTAGAACATTTTTCTAGTAAAAAAATAAAATTTTTTATTAAAAAATTGTTTTATGAAGCAATAAAAAAATCGTCCCAAATGAAGTCTTAAGTTCCACTTGCGATGACATTCTATTATTTCTTAAAATAATTTTTTTAGTATTAAAATTTTAATTTTTTGTACTAAAAAAACTGCTCTAAGTAGAACGAAGTCTTAAAGTGTTATCATTGAAAGTTGCTCTTTTATTGGCAGAGTAGTATGTGAAGCTATTTTGTGACTCTTTAAGGCTTCGTTTGGGACGGCTTTTTTATTGCTTTCAAAAATAAAAAAAAAATTGTACTAAAATTCTGTTTTAGAAAGCAATAAAAAAGCCGTCCCAAACTAAGCCTAAGATTACGATGACCTTTTTTTTTTAAATAGTTTGCATTTAAACTTAAATGAAATAAAGGAAAGGACATCAAATATGTCGAGTGGATAAAGATAGAGAAAAAGATAAAATACATGATGAAGATCAAATACGATAAGAAAGTCCAAATTAAAGAATGTCTCTCACTGGAAAGATCATATAAGAAAGATAATTTTTAAACCTCAAATTTTAGCTTAATCTCTATTTTTACCCTTATCCCAACATTTGCTTTGGAATGGGGCAGCTCATCCTCTTATCCGGTGATTTTTTTTTTTTTTTTGGAAAGGATTTGCTCAAATTTCATTAAAATGAAAAGGCGAATAAAAAATAAGATCCAAAAGAGGCCAAAACCAAAATTACAAAGCTTTAAACACCAAATTAAACTATAGATTACAAAGCAACCTCAAAAGAAAAAATAATCCAAAATTAAGTCATTGTGTAGGAAGCAAAAATAACCAAAAACCAGTCAAGAATTAGCCATTGAGTCTTTTTTACAAGTAATTAGCTCGCTTTTCGCTATGTGTTAGCCCCTTCATTTTTTTCAAGTTGGAACTAGAATTTTCAATCTCTTTCTTACTCCTTTTCGCACATCTTTGGCTAGATTTTATTAATCTCCTCCTTTATTCTCTTCTCATGTGATGGTTCACTAGTTTACAATCTCCATCACACAACTTAAATTTAAACTTAAGTTATAGCTAAAACAACACTAAATAGTTTCACCCAATCCAAAAAAAAAACTAAGCTCGACTTATAATTTATGTTTGTTTGAGCATTTGTTTTATAAATAAATACTAAATACTCAATGAAATAGACCATAAGAATATGGGGTTATTTTTAATACTTTTAAAATTTTGGTAATATTTTCAACTCAAATAAAATTTACTTTTAAAAATTTTTCAAACAATTATTTTTATGCAAAATATATCATTTTCTTTATCATCACATGTGTATCATGATTCAAAGATATTATTCATTGCATGTGTGCACTGGACATCGGCCTTGTATTTCAGAGACAACGAGCTTTGTGTGTATGAACACAATGCCCTAAATTCTCGCATTTTGAATTTTTGTTATTGCCGCATCAAATAGATTTTTATAAAGAAGCATTATAATCATTTTGATCAAGGGAAAATTTTTCTATGACACCTCCATCAATCTCTCTTGATTATAAAATAATTTTCTGAGATCAAAATTGAACAATCTTCAGACTGAATCGAGATGTACATTTTATTTATATATTTACATAAAACAAATTTTAGATAAATACGAAGCCGGTTCTAAAATTTTTTAATATAAATATTTTATTAAATTTTATAATTAATTAGATGAACATTTTGATAATTATGTTATTTTATCACAAGCACAATAACCCTATAATTCTTTATATAGTATTGAGATTATCTTGCACGCCAAGCCTAATTTCCCCTTTTTTTTTTCTTATTTATTTTGGCTGACTTGTTCTACGAACTCATGAACTTGACCGTAGTTGATTTTCCGGCCGGTGGGGCCAGGCGACAAAGTCTTATTGATTTGTCATATTAGGCTTAGTTGATTTGTATTTTGATAAAATTCCAAACCTTCGAGAAGGACTTTAGTCATCCGGCACTGATATTTACTATGTTTGATTTATACTGAAAAGGTTATTAAATGTACTGACCATACATTTTAATAATTATTTGATATTTCTAATCAATATCATAATCATAATGATTAGCCTAATTCATTAAATGTTTATCGGCCATTTGTTTAATTAGTGACGAAATTTCCCGAGATTAGATAGAAAGGACACTCATTAGTTACGATAATTCGTTACATTATCTGGTGTTTGATTATGTGTAAGAGTATGAGTTGGCAAATATTTGGCCGGATAAGAAACTCATGAGTCAAATTTGAATAATTGAGTTGATACATCATCAAAAAATTATCTTGATTGGGCATGAATATCAAGGTAAAATCAAGTTGGAAACTTCCGAAGTTAAAATTGGGGCCATCCAAACTCTGATTTCAGCAAACTTATAGTCAAACTGAACATCTCAAAAATATGAACCCAACGACACCAAATTCGAGTCAATTTGAGCCCAAATGGATCCAAATCAAGAACCGAAGCGCTATTGGAAGGTTTAAACCACAATTTGTATCACCAAACGATTTCCAAACATAACATGCTTATAGTCGAATAGAGCGGCTCGACGAGACGAATCCAACGAGCCTAAGATCGCAAAATTCTTATAACATTAAGACATTCAAATGCTCATTAAATGGTCCATGATCAAGGGATCCAACATCGGACGTCCATCTAAACAACTTTCAATTTTCCCTTAATCTTACTTCTATTTACGGGTCATGCATGCCACTCTAAAAAATATATACAAATAGACCCCTCACTTTTCACGAAGGGGGACCCCAAGCCAAAAGAAACAAGAGAGAGATCGGAGATCGCTCTTGCATCATTGCCTCTTCGACCATTGCTCAGAGTTCCATTGGACCACCACCTTACACTGCAGTTCCGCCAGACTACCACCTGGCGCCCGGAGTTCCGTTGGACCACCACCTAACGCCCAGAGTTCCGTCGGACCACCACCTGACGCCTAGAGTTTCGCCGGACCACCACCTGACGCTCGAAGTTCTGCCGGACCACCACATAACGCTAGAGTTCTACCGACTACCACCCCTCGTCGTCGAAGTTCTTCCAGAAACACCAACTGTCGTCTAGATTTTCGTCGGACTTTTGCTGGATCACCGCCAGATGCCAGGCTTCAACCAGATCACTAACTAAAAGGCCAAAATTCTGTTGGACCACCACCAAGTGACGTCGGATTTTTATCCCCTTTTGTCACTAGACAACAATCATACGGTTCGATTTGTAATATGATTGCCCTTAATGGCTAGTCAACCCATTGTACTAAACTCAAATTCTAGTGAACTCATTTTTAAATAGACTAGGCCCCTTGATTTTTCCCACTTCTAGGGTTTTACACATAAAAAATCTTGTATTTTCTATGTGTGAGCTGGATATACGTACAATGCTAAGACGTATAACTATAACTAATTATAACTCTATCGCCGCGTATATTCTAGCCCGCAATAAAAATATATTATCTTGTTAGATTTGAGTTTAACTTTTTTACCCGTTTATTAAACTGGTCAGATTTGAGTTGATTGAATTTGTATCGGTCAATTTCAGGCCAGACCCAAACCCTACCCGTTTATCCTTTTTGACACCCCTGGCTTGGACTCCACACATTAGCTTGAGAGCATGTGTAACACCCCAGGCATCCATAGTGAAAGGATTCGTCTGACATTCTGATCGAACTTCATTCCAGTTGCCTTGCTCGGACCTGAAATTTTAAACCACATATAATGAGCTTACAAAGCCCAGCAGGTCACCAAAGCCTACAACTGAAATCAAAGCACGGCGATGCTATCAATATGCATGTCAATCTATCAATCTGAATCAGTCAATGGTCAATGAGTCTATGCAGTGGAAATCAAATCAGTAGTCGATGCAATCCGAAAATCAATAGTCAATAAAACCAGTCAATGCAGCGGCAGGCAAATCAATCATTTCAATTCAATCAATCAATATCCGTCAATCAAATCAATATGGTCAAATCAATGAAATCAGTCGAGAAAAGCAATACGGAACAATGAATCTATACGACAGTCAATACGATACAGAAACAGTAGGCAGTAGTACGATGTCCATGTTCATGCTATCAATACAGTATCTATATCTATCAATGTCCATATCAATGCTCAGTAGTATCAATGTTCAGTAGTCAATCGATGAAATCAGTGAAATCGTACGATACAGTAAACCCGATCAAATCCGTAAAATCCGTAAATCAATACATTAAACATGCAATCAATACGATAATACTGAACAATGTATAATCAATGGTCATGTTGCTGTTGTAGAATTCATATTGCTGTTGTAGATATCAATACATTGGTTCTATGAAAAGAGTCGTCACTCTATTGCCCGTCGGCCGCCCGTCGGCATATATAATCTCCTTATGACTCCCATCGTTATATCCATGATCCATGATCTATGATTTAAAGGAAAGCCCGTCGGCCCACCATCCTGTACAGGTATCATCTCCAACCAATGTTCAACCAGGTTATACGTGTTTCAGTATCAATAAGCAATCAATAATCAATATTAGAGCAATCATATCAATAATCATAGGCATATCGATTCAATCTATCAATTTCAGTCAAATCAGGAATCATACAAAAATCGGGCAGAGTAACAGTAGTCTATCGAATTTACACAAAAATCCTGCAAAAAGACAAATTCTGAATTTCTCCAAATTACAACAGAATAACCACGGCATCAATACAAGACTATCAATCTATAGAATCCAAATCAAATCAAGTCCTGATAATTTTCTATTCAATTAAAATCGCGTAGAATCAATTCCGACCGATAAAATCATCGTAGAAAATAGTCAAATCGTGTACAATATTCATATCTATAACATACTAAAAGTTGTGCGGTGAAAGTCGTGTCAATACAAAATCAGGTCAAAAGTTCGACTACAAAAATACAAAATAGTGCACAACTCGATCAAAATACAAAATCTTCGAAAACAGAAATAGGGTTCGGAGTCCTTACAGCGAGACAAACAAATCTTCTAACAGCGTCGTCGGACGAAAAGCGCTCCACGGGCTCCAAAACCAAGCTTCCTCTTCTCTTTCCTTCTCTTTCTCTCTCCTGCCTTTTCTCTCTCTCCAAAATGAATCCAAAATATCTCAAATCCGATATTTATTAACACTGATCGTCCAGGACGATCCAAAATTTCGTCCTGGTACGATGGGTTCTCTGGACAAATTTCGTACAGACGAAATCCAAATTCGTCCCGGGCGACTTGCTCTATGGACAGATTTCGTACAGACGGATCGTCCCGACTGCTCCAGGTTCGTACAGACGAAAATGGCAGATTTCTTCACAAATTTCTTCAGTTCGTCTAGTACTAAATCCAGTTCGTACAGACGAACTGCACTAAAAAAATCAGCTTTTTGAAGGGTTTTACAGCATGTCCATTTGAAAAATAGTAATATAAAATACCCGAATTCAGGAGTTCAAGTATAAACTTATTAAAAATATTTAAAGAATATCTCACTTTATTATATCAAATGATTCTTTATTCTTAATCTTCTAATTTCTTTTTTTTTTTAATAATTGTATTATAATAATTATTTGAATCATAAATATTTGTTCTCTTTCGTTATAAATAAGCTAGCTCATAAGCCAGCTCGAACTTACAAAATTAAGCTTGAGCATAAACTCGATTAATTAATCAAGTTCGGGCTAAGCTAGGGGACTAGAACTCGTCTTGACTCATTTATAGCCCTAGTTACGCAGCCCATTTTTAACTTTTTTTATTGATAACATGTGTTCAATAAAAACTTAAATTTGAAGCTTGTATATGTCATGTGTGTGAATTTACAATTTAATTCTCTCAAAATTATAAATAAAAAAACTCGTTCTCAACCATTCGGCTCGATTTCTCACCCATTAGACAACATTAGTCAATATATTAGAATTAAAAATTAAACTTTGTTCATTAAATCACAATTTAATTAACCTAACTCAACCAATAGTCAACAACATTCACCTAATCCAACCCAATTCAGTGATCTCAATTGTTTGAATTTAAACCACAAAACCAATCTAAAGCATAGGCAGATAAAAAAAAAAAGAAATTAGATAAACACTCATAATTTTTTAAAAGACATAAAAATTATAATTTTATAAAAAAAATAATAAAATTAATATTATAATGATGTAATTTTAAAAAAATACAAAAAAAAAAATATACATGATAAAAAAATTACGAAGCATGAAACTTACATAATTAATAAAAAAATTCTATTTAAAATTAAAAATATGAACTATTTGAGTAAATGAACTCTTCTTCATATAATTTTGAAATCTTCTATTCTCTTCATGTAATAGCTAAAATTATAAAAATGAAAAAAAGAAATAAAATTTTATATCAATTAATTAACGTGGAATACTAATAACATAAATTGAATTAAAATAAGCAAAATGCTTTAATATATTGAAAATGATAACAACAAAAATTATAGAAAGAGTGAAAGACTGTTTTTTTTTTTGTTTTTTTTTCATAGAAAAGTAGAAATTTCCGAATGAGAGGTGGGGCCCTCGAGGTAGTGGAATTGACCAGTTCATAATTCCTATTCCACGGCAGCAAAATCAGGCAGTCCATTGCGTTGGGAGATGGCTTATTGACTTGTAATTTCCAAAGTACTTCACTGAAATGACTTCAATTCCTTCGAGAAGATGACCAATTAAAATTATTTTTGCTTACATAATGATTGATTTTTATTTTGTATTTTTTTTTTTCTGTGGAAGCCTTATCTGATATAATAAATCAAATTTTAAATATAAAATCATACCAGCAATTTTTTTTTTTTAATACCCTTTCATTAATAAAAGAAGAATACAATAAGGACCTAGAGAATACAAAATAAAATTACAAAACTATAAGCAACAATGAAAGAAGGAAACATAAAAATAAGGAGCAAAAATCATAAAGGCAGCCAAGGGTAAAGAAAGCCAAAAAAAAAGGGCGAAGATGTCAGCCAGACTTAGGAAATGGCATGAGACTTCGTGCAACCATTCGCAAGCCAAGCAAAGACTATACATTGGAGGCAGCAAGCCTTGAATCAAATAGAGGATAACCAACGAGCAACATCTCATAACCCAAATAAAGGCTCCCAAATAGCAAGGAGGAATGACTACCAAGGTTGCCATCAAGCGAAGGCCAACAAGGTGGTGCACAAAAGTCACCTCATCATTGTACGAATCTTCCGCAGCAAGTAGACAACACCAACAGCAAGATCTCATAAAAAAAACCAGCAAACAGAGGAGCAAAAAGACAACCGAAGACGAGATCCATAAGAAAAAATAGACTACTTTTTCTTAGATTTTCTCCTATGATGTTTCCCACCACCACGAGAGAATGCTTGATCAACAATGCACTCCAGTACTCCACCTTCAAACCATACATCTCATGATAATCCTCCTTTTGCTCCCCTAAATCACCCCAACATGCCGAGGAGAAGGATTCTTCTAGCCAATTAGATAGTTCCTCAATAATGTTATTTAAAGTCAAAGCCAATTAAGCTTTCAATTCAGCATTCGAAATATTTGAAATTGGAACATCCATAATTGGCATGTTTCCCTTAATAAGCTCCGAATAAGGTGACAACGGCGATCCCAAAGAAGCCAAGGGAGAATCAAGAGTAGTAGCATTCAAATTGCCAGATGACTCATTCAAAATGACCTTGTTGACATCACATACATCCATGTTAAGCCTATCCTTAGGAGAAAAACTATGAGCAGAACCTTGACAATGCCCAGCATCCATAATTCGATTGGTATTAGAAACACCCTAAACAATGGGAGGTCAATCCCTGCCAACAGCATCACCCACCTCCTGAGCCAATATGTCATTATGATAATATGAACCAATAGTAGCATTTAGGAAAGATGTTAAGATGGGGCTAGTTACATGGTTCACAATATCCAAATTAGGAATAACATCTACAATATTGACACAAGATAAAGTCCTCGGAGGAGTACAATGCATAGGAGCAGTACAAATCCCCCTCAACTTGGGACACATCCCCATTACCCTCAATTTGTACAACAAACTTAGCAACAAGAATAGGGGTCAACAAATGATCAACAGCCATAGGATTATGAAACTTAATAGCTTTCTAAACAATCTCATTAGCAGAATCATTCTCCAAAGAAAAACCAATGGGTTTCGCAACTATGGGCGGATCCTTGTGAGAATGGAGTTGATAGTTAATTTTAGAATGACCCCGAAATTTGCAAAGCTCACAAAAGTGAGGAAAATCCTCCATAACAACTTGTTGTATATAACATAAATTGTTTGGAGCGATCCAGACAAACTAAGGGTAGGATTTGGAAATATCCAATTTGACGAGGACCTTGGCAACAGAATGTCACGACCTTACAACAGTTGCATTATTAGTTTTCAGGGGTTGCCCAAATAAAGAGCCAAACCCATAAAGAATGCAAGGGGAGAAGGGAAGGACTCCCAAATCGGAATGATCGGAGACTCCACTGTGATATCTAAAAATGATGATCATTTCACCAATTTCATGTAGCAAATGGAAACAAAATAAGAGTGGTGAAAAAAACCCGACTGTAATCAAAATTAATATACAGCTTGATTAAAACATGCGCTTAATCCAAAGTAGTAACATAGCATTCACCGATCAGCTTAAGGTTAAATAAAAACTTATGAATCACCTCAAGTGATGGTTTACGATTCAAAAATTTATCCACCAGAGCAAACTTGAACGGCAAGAGCCAATATTTCAATTTCGGAAATCCACAAACACAACCCGAAATGAGTAATTGATTTGAGAATAGGAAATTCAGAGGATGAGGAAGCCCCCAACAAGGCTTTAAGAAATGATCAGGAGGAGTTCCACCCATACGGAAAAAAACATGGTCATCTAGCTGATTTAGCGCCATCCGGGCAGCGATCGGCCGAGGAACCAAGAAATTAAGAGAGAAACCGAGAGACAATGTAAAACCCTTCAAAAAGCTGATTTTTTTTTTGTGCAGTTCGTCTGTACGAACTGGATTTAGTACTGGACGAACTGAAGAAATTTGTGAAGAAATCTGCCATTTTCGTCTGTACGAACCTGGAGCAGTCGGGACGATCCGTCTGTACGAAATCTGTCCAGAGAGCTAGTCGCCCGGGACGAATTTGGATTTCGTCTGTACGAAATTTGTCCAGATAACCCATCGTACCAGGACGAAATTTGGATCGTCCAGGACGATCAGTGTTAATAAATATCGGATTTGAGATATTTTGGATTCATTTTGGAGAGAGAGAAAAGGCAAGAGAGAGAAAGAGAAGGAAGAGAAGAAGGAAGCTTGGTTTTGGAGGCCACGGAGCGCTTTTCGTCCGACGACGCTGTTAGAAGATTTGTTTGTCTCGCTGTAAGGACTCCGAACCCTATTTCTGTTTTCGAAGATTTTGTATTTTGATCGAGTTGTGCACTGTTTTGTGTTTTTGTAGTCGAACTTTTGACCTGATTTTGTATTGACACGACTTTCACCGCACAACTTTTAGTATGTTATAGATATGAATATTGTACACGATTTGAGTATTTTCTGCGATGATTTTACCGGTCGGAATTGATTCTACGCGATTTTAATTGAATAGAAAATTATCAGGACTTGATTTGATTTGGATTCTATAGATTGATAGTCTTGCATTGATGCCGTGGATATTCTGTTGTAATTTGGAGAAATTCAGAATTTGTCTTTTTGCAGGATTTTTGTGTAAATTTGATAGACTACTGTTACTCTGCCCGATTTTCGTACGATTTCTGATTTTCCCGAAATTGATAGATTAGATTGATATGCTTATGATTATTGATATAATTGCTATAGATTGCTTTAATATTGATTATTAAACTGATTATTGATTGATTATTGATACTGGAACACACGTATAACCTGGTTGAACATTGGTTGGAGATTGATATTGACCTGTACAGGATGGTGGGCCGACGGGCTTTCCTTTAAACCATTGATCATTGATATAACGATTGGGAGTCATAAGGAGTTTATAAAAATGCCGACGGGCGAAAAGAGTGATGACTCTTATTGATAGAACCAATGTATGGATATCTACAACAGCAATATGGATTCTACAACAGCAACATAGCCAGTTGATTGTACTTGTCCAGTATATAGTATTGAATTGCATGTTTACTGTATTGATTTATGGATTCATTGTTTTATAGATTCCTGCTTTATCGACTTTGATTGGATTTACTAGATCGTACGATTTCATTGATTTCACTGATTGATTGCTGTGCATCGACATTGAGCATTGATATATAGAAATGGATGGATATATATATTGTATTGATAGCATGGACATGAATAGTATAGAATTATTGACACTGTTGCCTATAGATTCATTGATTTCTGCTTATAGATTTATTGTTACTACTGCCTATGGATTTATTGATCTTGAGATTCACTGTTGTTACTGTTTCTGCACCGTATTGACTGCTGCATGGATTCATTGTTAGACTAAATTGAGATTTATCGTACTGCTTTCCTCGTTTGATTTCATTGAATAAATAGTATTGATTAGACCGCATTGATTTGATTTGATAGCGATTGATTTGACGGATTGATTGATTTCCTATTGCGTACGAATTTCTTTGAGTTTGACATGGATTTATTGAGTTAATTTATCGATTCGCTTGCTGCTACATTGACTGGCTTTATTGACTATTGAATTTTCGTACTGCATAGACTCATTGACCATTGACTGATCCAGATTGATAGATTGACATGCATATTGATAGCATCGTCGTGCTTTGATTTCAGGTATAGGTATTAGGTGACCTGCTGGGCTTTGTAAAGCTCATTATATGTGGTTGATATTTTCAGGTCAGGGCTCGGGAGCAGGAGATAGGAATTGATCCAGATCTTCAGGTTTTTGTCTTTTTGATCGATAGATGATTCTTTTGTACTCAGGACAAGATAGATTTCTCTACTTGTATTGATAGTTTAGTTCCTGAGTATTGTATATGATATTTTGAGATATGAATCGACTTGATTATTGATGTTTAAATTTTATAGATGTTTGATAGATTGCTTATTGAAGGTTTTAGATAACTCTGGTAAATTGTTTGGGAATTGATTGACATTCTTTCCAAGTTAGATCTCGGGGCATCACAGTTGGTATCAGAGCAGTGTTATTGGAAGAATGGATTATTACCAGAGTTGTAGGTTTGGATTGAGAGTTGGGTAGATTGGGTAGCTTTAAGAGCATCATTGGCATACATCATTGCATGTGCGTATTATTTGTTTTTGAATTGTGCAGGTGAACGATATGGATCCTCCAGTAGAATCCAGTGTACCAAATGAGCAACACAGCGCAGCTCCAGTGCCTTCAGAGAGTATGATGCAGTTGGCTACTGCGATTGCACATGTTATGGGGGATGCCCAGAGCAAGATGAGTGGAAGCAAGGAAGAAGAGGTAGACAGACATTTGCAGATGTTCCACAAGCTGAAGCCTCCGTTGTTTAAAGGAGCTGTGGGACCACAGGCTGCTGAGGATTGGATCCTGAGAGTAGAAAAGATTTTTGACAGCATGCAGTGTCCGGGAAATAGAAAGGTACCATTAGCTGTGTTCCTATTTGAAGGAGAAGCGGAGAGATGGTGGATTGGACAGCAGAGAGAGAAATTCCAGTGGAAGATCAATGCTGAGATCACCTGGGATGAGTTCACTACAGTGTTCAGGATGTGGTTTGTACCACCGTCAGCTCAGCGACAGATGCAGGAAGCTTTCATGAGATTGGAGCAAGGCCGCAAGTCAGTGATGGAGTACGAGGCCGAGTTTACTGCTCTTGCGAGGTACGCTGCTCATCTGATTCCTACGGCCGAGGAAAAATGTTATAGATTCCTGCACGGATTGAACAGAGAGCTGAGGCATCCACTAGTACCTTTTCGGATCCATGAGTTTTCTGAGCTAGTGGAGCGAGCTCGATTGATAGAGATTGATTTGGCGACACCGGTACCGAGGTACGAGGATACCAGAAGGAGGAGAGATGAGGTACGACGAGATGATTCTTATAGAGACAGAGATAGAGAGAAGAGAAGCAGGTATGAGGGTTCGAAGGGATCTGCATCAGGATCTGCATCGCGATCTGCATCGGTAGTATCGTCTGGTAGTTCTGGAGCGTGCATTCACTGTGGTAGACGACATGCAGGTCGGTGCTACCTGTTGACGGGACAGTGCTTTCACTGTGGACAGCAGGGGCACAGAGCAGCAGATTGTCCTCAGAAAGGATTGGGTGGAAGGACTGATTCTGGCACGGGTACAGGACAGCAGAGGACTGTTGGCTCGAGGGCCTACAGTGAGAGATCAGCAAACAGGATGGATGATAGAGCTGTTAGGGATCAGAGGGAGACAGTTGCGCCACGACCTCCTACACTTCCTCTAGTGGTGCCACGCATCTACAGTCTACAGAGTTTACAATATCGTGAGGATCAGCAACGACCAGAAGGTTCTACTGGTAAGATAGATTTGACTAACCGATTGATATTGACATATGAACATTGCATATTGACATTTGATTGATTGCATTGTGTGTGTGGTATGGATTTCAACGAGTTTTGATTTTGATTTGATTCGATTCGATTTGAGTTTTGATTGGACGGATTTGCTTTGTATCGATTTTGCATTCGATCCCTTAAGGGAAATGTCGAGGACGACATTTTTTTTAGGTGGGTGGATTGTAAAACCCTTCAAAAAGCTGATTTTTTTTTGTGCAGTTCGTCTGTACGAACTGGATTTAGTACTGGACGAACTGAAGAAATTTGTGAAGAAATCTGCCATTTTCGTCTGTACGAACCTGGAGCAGTCGGGACGATCCGTCTGTACGAAATCTATCCAGAGAGCTAGTCGCCCGGGACGAATTTGGATTTCGTCTGTACGAAATTTGTCCAGATAACCCATCGTACCAGGACGAAATTTGGATCGTCCAGGACGATCAGTGTTAATAAATATCGGATTTGAGATATTTTGGATTCATTTTGGAGAGAGAGAAAAGGCAAGAGAGAGAGAAAGAGAAGGAAGAGAAGAAGGAAGCTTGGTTTTGGAGGCCACGGAGCGCTTTTCGTCCGACGACGCTGTTAGAAGATTTGTTTGTCTCGCTGTAAGGACTCCGAACCCTATTTCTGTTTTCGAAGATTTTGTATTTTGATCGAGTTGTGCACTGTTTTGTGTTTTTGTAGTCGAACTTTTGACCTGATTTTGTATTGACACGACTTTCACCGCACAACTTTTAGTATGTTATAGATATGAATATTGTACACGATTTGAGTATTTTCTACGATGATTTTACCGGTCGGAATTGATTCTACGCGATTTTAATTGAATAGAAAATTATCAGGACTTGATTTGATTTGGATTCTATAGATTGATAGTCTTGCATTGATGCCGTGGATATTCTGTTGTAATTTGGAGAAATTCAGAATTTGTCTTTTTTTGCAGGATTTTTGTGTAAATTTTGATAGACTACTGTTACTCTGCCCGATTTTCGTACGATTTCTGATTTTCCCGAAATTGATAGATTAGATTGATATGCTTATGATTATTGATATAATTGCTATAGATTGCTTTAATATTGATTATTAAACTGATTATTGATTGATTATTGATACTGGAACACACGTATAACCTGGTTGAACATTGGTTGGAGATTGATATTGACCTGTACAGGATGGTGGGCCGACGGGCTTTCCTTTAAACCATTGATCATTGATATAACGATTGGGAGTCATAAGGAGTTTATAAAAATGCCGACGGGCGAAAAGAGTGACGACTCTTATTGATAGAACCAATGTATGGATATCTACAACAGCAATATGGATTCTACAACAGCAACATAGCCAGTTGATTGTACTTGTCCAGTATATAGTATTGAATTGCATGTTTACTGTATTGATTTATGGATTCATTGTTTTATAGATTCCTGCTTTATCGACTTTGATTGGATTTACTAGATCGTACGATTTCATTGATTTCACTGATTGATTGCTGTGCATCGACATTGAGCATTGATATAGAAATGGATGGATATATATATTGTATTGATAGCATGGACATGAATAGTATAGAATTATTGGCACTGTTGCCTATAGATTCATTGATTTCTGCTTATAGATTTATTGTTACTACTGCCTATGGATTTATTGATCTTGAGATTCACTGTTGTTACTGTTTCTGCACCGTATTGACTGCTGCATGGATTCATTGTTAGACTAAATTGAGATTTATCGTACTGCTTTCCTCGTTTGATTTCATTGAATAAATAGTATTGATTAGACCGCATTGATTTGATTTGATAGCGATTGATTTGACGGATTGATTGATTTCCTATTGCGTACGAATTTCTTTGAGTTTGACATGGATTTATTGAGTTAATTTATCGATTCGCTTGCTGCTGCATTGACTGGCTTTATTGACTATTGAATTTTCGTACTGCATAGACTCATTGACCATTGACTGATCCAGATTGATAGATTGACATGCATATTGATAGCATCGCCGTGCTTTGATTTCAGGTATAGGTATTAGGTGACCTGCTGGGCTTTGTAAAGCTCATTATATGTGGTTGATATTTTCAGGTCAGGGCTCGGGAGCAGGAGATAGGAATTGATCCAGATCTTCAGGTTTTTATCTTTTTGATCGATAGATGATTCTTTTGTACTCAGGACAAGATAGATTTCTCTACTTGTATTGATAGTTTAGTTCCTGAGTATTGTATATGATGTTTTGAGATATGAATCGACTTGATTATTGATGTTTAAATTTTATAGATGTTTGATAGATTGCTTATTGAAGGTTTTAGATAACTCTGGTAAATTGTTTGGGAATTGATTGACATTCTTTCCAAGTTAGATCTCGGGGCATCACAGACAATCAGGGGAAAACACGAGGAGGAGGGAACCTAAACCAAAGCAGCGCCAACAAACGAGGAAGGAGAAGCAACGCTGAACCCTGCCACATGATGGGGTTTTTTTTTTACTGTGCTAAGTTTTTCTTTAACTAAATATTAATTTTTTGTTGTGTGTTTAAAAATTTTTTATATTAAGATGCAATATAAATAGATGACATAAGAGTTATAAAAGATACAAGAATTTTTAAGTGGAAACTTCAGGGCTTGAATTAGATGAACGATTTCATTAGTATTTGTCATTTGTAAAAAATGAAGACATTTTTCTTAATCAGGAAAAATCTTGATATATAATATACATAAGCTATACATAATGAATTTTAGGGTGAAAATTTGAAAATTTTAGTGATATATGAGTTATTTTCAAAAGATTATGTTTCATATTCCTTGGAAGTGGAAATCATACATTAAAAAATCCATTACAATACCTACTATTGACATTGGCTCATTACACATTCACCTTTCAGCATTAAAGTGCCTTAACGACATCAAAATTCATTGATCTTTGCTCACTGGATTCGTCTCGTTAATATGCTCAATTCGATTACATACATGCAAGATTTGAAGATCATTTGGTCATACAATTAATTTCTTGAAATTTTCAATTATGCTAAAAGTATTTTATATGGGCTCATGTAGAATAAGATCAGACCATTTTTTAGATTGTTGGGTTCGTCTCTTAGAGACTTCCGGTTTAATTATAAGTTTGCTAAAGTTGGAGTTCATATTATCTCAATTTAAAACTTTAAAATTTTTAATTCAAATATACATCAAAATTTATGTATGATAAAAACAATTTTTGATGACTTATCAAATTTGAAGAACAAATAAAAAATTCAAATTCAATACAAACAAAACAAAGGAGATAAACAATGAAAATTTAAGAGCAAAATTATTTTAGAAATTACTTTAGTTTATATTCATGGGCATTATTTATTCATTATATTATCAGTGATAGCATGTCAAAAATGGCAGGTAACAGCTACGGTTTTAGGCTTTTAGCTGGTTATTTAGTGCCATTTTTTTCTTTGGGACTTTGTAATGTCTTTGAATATTCTAAAGGCTTTTACATACTATTGTAAGAAGAAAACTACATGTGAATTTGGAGAGATTATTACGTGTGGAGTTTGAAAACACAGAAAATTATTCGGTTTTGTAATTGTGAATAATAAAAGTGCATGGGTGAACAGTAAAAGTGCATGGGTGAATAGTAACTACGTTTTTACTGTTCACAATCACAAAGTCGAACGGTTATCTATGTCAAGACTACACACGTAATAATCTCTCGTGAATTTAAGAATACATTATTGTAAAATTATTATGGATTTTCGAAGGGAATAAAACAAGATGTTCATCAATCAAATTCATCATTATAAAGACCTTAATGTGCTTTGCATTGTATATATTTTTATTTATTTGATGATAGACTTTGAACCAACCCCAAGATTTGATGAAAGCAGTAAAAAATTTATCTCAAATAAAGCCTTAATATGATTAGAAGGAATGATGGCATTAGAGCTGTCAATATTGGTTGGACCCGACCCGAAAACCCGACCCGAAAATTTCGGGTTTGGGTTGACTCGAACCCGAAGCGAGTCGGGTTCGGGTCCGAAAAAATGACCTGTTTGCAAAACCGGGTCGGGTTTGGGTTGACCCGGAAACCCGAGAATGACCCGAATTGACACGGAATAACACAAACCCGAACCCGCATCGCATAAGTCATCTTCAAATCGCAGTCGAGCGAGCCCCGCGTCCCGCACTTGTGCCGCAGGCCCGCGCGCGACCGCTACCGGCTGCCTGCGAACGACCGCTGCCACCTTTTAATATCAAAATGCTCAAAGGCTTAAAGCAAATTTATTTTTCGGGATTCTTTGATTATCAAATTATTTTCAAAAAAAAAAAAAAAAACTTATCACCTCATTTTTTGTTAGACTAATATGAACAATAAGACAATATCATCAGGCCAATGTCATGCAAGGTCATAAAAAGATTTTTTTCCTGATGGTTTGCTCTGTAAAGGTTTTCCTTGCCCTAGCCGCACTTCTTCGTTACGATAAATTATTCTGTTCAGATACGGACGCCGTTCAGAGGCCAATCAAAACACGTCACGTTACTTTTTTGTTCGGTACCGATAATGGGTACCCTGGGTATCGGGTGACATGATGCATTATGATTGATCTGCGGAT
The DNA here is from genome assembly GCA_019514585.1 of Dendrobium officinale. Classification (NCBI taxonomy): domain Eukaryota; kingdom Viridiplantae; phylum Streptophyta; class Magnoliopsida; order Asparagales; family Orchidaceae; genus Dendrobium; species Dendrobium officinale. The sequence continues at coordinate 69,026,562 of CM033688.1, forward strand.
TGTCCGGTGTCCGCACAGAATAATTTCTCATTTGTGATGGCCTCCTTGATGCAAATTTTTTTATAAATTAATTTGTATTTAAATTTATACAATTATTTATTAATTAAGCCAAAATTAAACTAATCAATAAGCTAGTCGAGCAGCATTTGTTCACAAACATCATAAATATTATTTTACATCTCTAAATTTTATCATTATATTATTGAAATTTTTTTATTTTCATCTATTTGTCACTCTCAAATAAAAATATAAAATGAAACTTTTAATTTTTTTTCTTATTCATAATAAATTCCTGCATATTTTTATAATAATTATCCTTTTAGTGATGTGACAAGCTGCGGATAATAATAATTCCGTAGTTTATTTTTTATTTCCATGAGTTTAATTATTGAATTGAAAAATTATTACACAATACGAGTTTTTGTTTTACAATTATTGCTTTTTTTTTAAATAACTTTTTCCCTTCTTGCAAATACTTAGCAATGTTGGAGCAAATTAAATATTAATTTAATGATGGTAATGATATTGATAGATTTTGAGCGAGATATTATTCTTTATGTCCATTTCAACTAATTATTCATTAATTCGAGATGGCTCAACTTATTGGAGGATATTAACGTTTTATTTGGGACAGCTTTTTTATTACTTTATAAAATATTTTTTAGTACATTTGTACTAAAAAATCACTTCATAAAGTAGTAAGAAAGCTATCCCAAACGAAGGTTAAAATGCCATTTCGTTTGGGACGCCTTTTTTTTTTTTAAGCCTCTTTCAGGTGATGTAGCAAGTTAAAAGGATCATGAAAATAATCCTTCAATTTTAATTTTTATTATCATGAGTTGCATGGAGTTGAGCTTATTGAGTTTGAACTTTTATTTGGTCCGGTGAACTGACGTAGAGCTATGTTCGGCCGGCACTGAGATTGCGCCACGTAGCAGGCACAAAACTGCGGACCCGACCCGGCGAATAGTGGGTATGTCGCACGTGCGTTTTTTAAATCCATGACAACCCGGTATTGCTAGGTATTGCTCGGTATTGCTAGGTATTTGTTGATTTTGCTCGGCAATAACGAGAAATACCATTATGTGAAAACAAATACCTTGCAATACCGAGTTTTTCTAGAAAAAATTAGTATTATTCGGTATTGCTCGGTATTGGTCTTCACAGAGCGGTATTTCTCCATATTGTCAAGCAATACCGAGCAAATACTGAATAATACCTAGCAATATGCGAACATAGCATTCTCGGGTTCTGGTCCGGATCAAGTTGTCGGGCCGCACGGTAAAGAGTAAGAGCACGTGGCGCGATCTTAGTGGTGACTGAACATAGAGCTACGTCCGGTCACCGGACCTAATAATTGTTCATTAAGCTTATTGAATAGGCATAATTATTATGATAGATAGCATTGTGACAGCTAAAGAACCCTAATTTAATTTTCTCCATGAACAAATTTTCTAGCTGAAAGATGTGAATAACAACATAGTCTTACCTTACAATCACTATCTAATCATCGTAATTAAACCAATATAGTTCGATAATCGCAATCTAACTATTAACATCTGATCATATCATTTGATTTTTTTTTTTTTAAATATGATCATAAACACCCATTCTTTATTATATTATCATTTTTGACTTCGGGCTGCCTTCAGGGAGCTCCTTTTTCCTTTTATTTTCAGATTGTTTTGAATTATGTCGATTATTGTAATATATTGGCTGTCCTTTTCTTGTTTTGGCCTCTTTTTGGTCTTGCTTTGTATGTTTCATTTCTTCTTTGAATAAATTACCATTTTATTTAAAAAATCATAAATTTTCTAGCACATAACATCATGGGCGGATCCCCATTTGATTGAGGGGGGATAAGGCCCACACTAATTTTTTTTAAGGGTATATTTTGAGTATTTTTTGTATTTTGTCCCCTCTTAAAAAACTTTTTACCCTAATTTTATCAATCATAAGTGTCTTTGCCCATCCCCCACAAAAAAAAATTTTTTTTTTGCCCACCCTGAAAAAAGAAGCTGGATCCGCTCCTACATAACATAGCTTTCTCACTGCATTGTCTTTCAAATCATTGTCTGTTTGGCTATAGCTTCTTCATTGCTTTCAAAATCTTTTTTATGTTAGGACTCAACTTTCTACAATAGCTGATGTGGTATACACGGGAGAAGCAGGTTCACACAAAGAACAAACTGAGAGGCAAAGAAACGGTAAAGGCTTGAAGCCAAAATGTGTATTTGATCAACTGTCGAAATCATCTTCTCTAGGGAAGATATACAGTAAAACTAACAAGAGAGAGCCGCTGCCCTCTTGCCGAAAATGGCTCCAACAACTAAAAAGAAACCAGGCGCTAACAGACACTTAAAAGGAAACTAAACTAGTGGACTTGCAACGGTAACAGAAAGCATAAAATAATGAAATACTATAATAACTAATATAAGTGTAAAGTGCACCCCCTTGGCTAAGATGCACCGCATCATTCTCCCCCACCAACGGAAGAATCAGTCTCTGATGATAAAACAGTTGTCAGCGCCTCGTCCGGGGGATGATACGCCATAAGATCGGTGACATTGAATGTGGATGACGTATTGTAGTGGCTTGGCAAATCCACAACATAAGCATTTGCATTAATTTGTTTGAGGATGGCGAATGGTCCGATCCTTCTTGGGCTTAGTTTTGAATATGTACCCTGTGCAAATCTTTCTTTTCTCAGGCGAACCATGACTAAATCACTGGGTTTGAAGATACGCTCACGGCGACGCATATCAGCTTTCTCTTTATACTTGGAATTCGACTCATGGAGCTTCTGTCGGACTTCTTCTAGCATAGTAGCAAATTGGTTGGCAAAATCAGAGGCGGGCTTGCTAGCACATTTGGGCAACACCGCAATGTCTACAGTGTGGTTCGGGTGCTTGGTGTATACCATGCTGAATGGGCTTCTTCCTGTGGATCGGTTTGGCATGCTATTGTAGGCAAATTCTGCTTGTCCGAGCAGTTCATCCCACAATTTTGGGTGCTCCTGAACTAGACAACGAAGCATGTTGCCAAGGGTTCGATTTACAACCTCGGTTTGCCCATCCGTTTGTGGGTGGTATGCCGAACTGAGCTTGATGTCTGTCTGCAATCGCCTCCATAATTCCTTCCAAAAATGACTTATGAACTTAACATCGCGATCAGATGTTAAACTTCGTGGCAATCCATGAAGTCGCACGACCTCCGCGAAGAAAATGCGGGCTACATTCAAAGCATCAAATGTCTTCTTACAAGGCACGAAGTGTGCCATCTTCGAAAATCTGTCTACGACGACCATTATAGAATCATGACCACGCCGAGTTCGTGGTAAACCCATTACAAAATCGAGGCTTAGATCTTCCCATATAGTCTCCGGCGTTGGTAACGGAAGATATAGTCCAGCAAGCTGCCCACCGGTCTTATAGCTTTGACACACTGGACACCTCTCCACAAATCGCTGCACATCACGATGCATATGCGGCCAATAAAACCTTGACTGCAGTTGTGCATATGTATTGCTTCTACCCACATGGGCTGCTAATCCTCCACAGTGGATTTCCTTGATGAGTTGAGGTCGCCAAGAGGAGTCAGGTATACATAACTGGTTATGCCGGAATAGGAAACCATGCCTTATGGAGAACTCCCGAGGTGGGTTGCTGGATAAACATTCCTTCCAAGTTTTTGCAAAATCTTCATCTGAAGTATACAGCTCCTTCAAGCATTCAAGACCGGTGATTTCTGTCCGCAGTTCAGTCAGTAGATTATGCCGCCGGCTGAGTGCATCAGCTACTTTGTTTTGAACTCCTGATTTGTGTCTCAGGACAAAGGTGAATCGTTGTAGGAATAAGATCCATCTAGCGTGCATCCGATTAATGTGTTTCTGGCTGTTAATGTACTGCAACGCCCGGTGATCACTGCATAATACAAATTCCTGATGCAAGAGATATGGCTCCCACATCTTGAGCGCTCGCACCACCGCATATAGCTCTTGCTCATAGACACTCCATTTCTGTCGGGATTCACATAACTTTTCGCTGAAGAATTCAACCGGTTTGTTATCTTGACTTAGAACTGCTCCAATGCCAATGGCGGACGCGTCAGTATCGACCAGAAACGATTTCTCAAAATTAGGCAAGGCTAGTACAGGTGCCGTGGATAGTGCACATTTTATGGTTTGAAAGCTGGTTTCTTGCTCCCCTCCCCACTGAAATTGCTTCAGCTTCAAACAATTTGTAATTGGCGCCATCATGGTACTAAAATTTTTGATAAATCGGCGATAAAAATTGGCGAGCCCGTGGAAACTACGAACATCCGCAAATGAGGATGGAGTGGGCCAGCTAGTGATGGCGTCCACTTTCCGCTGATCTACTTGTACACCTGCAGCGGATAGCACAAAACCGAGAAAGTAGACGGATGACGCGGCAAATTCACACTTACTTGGATTGAGGTAGAGTTGATTTTGTCTGAGAGTCAGGAGAATGTCCGCCAAATGATTGATGTGTTCAGTCAATGACATACTATAAACTAGTATATCATCAAAGTAAGCAACGCAAGATTTGTTGAGAAATGGCTTAAGAACCTCGGTCATCAAGCGCATGAAGGTCGACGGAGCGTTGCACAACCCAAATGGCATGACCTTCCATTCGAACAACCCTTGCCGCGTTTTGAAAGCTGTCTTCCACTCGTCGCCGGGCCGAATCCGTATTTGATGATAACCACTTCGGAGATCAAGCTTTGAGAATACCGTAGCTCCCGATAGTCGCTCCAGCAGCTCTTCAATTCTGGGGACAGGAAACCGGAATTTGATTGTGATTTTGTTGATTGCACGGCTGTCCATGCACATTCGCCACGTACCATCTTTCTTTGGGACTAGAAGTGCTGGCACAGCACAAGGACTAAGGCTTGGCTGAATCAGATTCTTCTCTAGAAGCTCATCGACTAGCTGTTGCAGAATTTGGTGTTCTTTAGGACTGAGTCGATGGTGCGGCAGGTTTGGAAGAGTCGATCCTGGCACAAAGTCTATCTGATGTTGTAAAGCCCGGAGAGGTGGCAAAGAACCCGACACAGGTTCGACCAAGACATCCTGAAATTGTTCCAGTAACCCCGCCACTTCAGGAGTTGTATCAGGATGAACTCTAAGCGGAGCTTTTTCTTTGAAGACCAATGCAAACAGCATGGCATTGTCCTTCCAGGAGGAAAGTAGGCCATTCCCAGTAACAAAATGCAAAGCAGGTCGATTTCCCACAGCTCCTTGGTCTGTTGCCTGCGGTAGTAGCCGTAGCTTGCGCCCTTTCCAATCTAATGAGTATGTGTTTGCCCTCCCGTCATGGACCGCACCAACATCAAATTGCTATGGTCGGCCTAAAATTATATGGCTCACATCCATCTCTACCACATCACATAATACTTCGCAATTGTAGTGTTTTCCAATTGAAAATTGAATCCGGCACATATCCGTTACCATGATCTCCATGCCCTTCTTTACCCAGCTTATCTTGTAGGGTTGCGGATTTTTAGTGGTCTTTAACTGCAGGGCCTGCACCAGGGCACGGGAAACCACATTCTCGGTGCACCCGCTGTCGATAAGTAAATCACAAACCTTTCCTCCGATGGTACATTTTGTCCTGAAAATTGAATGCCGTTGAGAGTTGCCTTGTTTCTTTGGGGCTAGTAATAGTTTCTCCAAAATGCATATGACAGGTTCACCTTCATCTCCCACAACGTCCTCCACATCAGTGGCCTCATCTTTCTCTAATTGCTCGGGACTGATTTCTCCTTCTCCATCCAACAGTTGCAACTGCTGTCTATTAGGACATTCGTTGGATTTATGACCCTGTTGGAAACACCGGAAGCACTTGATCCCTTGCGGCCGAGGATAAGGATTCTCAGCCACAGGGAATTTTGATTTCACAGGCAGCTTTGCTTCCGAACCTGGCTTGGGTGGAACGCCAAAAGGCGCTATGATCAACCATTGGAGTGTGCTTGCGGTAAGCGGTTGCAGGCTGGGTAGCAGTTCCAGACTGTTTGTGAACCTCAGTTCCTCCCTCAACAGCTGGCCTACGGTACGCGCTACTTCGAGAACGTCGTGCTAATTGAAGCTCTGCTTTAAGTGCGAAATTTACTGCTTGAGACAGTGACCAGACAGAGTTTAACTCCAACTTATCCTGAATGTGGTCTTTTAAACCCCCAATGTAACGGGCTACAAGCTGATTGTTAGTCTCATTCAAATCATTCCGCGCTGATAACCGATAGAACTCCTCCGTGTAGTCGCTGACGGAACGATTCCCTTGCACACAATGTTGATACTTTAAATACAGCATTTGCTCATAATCAGTGGGGAGAAAATGTCCTCGAAGTAATTGCTTCATCCGCATCCAACTGCGAACTGGTCCGCGTCGTTCCCTCCGTCGTGATTGTAATAGTTGCGACCACCACGCGCTCGCCCCCCCCCCCCCCCCCCCCCCCCCCCCCCCCCCCCCCCCCCCTTAAGTCGGCAAGCAACATATTTGACCTGCTTATCAGGTTCAATGTCCATGTAATCAAAGAAGTTCTCTACAGATCGTTCCCAGTCTAAGTAATCCTCTATATGTAGTCTGCCATCAAAGAAAGGGATGTCAAGCTTCACTCGGAACTCTCCCTGGTGTCGGTCACGGCCCCAATGACGTCGCTGGCGACGATCACCCAAATCAGCGTCAGAATCCGACAACCCTTCTGGATGGTAGCTTTCATGCTCCTCCTCCGAATCAGATAACTCCGGCAATAATGGAGCTCGTCTACGCCCTCTGTTACGAAATCCGCCTATTCCGCCGATTCCGTCCACAGGCGTACCGGTGAATGGTGCTGGTCTTCCCGTCCGGAGATTGAACTCACCTGTGCGGTTCACTGGTGGCTCCCGGCGTAAGGCCGCCGTGAGTCGATCCACTGCAGCCGCGATTTCGTCGATCCGTTTTTTCGACACCAGCGTGTGCAGCCCAAAGTGCCTCCAAACTTCGGTCATCCCCGCTCGTCACACGCTTGCTGGACTCTGCCATCTCTGCCCGAACCTCTGGCTCTGATACCAAGATGATGTGGTATACACGGGAGAAGCAGGTTCACACAAAGAACAAACTGAGAGGCAAAGAAACGGTAAAGGCTTGAAGCCAAAATGTGTATTTGATCAACTGTCGAAATCATCTTCTCTAGGGAAGATATACAGTAAAACTAACAAGAGAGAGCCGCTGCCTCTTGCCGAAAATGGCTCCAACAACTAAAAAAGAAACCAGGCGCTAACAGACACTTAAAAGGAAACTAAACTAGTGGACTTGCAACGGTAACAGAAAGCATAAAATAATGAAATACTATAATAAACTAATATAAGTGTAAAGTGCACCCCCTTGGCTAAGATGCACCGCATCAATAGCCTTCAGAAAATGCTATTTTTCACACAACAATTTTACATCAACCCTTATAAAAAGTTGTAGCCGTCCTGAACAAGTCGTAAATCTAAGGCTTCGTTTGAGACAACTTTCTTAGTTCTTCTTAAAAACAACTTTCTAGTACTAAAAAGCTGCTTTAAGAAGCAATAAGAAAACTGTCTTAAACGAAACCTAAATCAATCACTTATTATTATGAATACATTAAAAAGGCTCCCTTAAACTCATCCATTCAACATCACTTCTACGAAAAAGGAATCTTCTTGAAAATTTTACATTGCAATTAGGATATTCTTTCATCAATATTTTATTGATAAATGAATTTAATTTGAGAGAATATTTTCAAAGAACTTTCAATAATTCTCCTAAAAAAAAACTTTCAATAATTCACCTAAAATAGCTTTTGCTTTTACATTCTGTCTGTGTTATCTTTTCTTTTTTATTTTGTTGGAATCTAACTTCTCTCACTTTACATTTATCTAAAATTGTACGGTCAATTTTAATCCAATGTACAGGCAATAATTATGATCGATATATCTGAGGGTTAAGATGTTTAGCTATTAATTAAAGGATTTTGGATTAAAGCTTACTTTAAATGATTTATATATGAATTTGTCTTAATTATCTCAATGGAACTCTTAAAATAAAATTTTGCATACTTTATTGAATAATATCTAAAATTAATGATGTGTCAATAAATGACCTGACCCACCACCTCAAAGCATAAAAATTTAGGTTCAGGCTCACTCATTTTATAAAAGGGTCGAGTTCAGGTCGTGCATTTCGATCCTTTATTAAACGGAGACAATTTGAGTTGACCCACCAACCTGAATTTGACCCATTTAATATTTTTATCTTAATTTCTTTTATTTATTAGTGTAATATTCTTCTTTTTTATAAAGAGACCTAAAATTTATTAATATAAGAAAATAAAAATATTTTTTAATTAAAATAGGTTATCAGGTCTAGTTCGGGTTATTAACGGGTCAGATTTGGACTCTTTTTTTATCTATTTATTCGATGGATCAGATTCAAATTAAATAGATTTAGTTCAAATTAATTTTGAAAATGACTCGAACCCAATCTATCAACCAGTTTTATCTAGCATGATAATGAAACATTGCTGAAATTTTGAAATGATTTATGGTGACGGCCAACCAAATTCCACTTTTTTAGAAACTTTTTAATATCAAGATATAAATTTTATAATGAAATTTTGATACAATTTTGTAAATTAAAGTCGATAATTTAATTATGAAAATAAATATTTATTAAAGAATTTGATGAGTCAAGAGATGTCAATTGTTGTCTTGGTGGCATCCATATCTCTTAAAAATTTTTTTCTACTCTATGCAATAAAATATTTTATGCCATTAAGTTCAAATATTTTCTTCAACACATTAAATGTGGCAGTATTTAAAATTTTAAATTATAAAAAGAACTTTGATGATTAATTAAAGAATTTTAATTATTTGAGATCATAATTAGAATTTTATAATAAAAAATTAATAAAATGGCTTTTAATATGTGTGTTTATAATAATATATTACATGCTTGTTTTGATTAATAATATATACTTGATTTTAAAAGAAAAAAATATATCATATAACATATTATTTATTTTTTATATGCTCGATGAATAATTAAATTATTATAAATTTGATGAATTTAATCATGCTAAAATAAAATTAATTTTTTAAAAATTTGATGAATTTAATGATATAAGGAGCATATTTTCTTTCAACAACATTCACAATTAATATTTGATTTTGAATTGTTAGGATTTAGAATTGTTAAAAGATATATTTTAACTAATTTTTATATTATCATTAACTGATAATTATTTTAAATTATAAGCATTTAAATTTTATGATGAATATTACAATTTTAAAAGAAAATTGGATGCCGTTATTCTCAAAAAGATGGTATAAATTATAATTTGTAGTTACATTGATCTGATTATGATTAAATTAATAATTATGAGCGGGTCTTATACTGAGGCTGAGATAGGCTTGGAATTAGAGAGCAACTTACAGGCCTTAGCGGCCCACTTAAAATATCCAGTAGGCTGTGGGCCTTAAAAACTATATGCACGCGGGGAAAATCTTAGTTAAAAAAGTATAATGCATTAGGGGTTTCATTTGGGATAATTTTCTTATTGTTTTATCAATCAGTTTTTAGTATAGCTATGGCCACCTCCTTTCCGTTGCGATTGCAGGGCGTCTGCCTCTTTTCTTTTGTTTTTTTGTTTTTTGTTTTGGTTCGTCCACCTTCGGCCATTCTTGGCCGAAATGGTGGTGAATTGTTTAGTTGATCCAGGTTTTCAATGAATTATCCAAATCTCGTTCTTTTCTTTATGCCCTCTAAGGATTCACCTATGATGCAAGGTTTTTTTTACATTAAATCTTGTACTTTTTGTGGTCTTCTGTCGCTTTGGATCTCAGAGGAGGAGATCCTAGCGCTTGCGGCTCCTCTTCAGTATTCTTTGGTTGGCAAATTTTCAGCTCATCATCCGAATCTTGATGTTATTCGTAATTCCGTCGCTTTGGATTTTGGAGGAGATGCTAGTGCTTGCGGCTCCTCTTCAATACTCTTTGATTGTCAATTTTTTGTCTCATCGTCTGAATCTTTGATGCTATTCATAGGTTTTTTCTTTAACATCAAACTCATTGGCTAGTTTTCCATGACGCTTTTGAATCCATCACATGTTCTCATTAAGTTGATTAATGATCTACACTATGGTAGAGTTTTCTCTCATAGATCCTATTTTTAACAACTATTACATGAAATTGATAAAATGGTCTCACTTATTTGATATTGATGTCGAATCTCCTGTAATCTCTATTTGGATTTTTTTCCCTAATTTATTGTCTTGCTTACTTTCACTTCGTATACTGCACGATTTGGGTTCAATGTTTGGAAGACCTCTCAAAATTGATAAGGCGACTTCTATTGGATCTCGCCCTTCTGTGGCTTGTGTTTTGATTGAAATAGACATAACGAAAAACTACCCTAACCAAGTTTGGCTTGGTCCAAAAAATTTTGAGCATATTCAACATGTCGAGCTGGAGGGCTTTTCCTCCATTTTGTGTTTAATGTAAATCGATAGGTCATTTGAAGGGTGAATGTCGGCCTCCTCCATCCTCTATTCTAGTTACTACTTCCGCTGATGTTAATCACCCTATTAGTTTTGGTGGAAATGCGAATGAGATTGTGGAAAATTTTGGAAATCTTACCCCTACTTTGTCCTCCCTCATGCCAATGGCTGATCTACTTGTTTATTGGGAAAATATCTTGGAAATTGATGTGGATTATCTCCTGTATGATTAAATTAATAATGAGCGTGTCTAAGGTTTAAATCTCTATTTTTTTTTTCTCAAAAAAAAAAATGTCCCCTAAAAAAGAAAATTTCCCAATTTGTTAAAGAAAAGCGTCATGTAAAACTAGAGGCAAGAGCTATTGCATGAGAGCTAGAGAAAGCCAAAACCAGAAAAAGAGCGTTTCTAAGAGCTCTTAAAGAAGAGAAATATTTATTAGAAATATATCTTACATGTATAAAGATCAACCGCGCAGGATTGAAATATTAAAGAAGAGAGATTTGATGCTGATTTGAAAATCTTTACGAATTCAACTCAGCCTTAATTTGAAAGATTTTTGTTGGCTCATTAATCTGACTAATTATAGAGCTGATTATTTCCCTAACTGCAGCTCTTCTAGGGTTATTGGCTGATAGTTGACCCTGAACTAAAAGGCCTTAGCTCAAAGGAGGTGAACGAACTAAGTTCAAATCTACTGTTCTACATCTGTTTGACCCTAAACACCCACTTTACACCAAACAAAAGCAATAAAATTTTCCTTACTTCGTTCACCTCAAATCTATAAATCGAGAGGCAATAATAGTTGCATGAAAGATATGAATATTAAAAAAAAAAATCAAAATATGTATAAAATTATACTCGGTATAATACATACACCATCTGGATTGTTATATAACCATATAGGACATTACAAATGGCAAAGATGTTGCAAAAACAACATAAAGTATCCAACAGAACGCATGAAATAGCAATGTTTGCACTTGCAATTCGTTCAGATTAGCATAAATTTGAGCCAAAACTAATAAGAACATGAGATCAGACTAATGAACGGTATAAATTCTAAAAACCTCAAAAGGATTTCATGCGCTTCACAACACATATTCATAGAACAAAATACATTATCATTAAACGGTGACATCAGATTCTGATATAAAAGCCAAACATCTTAGTACATTAAAGCAGTAAAAAACTACACATCCGAATAACCCAAACCCCGACAACAAACCCTAGCTTTTTACCCGCCAAAGCCATAAAGGGTACGTCCCTGGCGCTTGAGTGCATACACTACATCCATGGCTGTGACAGTCTTCCGGCGAGCATGCTCCGTATAGGTCACGGCATCATGGATAACATTCTCAAGAAAGATCTTCAGAACGCCACGGGTCTCCTCGTAGATCAAACTACTGATCCGCTTGACGCCGCCACGTCTTGCCAGCCGCCGGATCGCCGGCTTCGTGATTCCCTGGATGTTGTCTCGGAGAACCTTGCGGTGGCGCTTCGCACCGCCCTTTCCCAAACCCTTGCCTCCCTTTCCTCTGCCAGACATTTCGCTTATTGTCGAAGAACTTTTCAGATACTGGGAGAGGATAATCGTTGGTGAAGATGGGAAGTAGATGGGGAGAGCTATTTAAGAGCTTGCGGTATGCCTCTGCAACCGTTGGATGCAGTGGCGATCCGATAACAAGGTTGATTTCATATCTGGCCGTTGGATTTAGAAATCTCGGATTTTATTGGTTGAAGCGGGATGAAGCGGACTGCGGGAAAGTTGAGACTTGAGAGTGCATTTCTTTTCTCCTAGGAAAAATTAATACTTATTTTAATTTAAATTTAATTATTTTCTAAAGATTAACAAATAGAAAGCAAATGATTTTTTTAACTAATATTTCCTTTATATATATATATATATATATATATATATATATATATATATATATATATATATATATATATATATATATATATATATATATATATATATATATATATTAATTTCTTAATTTATTGAGTGTGATATTTAGTGATGTGTATTTTAGATCATTCATACTACAAGTGAAATTTTTATTTTAAATAAGTTAAATATAAAAGCATTTGTTTCTCTAGCTTTGGAATCACTATAGTTGTCTGTAACCTAAAAAAATGTATTTATATATATTTCATTGCATTTTAATATTTTTTTAATTAAAATGACTTACGATAAAATTATTGTGTCATTGTAGTATAAACATAAAATTCAAATGAATTGTCAAATCTTCTTGATAATTTAATAATCTCATATGCTTTAGATTCAAAATAATATTTGATACATCACCAAAAATTAATTTGATCACTCACGAATTTCGACGCATATCCAAGTTAGAAACTTTCAAAATTTAATTATGGATCATCCAAATTCTAATTTCAACAAACTTATAGTCATATTGAACATCTCAAATAAACAAACACAATGACACTGAAATTGGTTCGATGCAAGCCAAAATGGGTCAAAATCAAGAAATCAAGGCTATTTTAAATGTTTAAAGCATTAATTGGATGTTTAAATGATCTTTAAATATGTCATGTTTATAGTCGAATCAAGCGGCTCGATAAGATGAATCCAAAAAGCTCAAGATCACCAAATTCTAGCATCATGAAAGTATATAAAATGCTTGAAAAATATTATTTGATCAAGGGGATTAATATGAGTCATCCAATGGAACACTGCAAACCTGCTCTAGATCTTGTCCATATTTACAGGGTATGTAACTCATAAAAATATATAAATTCACTTTCTACATGAAAGGAACCTTTTAGCTGCAGATCAGACAGATCTCTAAGGCTTTAAGAATCTAGAGCTCCCCCCAAGCACCACCGTATGTGAACTCCTGTCGCCCAACCCGCCAGACCTTTACCGATATCTATCGGACTTCCGCGAATCATCTTTGGACCACCTCCGAATCCTTTAGACTTCCATCGATCCTTGTCATAGCTCTACAAATCTCCACTGAACTTCAACCGGGCCATCACCCGACCACTGACCACCATTAGATCACTACCTGACTGCCAATCGTTGTTGAACCACCATCTAGCCACCGATATCCATCAGACTACCACCATCTTGTTTATCCACGGGGATATTCATGTATTCAAAAAAAGTTTCAACTGAATGCTCCCAATCAAGATAGTCTTCGACGTGTAATCTGCCTTCAAAAAATTGAATATCCATTTTCACACAAAATTCTCCTTGTGGTCTATGCGGCACCCGATATCTGTGTGGCCTCTCCAGTGGTACTTCTTCCTCCATTGAATCAGATAAATAACTTTATTGTTGGAACTCAGTCTCTATGTCAGAGACTGTAAAATCAAGACCGTCAGTTGTGCATCTGTATGTGGCCGACCTGACTGACGTCCTCCCCGGGGGCCAAGTCGACGCTCAGGCGAGGTGTCCCGAGCCACCTGTTATATGTTCACAGATCCCACTCTGAGGCTTTGAAGTTATAGATGCATTTCTGTGGTAATTTGACGAAAGTCATTCTTGAGTTCCTCCAACTATTTGAGTATCTTGGATTGTGCCGCCCACAATGCGCTCTCACCCTGATCGTCGTCAAGGGGAATGTCCTTGCTACTCTCCGCCATTTCTTCCGCTCCTTATCCTAGCTCAAGGCTCTGATACCAAGTTGCTGTAGAAGCTTTATGACCTGGAGAAGAAACAAAACACAAGAAAATAGAGAAAAATGGAAAAATAGAGACCAAAGGTTTTCTAAACCTGTATAAACTGTGATAATAATATTCTGAGAGCCTTTCTTCTTCATCGTTTTCTTACTACACCCTTAGGATGTTCAACTACTAAAAACAGAAAACTGAGATAATATGCTAATGGATGTACTATGGCCTATTTTTAGTTAAGGTGGCAGCAACGAAAAAGAGTAATGGTACTGATAGTGTAAAAACCCATCACATGGGTATCATGTGAGCTAGCGGAGGAGACTAGTTAATGTGAGGCCGCATCATAAATTTAATTGATCTCCGAACGTAGAGTTATGTCTAGACTCCGCACATAATAAAATCTCTTAAAATAGGCTATAAGGCTTTCAAACTTCAATTTTATCTCCCTTTTTATCTAAAACTCTTGGTCATATTTTATGGGAAATGAAAGGGTTAAAAAACACACATAAATTTATTTAAATATATAAACTAATTTAATTTCTATTTTTAATTTAAAAGTTCTAATGAAAAGGGTGTATAACTATAACATATTATTTCTATGTTATTTACAATTTTAAATATTATATATTTATATAAATAGCAAGGTTATGAAAATCAGATCGGACAATGAATCAGAAGAAGGAGATGTCCACAGTTTGACTGGTCGAACCGGATAACATGATAAATAATAATATTAATAAAAATTAATAAAATGAATTAGAATTTTTACTCTAATACATTCACTCCACATTCCATTTTCATATCAAACTAATCTTAGAGATCATAAATTTAGAAACTTAATACATAGAGACAAAAACTAATGATTGTCATTCAATTGTTTATATATGTTTACAATAAAGACTCAAAACTCAAAACACTCCTAATGAATCTAATAATCATCAATAAAATTTGTGAGATCAAAAGATGGATTCCTAAATCCTCCTTCATTAAAATCTTGTATCACAAATGCTTATGCATCCTCATATGGTATGTCATCTTCATCACATGTACTAGCTAAGTTGTATTCATCTGCAAACCATTAATGTGAAATAATAATGTTATATTTTATGTTACACTCAAAAGATATAACTTATTTTACAATCTTACTTGGGGTTGATCTAGTTGATGTTATGTTTGATTCTATATCTATAAGAATTGCATCATCTTTATAAACTTTTGTCTCAAAGTCTTCTAAATGTAATTATGGAGTTGACTCATCATCAAGGTTCAAAAAGTTAATAAGTTCAATACTTGTGTAGTTCAAATGATCATAACTTCTTTTTCTAAGTTGCAACCTACATAATTGTTATAAAAAATTTTGATAAAAAGATGTTCATCATAATTTAAAATATATTTAAAATGGTTTCAAATAGTACATATTTTTAAATTGAGATTGTAACGAACATATACTAGATCATTTAGCCTTTAATGCTCAAGATGATTTCATCTTTTTGTATGACTCTGCTCAAACACACTCCAATTCCTCTCACAGTCTGATGAAGATGATATATGACTAAGAATTATAATAGTCAATTTATGTAGATTTGGTGCACTAGAGTCGAACATCTTCTACCATTCATCTACAAATAAATAAACATGCATTGATTTGTTCAAATATATTTATTGTAAATAAAAGCATCATAGTTCACTTAAATATTAAAATGAAATCACAAAATTTTGTCATCTCATCAGGTTGCATTTCTTTTGCCAATGTTAATGCAATTGGCTTCCTAAAACTTTCTAAATCATTACAAAATAGGCTCACCTCATTCATTTTCAAATATGGTTTAGCACAAATATTTTTATTGCAATCAATTCTATTAGACCTTGCATAACTTCAGGCTTGTTGTAATAATTTTTCTTGTCATACTGAAAATGAGGGTTGAGAAAATAAGTTGTTGAATGTACCCCTTATCTCAGCTGATTATCTCATCTTCTCTTAACGATACTACTGAATGGCTTGTACATTCTTTTAATGTTTCTAAACACGACTTTCATTGCTTTTTTAGCTCTGTACATGCCATCATAAATGTATTCAAGATATGACTTTTCATCTGCATCAACAATTCTTAACAACCTTATTAGAGATCCTGATAATTTAGAAATTATTAAACTATCATTCCTCAAAGGCATCAAACTATAACAATGTCCTCAACAACATCATCACAAAGTGGTTTATAAGGATGATAGTTTGTTTATAATGTGGGAGCTTGACTTATTACCACATGTTTTGACATGCTTGACATCAAACACATAGCTATACAATGGAAGGGAGATGAGGCTTGAGAGAAGAGACAAACGAGTGCTAAAAGAGAAACTTGAGGGGAGGTGACAGAAGAGACATTATAGAATAGATGAAATGAATAAATTGAGAATTGGAAAACAGAAAAATATGGCTGGTTGTTAGTGCCAAATATTTTTTGAATTATCTAATCTAGAGTCTAAAAGCACTGTGGGATCACACATAGGCTTTCTTTGAGACGGCTTTCTTACTGGTTCTTAAAGCATCTTTTTTGTACAAAAATTAATTTTTTATACTAAAAAGCTACTTTAAGAAGCAATAAGAAAACCGTCTCAAACGAAGCCTTAATCAACAGCTAAGCAAATAACCCTTGTCATGTTACCAGCCTACATTGATAATCAACATAGTTTACACAATGAGATTGTTATAAAAGAAAATTGTCTTAACAAAAGCACAATGTGCAATAACTATATGAAAATAGGAGTTTCATCATATCCTAAATACTACCAATAAATTGAAATTTGAACTCACCGAGACTTGACTTCTATCTTCACGAACCGAAGATGATATGTCGAAATCAGAGAAGAAGTTCATAACCAAAGTAGATATGCTGAATGAGCTGAACTTCGAAAAAATATTTTGCATTTTAGAATAAGAAAATGAAATAGAAAACATAATGAAAAAAAATACATTTTATTGATTCATGTATCTGGATTTGACAAAAAAAAAAAAAAACTACTTTAGAAACAAACGTTACAAAGAGCAGGCCTCTTCGATGATGTCTTCTAGAAATTACCTCCATCGTGACGGTGTGTCGTTGGCTTTGCGCCATTGAGACGGTGTGTCGTTGGCTTCGTGAACGAGAAGGAGATGCCTCGAGATGGGAAGAGCCGAAGAAGAAAAGGCGAATAGATACGCGACGAATGAAATAGGGTTTTTTTTTTTGCATAAAGCTTCGCCGCCTTCGCATCTCAGCCATCAGATCTTCTCAATTTCGCTAAAGGTCATTGTAGCTGAACCGACTGGTTATCGGAAACCGATTCGACAGTCAAACCGCCGATTTGAGCGGTTTAACCCCGATTTTATGTGATAGCAAATTTACTATGAACCATAACTGGCCGGCAACCGGTTAAACCAGCCGGTTCGGTCCAACTTTAAAAATATTGATAAATAATAACTTTTAGAAGTTAAAAATATAAATTTATAATTTTGAGTAATATTAAACGTTCATTTGGTTATTTGATACTTTTATAAAAGACAGTTTTAAGAAACATTAATTTAGAAAATGAAATTTTCTAACGAAAAATCATATATAAAAAGCTTTTTCAATGTAGTAAAAAAATATTAAAAAAATCATTAGGAACATGATTTGAGGAATCAAACAATAAAAAAAAAAAAAAAAAATTTACCGTTTTAAAACAAAATAAGTACCAAAAACTTTGGATCAAACAAAGCCTAAATTAAACCCCGCAAAAACAGTTTTCCAAATCAATTCAATGGCTACGATGGAAAGCGCGTCGCATATATAAATAACAGCCCGTCTCCTTGAGGCTCTCAGAATTGGGCGGCCATCTTCTTCCAAAACCCTAGTTTTTGCCCCTTCAGGACGAGTCGCCTCAGCTCCACGGTTTAAAAAGGTGACATCACGATCCTTCTTCCCGGAATTTAACTTTCTATGCTTTTCTATTCAGCGATATGTTATGATATACGCTCTTTCTTCATGTTTCAAATCTCAATGGATTTATGTCGAGAGTTCAGACCCAGAGCGATTTGAACTTATTCAATCTTCTGCTTCCTAGGATTGATTACTTGTGCTCTGATTTTTTACCAAACTAGTTTTATTTCTGTTTTTTAGATATGAGATATTATATTTGTCCCAATATTGCAAGTTATGGAAACAATTATTCAGAGAAATTCAGTTTTTTTGGGGGAAATTTGTTGGAAGCTGCTGATTTGTTCCCTTTCTGATAAAAAAGAGTGTTTTTTTTAGTTTAACATGTAAGTTCCAATAAATTTTTTTTTGTAATCAAGGATAATAAACTTAAATCCTACAGAATCTTAAATTCAACTTCTGCCCCATCATACCTTAACTCTGATTAAATCATTTTTTCCCATTCTTATTAAATGGTTAAGTTGATTGGGCTTGTCTCCCTCTCCGATTGAAATTTTTCTGATTGGGGGCGCAATTGGGCTAGATAGATTTGACATGTTAGCTTGATTTGGGTACTTAAAAAATGCAGATTCACAATTAGCCTTCAAGGTATATGGTAAGATTAGTTGGCTAAAAGTTTGTAATTTACTGCCTAACCTCTCCTATAGCTAATTTCCCCTTAGAGAAACCTTTTTGTAACCATATATCTATCTGTAGTACTCGAACTGTCTCATGTGATTGTGATTTTGTTGTTTGCAATGTAAATAAATACTTCAAATTTTGGAGGATTTGAGATTATTTTGTTGGCTCTACATGCCTCAGGTGAAAAAGCAAGTTTAGCAGTTATGGCTGTGACTTTCCATGACCTCAAGTCTGCATCTGGACTCAAAAAGCTCGATGAGTATCTCCTTCCTCGAAGCTATATCACAGGGGTTGCCTTCTTGATCCCCATCTATTGATCATTTTCGCTTACTTCTCCTTCTTTCTTTTTTTAACCTGCTGACACATCACTAAAAAATTAATTAGCTACCAAGCTTCAAAGGATGATATTGCTGTACATGCTGAACTCTCTGGTCCACCTTCATCAGATTATGTTAATGTTTCCAGATGGTATAACCACATTGAGGCCCTGTTGAGGTTGAGGTATATTCTTCAACATAGTTGATATTTCCATTTTGTTTAGTTGTCAGCTTGGTATTGAATTTGTATTGTTTTCACATTGTCTCCTGTACAGCGGTGTATCTGGGGAGGGACAAGGCGTGCAAGTTACAGGGTCTGCCATTGTATTTGAGGAAGTTCCAGCCTCTCCACCTATTGCTGACACCAAGGTGATGACCCTGTCTTGTCAGTTTCGCAGTACGAATCATTCTATGAATTGCAATGATGCTTTGTTAACTAATGACTGTATGATTTTTCCTTTATGAATAATTTCAAATAAAAAAATTTAGGCTTCGTTTGGGATGGCTTTCTTACTGCTTCTTAAAGCAGCTTTTTAGTATAAAAATTTTAAGAAACAATAAAAAAGCCGTCCCAAACGAAGCCTTAAACATCTCTTTGATGCTTTTTCCTAACATCCTTTTGCAAGTTTTCTTTTGTTCAGATTCCTCTCAGTTACTGGTTTTATTCGCTTAGTCGAAGTTTCCCACAATTCTAGACAACTTCTATTGAGTTGTTCTGCACTTTCTTCTTATATTGGTTATCTTGAACTCTAGGCCTCTGCTGCTGTCGATGATGATGATGATGATGTTGATTTATTTGGTGAGGAAACTGAGGAGGAAAAGAAGGCTGCTGAGGAGCGTGCAGCTGCTGTGAAAGCATCTGGAAAGAAGAAAGAAAGTAAGACATTGAGCTTGTTTTCTTATATGCATATATTATCTGACATGGTAAATCAGGTAACATATTGTTTCTTCTTAAGTATGATGAACCTGCAGATAGCTGTAGATTTGCATTTTGATTGTTCTGTTCTCGACATTGTTATTTTAATTTCTACATATTCTTTCCTTAAAACAGGTGGAAAGTCATCAGTTTTATTGGACGTGAAGCCTTGGGATGATGAGACTGACATGAAGAAGCTTGAAGAAGCAGTCAGGAGTGTGAAAATGGATGGCTTGCTTTGGGGTGCCTGTAAGTAACCAAATTGTCCTACTGTTCATATTACGTCTGCTTGTTTGCTTGATTTGGCGCAAAGTTATCTGTTTAATGGAAATGAAGTTTAAATTATGAGCATTTTATCCTTATCCCTATTAAATTAAAGTTTTGATCATTTCAAAAAAAAAAAAAATTCTTGATCCATGCAAGATTTTTTTTAGTGTAATCAATCTAGCATTTTGATTTGTACATCACAGTGGCTAAAATTAAAATATAGGAAATTTGTGTCCTTTGGCTAAAATCTACCGGTATTTTTGATGATGTCCTATATTTGGTAACAAAGGCCCCTCAAGTGAGTTGGATTGACAATGTTCTTAACTCAATAGATTGAAGTTTGATAACTTAGAATGATGAATATGATGTCCTGTTTGGCACTGTATAATTTATATGTGCTATTTTGATTGATTTAGTGCAAAGTTATTGCAATTGAGCTAAAGTATTTTTTTTTTTCGAGAAATTTAAGGCGCACCAAGATTTCATTGATGATAAAATTTACAATTATATGGTAAGACTAACAAAGAAAGACTTAAAACACCAGCAATAACAATTACATAAAGAATAGCACATATGGTGTACAACAAAAGCTCAACATAAGATAACTAATGGCAAATCTTGTGTATCAAAATGAAGCTCAATAGAGGGAGAAATCATTACGTGTGGAGTCCGGACGTAGAGTTAAGTCCGGACTCCAATAAAAACTTGATATGTGTTTTTATACATAATGTGTATAAATTTATACATATTGTATACATATATATTATGTATATAAGTTTGTACACACTATGTATTTAATTTTGTAATTTGTTTATAGTGTGTACAGTTGTACACAATACACACTGTGTAGAAGGACATATGTCATATTTTTATTGGAGTCCGGACATAACCGGACTCCGCACATAATAATTTCTCCAATAGAGGAGTCAAGAAGCCAAAGATCCATCAAGGTACCATCCCCGTTAAGTTAGATCAGTAAGCAAAACCACATTGGGTAACATGATGAACATGTTTAGCGAGCTGAAGTACATAACCTGATGATGTTATGATAATATTTTGGAAATTTAGTTACTATTTTTGTTGATGTTACAGCAAAGCTTGTTCCAGTTGGATATGGAATCAAGAAATTACAGATTATGATGACCATCGTGGATGACTTGGTGTCAGTTGATAACCTCATTGAGGATCACCTGACCTCTGAACCTGCAAATGAGCACATCCAAAGTTGCGATATTGTGGCATTTAACAAAATCTGTAAGTTTGCAATCACAGATTTAACCTTCTAATTAGCCACATTATTTTATAATAAAAGTTTGGAGCTATCATTTTTTTTTTTCCTGATTTTTTTCACTGATTCATTTTAATTTTGTTGTACCTTGCAGAGATAACTATGCTGCCATAAGATTACTATGCTGGTATTGCTTCATGTTTTTTGCCTTGTATGGGCATTTTGATCCTCCATTAAAATTTTGGTATTGAATGATAAGTTACTTTTATTATGTATTTTAATTTGTATCAATGAATTGCAGACGTTTGATTATGCTGTGTGAGAACTGTGTTTTGCAATGTAACTTGCTTTCTGGAGTTCACTGTCAGACTTGGCTTATTTTTCTAGCTTATTTGCTTGTTTGGTTGGGCTGATAAGATTGGAGCTCCTTGTAAATTTGATCAATATTTAATTATATAAATCTTATTTATATTTGAAATAAAATTTAAAAAATTGACCAGGGAAATGATTAAATTTGAATAATTATTCATTTATATTTGTTATATAATAAATACCTTGTAAAAATACATCCTTTTCTTTGTTATTTATTTCTTATTAAATAAGGCATTATTTTAATTGTTTCCCTTATATCTTATTACATAAATATCCACTTTCTTGAATTACTAGTTAATATTATAAACAAATATGTAAATATCAGTAATTTTAATTGAATTTATTTGAAATATATAATATTTTCCTTTTATGGAAATGAGGTGGGCATTTAGGGTTTGTGCGACACATCGTATTGTGATTCAATTCATGTAAGTATTATTTCCAAGCTTATATAAACGCTTTCATATAAATCACAAAAAGTTTTTTTTTATGTAGGTGATCTTAAAAATATTAAACAAGCATATAATATTTTAATATTATTTTGAATGCTATAAATACATATTTTTAAAGTACGGCAATAATTTTTTTAATCATCATATTTTAAATCGTAGTAAAAAAATACAACAAAAGAGCAGTGAACGCGCAATTAAAATGCAACAAAAATGCCGGTAAAACAAACAAAAAAAGCGCAACCAAAGTATACTACATATTTTAAATTTTAAATGGATGTCCGGGCATATCTCTACGTCCCGACTCCGTAGCTAATAATTTCTCGACTAACTGGCACACAAGCAATGAACCCAGTAAAGACAAATCAATTTCAATTACTGTTCTCATATAAGTGTCATCTTCCATAGCAAGTTACTGTTTTGTTTTCTTTTCTACAGCTTTTTACTACAATGATCTAGGCAAACAATCTAGCTAAGTGAAAGAGCACCAAAAAAGAGCTCTTCAATGTTAAAAATGGCTACAAACATGAATATGAAGAAAGCCTACATATAAAACATTCGGAACAAATTGCTACATGATCATTACCTGATTATTCTGAAATAAATACTAAGGTTTTGTTTGGGATGACTTTTTTACTACTTCATGAAACAGCTTTCTAGTACAAAAATTTTAATTTTTTACACGAAAACTATTTTAAGAAGCAATAAGAAAGTCATCCCAAATGAAAGCCTAAGACCACCATCCAAAAAGGCAACGCTTTTTTATTCTTCTGGCATCAGGTGGAGGGGTCAGAGTGATTCTTTCGGCATTATTTGCAGCCCATCTACTGAAATCAGGGGAAGAGACTAACTCCCTCAAAGCTTTTCTAGTTTCTGCTCTTGTGAATGTTTCCCACTCATCCTTATTGAATATTTTCCTTTCTGGTGTCGTGTGGAAGGTAGAGTAGTAGTTGTCTCCTTCTAATGTGATATTGGGTCTCCTCATGCCTGTTCAAAAGTATCAAAAATAGATTAAGGAAAAGAAGAAGAAGAAAACTACCTTATAAATATTGATAATCTGGTAAAAATAAAGACCTATATTAGTTGAATTGTTTTGAGCGAAATTGAATTCCTGAAACCATCGTTTGTACTTTGTAGGATTTGGGAATTGAATTGTAGTAAAAATAGTATAAACAAATTTGAAGATCATCCTGCAAAATATTCTAACAGTCAGAATCAAATCTAAAAAAATTTACAAAAATATAGGATGACTGGAACGCAAGTAGAGAGCAATGTGAAACCTGAAGGTTTCATTGACCGCCGAGCTTTTGCTCGGTTAGTATTTGAGAAAATATCATAAAAACGTGTCGAAGTAGTGTCAACTGTGTGTCGCACACCTCTTTGAGGAGAAGTGTCGGTGCATCATAGAAGAGTCACACAACAGATTATTTTGTGTAGCAAGAGAGAAAAATAGAAGAAGCCAGGACAATTATGTGTAACGGAAGAGAAAAATAAGTGTGAAACGGAAATCTACTCATTCTTTCTTTATTATTAATCTCATCTCCCTCTCATCCTTTTGATTGGTATGCATTAAATAGTTGGTTTTCCAAGGGTTTGAGTATCTTGAATTTGGCTGAAATTTGAGATCTCTTAGATTTAGGTTTTTTTTGGGCTCTTGGCGTTGCCAGAGATTTGGGAGAGATCGATCCTCCTCTCGAATTGAAGATCAATTGTATCTTAAGACCATGGTTAAGGACATACAAGAGGCGGGGGAAGATTATGTTGTGGGACTACACAGGTTGGATGCGATCAGATTGGAGGAGGGAGGGAATGTTTCTCTTTCCGTGCAGCCCTTGGTTTCGCAATACAATAAGGATTTTCAGTCACCTCAAGGATTGCCACCTCCATCGGAACATGAGCATATCTCCACCTTGAGGACAGGGTGGATTTTTGGGAGGGGAGTATTGTTAGACCGGTCCAGCCAGTCCACGCGGGACCGGTCCAGGCGGAGAACGGGCGAACGTCTTCGCCTCTTCCGTCAGCCGCACGCACGCAAGCTCCACGGGAGCATTTTAGGAAGGATTTTTTGGGGGTTTAAGAGAGAAATTTGAATGTAGGGACTGTTTAGGGAATTCCTTTTGATTGGTATGCATTAAATAGTTGGTTTTCCTAGGGTTTGAGTATCTTGAATTTGGCTGAAATTTGAGATCTCTTAGATTTAGGTTTTCTTTGGGCTCTTGGCGTTGCCAGAGATTTGGGAGAGATTGATCCTCCTCTCGAATTGAGGATCAATTGTATCTTTGCTTGTGTTCGTGATTTTACTAGTGAAATACAAGTGCTCTATTCGTTTTCCTACAAGTTCTCTCTCAGTTTTCCTTTATTTTTCACTGTTTTCGGCTGAATTACTGCTGTGAACAGCAGTTTCCCTGCTGTAGTGCTTGATCTGGGGTGGATTTGCATGTGCAAACAAGTATTTCCTATCAAATTGGTATCAGAGCATCGTTTTGGGACCATCGGCGGCTGAAATCCTGAAATTTCAGCGGGTTTTTTGACATTTGGAGGAAGATTTCTTGTGACTTGTAAAAAGAAAAATGGGCGGAAAGAAGATCGAAGTCCTAGAAGGCGAATTTGGCCAATTAAAATTAGATTTGGAGGAAAAATTCCTTGAAATCACCGCCAATAATGAAAGGTTGGATGGGAAGTTCACGGCCATGGAAGAGATGATGAAGAAATTACTTGAGATGAAGACTAATCCGACGGCGTCGGAAGCAAGAGAGACTATCGGCGACCATGACATAGGAGAAAATTCGAACCCGATTCGGGGGAGGAATCCGGCAGTAGAGATCCTTGAGGGAGAGGACGACATGCCACCTCTAGAACCACTCTCTAGAGAGGAGATGAGCATGGGAAATGATCGAAGAGGTGCTGATTTTGGTGGTAGAAGAGAGGAATTCCAGCGTCGAGGTGTTGAATTTCAGCGTTGAGGTGCGGAATTTGAAGGTAGGAGAGGGGAATACGACGAAAGTGCAGATTTTGGAGGAAGAAGAGAAGAATTTCAGCGTCGAGGTGCTGAATTTCAGCGTCGATGTGTTGATTTTGAAAGGGGAAGAGGGGGAATATGACGATGGATTCGGATACCATCGTCATAGGGAGGACCGGGACACTTGGGGAGCACTTCCTCTTCGAGGAATGGGAGGCTATGGAGAGTACCGGGGAAATGGAGGAGACCCACGGGTGAGGAAGCTAAAAATGCTCGTCTTTGAGGGCGAAGATGGTCATGGCTGGATCTACAAAGTGGAGCGTTACTTCGCTGTCAACAGGTTGACAGAGGATGAAAAATTGACAGCGGCGGGTCTGTGTCTGGGAGGGAAAGCTCTGGCATGGTATCAGTGGCGTGATAGGAGGGAGCCCATCCAGAACTAGAGAGAGTTCAAGGATTGCTTATTAGAGCGTTTCCAAACCGACGGGGGAGGAGACTTCTATGAGCAATTCTTTGCCTTGACTCAAGAAGGAACTGTGACAGATTATCGGGATCGGTTTGAGCACTTAGCTAGCAAATTGGATCACATTTCAGAGTCAGCCTTAGAAGGGAACTTCATGAAGGGGTTGAAACCAAAGATCCGAACAGCAGTCAGGGTATTGGAGCCGAGGAACCTGGGAAAGGCTATGGAGCTGACGCAATTGGTAGAAGATCAGAATAAAGCAGAACGAGGGGCTCGAGGAAACTGCTCATGAGGCTCTTACAGGACGACGACCACTCTTCTAGCACCCAAGGGGCCTGCATCAGGCAACAATAATGAGACCACCCGGGAGAAGCCAATAGGAGGAGGGAGTGGGGAAAATTTCAAGAGGCTGACAGAGAAGGAGATGCAAGATAAGAGGACAAAGGGGTTGTGCTTCAGATGTGATGAGAAGTACATGTCAAGGCATAGGTGCAAGGACCGAACTCTTCAAGCTCTCCTTGTCTGTGAAGACGAGGAGGGAGGTGGGAGCAGATCTGAAGAGGAGGAGGAGGATAAGTTGCACCTGGATGTGACAGAAGTCTCTCTGAACTCAGTAGTGGGATTCACTCCGAGTCACACTATGAAAGTGAAAGAGAGATAGCTGACCATGAGGTGGTTGTGCTAATTGATAGTGGGGCTACCCACAATTTCATTTCCACTCAGGTCGTTGACGAATTAGGAGTGAAGTTGGTGGACACCGGTTGCTATGGAGTGATGATGGGTACAGGGAAGGTGGAGAAAGGCCAGGGGATCTGTAGAGGAGTGGTGTTGACCATCCAGGAGATTCAAGTAAGAGAGGATTTTCTCCCACTAGAGTTGGGAAGTACGGATGTCATCCTGGGAATGAAATGGTTGCAAACTTTGGGGGAAACCAAGGACAATTGGGGAGCACTCACGATGGAATTAATGGTGGATGGGAAAAAGGTGGTTATAAGGGGAGATGCAGGGCTATCCAAAGCCATGACATCACTTAAGACCATGGTTAAGGACATACAAGAGGCGGGGGAAGATTATGTTGTGGGACTACACAGGTTGGATGCGATCAGATTGGAGGAGGGAGGGAATGTTTCTCTTTCCGTGCAGTCCTTGGTTCCGCAATACAATAAGGATTTTCAGTCACCTCAAGGATTGCCACCTCCATCGGAACATGAGCATATCTCCACCTTGAGGACAGGGTGGATTTTTGGGAGGGGAGTATTGTTAGACCGGTCCAGCCAGTCCACGCGGGACCGGTCCAGGCGGAGAACGGGCGAACGTCTTCGCCTCTTCCGTCAGCCGCACGCACGCAAGCTCCACGGGAGCATTTTAGGAAGGATTTTTTGGGGGTTTAAGAGAGAAATTTGAATGTAGGGACTGTTTAGGGAATTCCTTTTGATTGGTATGCATTAAATAGTTGGTTTTCCTAGGGTTTGAGTATCTTGAATTTGGCTGAAATTTGAGATCTCTTAGATTTAGGTTTTCTTTGGGCTCTTGGCGTTGCCAGAGATTTGGGAGAGATCGATCCTCCTCTCGAATTGAGGATCAATTGTATCTTTGCTTGTGTTCGTGATTTTACCAGTGAAATACAAGTGCTCTATTCGTTTTCCTACAAGTTCTCTCTCAGTTTTCCTTTATTTTTCACTGTTTTCGGCTGAATTACTGCTGTGAACAGCAGTTTCCCTGCTGTAGTGCTTGATCTGCGGTGGATTTGCTTGTGCAAACAAGTATTTCCTATCAGGTTTACTTTGAATTCAAATAAATATTTGAATTTCAAATACCTTTCCTATTAATAAGCCCCAATTAGGAAAGCTCCCCCAATTAAATGAAATCTGAAATCAAGATTCAGATTTGATTAAAATCAGTAATTAAATCCCTGAGGCCTACATGCATTGAACCTAGACACCTAATCCTTTCCCCCCATATGGCCGGCCCCTCTTCCCCTCTCTTGCTTAATTATTTCCTTCCAAATCAAACCCAATCTTCCCCCCCCCCCCCCCAAATCAGCCACCTCTTTATTCTCCTTAATTACTTGGGATTTGAATTTCAAATCAAATCCCTTCCTAATTCCAAATTCGAAAATTCTGAAACATATTTCAGGTTTTCCCTCTTTGGTCTCATACCTATTGAATCCAAAATCTGGCCCAAAGTTGTGTCGACCCTCCCTACTCTAGCCGGTCATTCCATCCCCCTCTTTCCTCCACTGGTTACTCTTCCAAACCCTTCCCGTGGCTGCTGAAAGTAGAGCCCCTGCTGGAGTTATTTTGCTGTCCAGAGAGTTCTAAAGGCTGTTACAGAGTTTTTCTTGCATTTCCACCTGCTGTCCACTGTTTGGAAACTTCCAGGTTGCTGTCCTATGTCCAAGAGTGCTCAAATCAGCAACAAAGCTATCCCGGGAGACCTCCTAGTTGCTGTCCAGTTGATTGGAGAACCACCTGCTGCTGTAACCAGTCCAAGAATGTCAAAATCAGCAAGGAAGTGGTCTAAGAAGGCCTCCCAACTGCTGTTCAGAAAGGTTGCTGTCCAAGATCTGTCCAAGACCAAACTGCTGCTGTCCAGAGAAATTCTGCATCTCTTCCTGCTGTCTAGCCAGTCGGGAGATCTTCGTGTGCTGTCCTAAAGTTTCCGATTGCTGCCCACCACATCAAGAAGGGTCTTGGTTGCCGTCTACTTCATCTCAAGCCCCCAAACAGCCACCAAAGCTTCGTATCTTCTATTTCTTTGGACTTTGGGTACACTCTTCCCCCGACCCCTTTATCTTTGTAGTTACTTCTCAATTGTGATCTTAGTATATTCATGAGAATAGTGTCAATACTCCGCTAAAACTTAGTACTATTAGAGAGTTGAGTGAGGGATATCTCTCAGTGGCTAATCTTATTGTTAGCATAGGGATTTATTATTGAAAATCAATCATGTATGCAACGTTAGATTAAATTGATTGTGTTATGATCTTAACTTCTATGCATGTGATTTAGCCTAAACTTGTCTTACCACTCTTGTGTTTTATTTTGTCGTTCAAAATCACTCTAAGGATATAATTATTGTGCTCTAAAATTAAGCGTGTAAATTCATTAAGTAACTCATCTTCGCATGTACGTTCTACAACAATTAACCAGTAAATAAATAACATGATCAAGTTGATGATGACAACAATAATAATGATGATGATCCTTTAAGATTAAATTATTTTAAAAAGGGAAAAATCACAATAAACATGCTTACCTGAACAAGCAATTCGAGAACTTCAACTTCCAATGTGTTTTTGACACACCAGATGTTATAATAGAAATAACTAGCGCCTCTGCAGCCAGACTAACATCCAAGGAGCTCTGCAAATTAAAAATGAAACAAGTCAAGCAAGGAAGCAGCATACCCTTCTTTTGGGCAAATTATTAGGTCCGGTCACCGGACCTAACTTTTCCTCTGGATTTCATGCACTTTTAGTACGCTTTTAGTGTGCTTTTGATATATTTTTGAAAAAGAGCAGCTAATACACAATTTTAACTGCATATTAGTTGCCCTTTTACTAAGTATTTGAAAAGCACAGCAAAAGGACAACAAATACTCAATGAGTAAGATATTTGTTGCGTTTTACTGCGATTTTGCTATATTTTTGTAAATACTCAACAAAAAAGTAGTTAAATGCAATTGAAATTGTGTATTAGCTGCTCTTTTTCAAAAATACATCAAAAGCGCACTAAAAGCGCATGGAATCCAAACAAGAAATTAGGTCCGGTTACGGGACCTAATAATTTGCCCTTCTTTTGTGCAGGAAATCAAAGTAATTCAATCAATGAATCACAGCTGAAAGACTCTACAAGCATATAATAGGACAACAATATCATATAAGAAAAAGCATAATGAAAATGACCTGAAGAATCATGATGCCAGCAAAAATTAGGGCTGCCCATTTAACAAAATAGGCAACATCAGTGTCTACTAGACCCTCGTCGGTCAGAACCAGCTTGCGAACACCCCAATATCCAAACCATGCCCCAGCTAGAATAAGACAAACTAGGAGGAGTATACCAAGCTGTGGAAGAAGGTAAAAAGTAAGATTGAATTTCCAGTGACTAATAAAAATCATCATTGCCAATAACAGTTTCAAACAATGATAGCATGTAAATTATAACTAGACGGAGCATCTCAATTTACAGACTGTGGAATGTTGAGCCACAAGATATAGATAAAAACTACTGAAATTGATGAAAAAACTGAGATGGTTTAATGCCTCAAGACGTTAGGTAATGAAACCTAAACACTTTCAAATAGTATTATACTGTTCTTTGGTGAAAAACAAAAAAACTTTTCTTTGGTGAGTTTGAAACCTAGCAAATATGCTAAAGACCATTTTTAACAACACATAGTGCATGGCGCAGTGCCCTGTTTTAAACCTGGCAGAAATTAGAAAAAAAAATTATAAATAAAAATACAATTAAATAGGAAAGAATATTATAGATTGAAAGATAAGTCATCATGATAGTAAAAAAAAAAAGATAATTTAAAGTGCTTAATGCCTCAACCATTTAAAATTTAAAATTTATGTTACTTTCCATTTTCCAAGTCTAATATTTAAAAAAAATAAAACAGTGCTCTCGAGAATCAGCATCATCATAAGTACAAAAAATTAGGGCTACAAACGAACCGAGCCGAGCCGAGTACGTGAGTGTTCATGTTTGTATTTGTTTACCATTAGCTTGTTCATATTTGGTTCGTTTAATTTAAGGGTGTTCATGTTTGGTTCATATTTGGTTCATATTCGTTTGTTTAGTGCTTATCGAGCTTTAAACAAGCTATGTTCGTGAACATATTTCGCAAACAATCTATTGAACAAGCAAACCTTAAATTTGTTCATGAACATCCTAAACAAACAATCTAACAAACATGGACAGATATGAAATGTTTCTTGTTATTAATAAAAAATAATTATATTATTATGTTATTCTTATTCTAATAGATGATCAATGTATTGCTTATTATCATCTTAATCCGTTTTCTATTAGTTTTGGAGTACCTCTCTGTGTTTGTTTAGCTTTTATAATAATTATTTTTTGTACCTAGCTATAAGTAGGCTAGCTGTATTAGTTTCCAGATATGCTTGTACTATTTTCTTGATATATACAAGAAGAGCTCCCTCGTAGAGAAGGAGGTAGAGGGCATTGCTCATTTTTCTCGGTTGGTATCTTTCTGTAATCTTCTTATAAGCTTTTTCGATTTTCCTGGTGAAGAGACGGAGATCAAGAAGTGAGTGATTCTTGATACTCGTAATCTCTGTTTATCAGTTATAATTAAAGTTTTTATATTATGTATATTTATCAATTTTATAATAACATATTATTTATGTTTTTATCGAGCGGTTTTAATCAAACCCGAATCGAGCTTTTTATCGAGCTTGTTCATGAACATCAACTGATGTTGTTCGCAAACATAAACGAGCTGAACGCATTAGAGTTCAAGCTTGTTTATTTAAGAATCGAGTATTTAAAATATTGTTCAAGTTTGTTTGTTTGTTAATTAAATGATCACGAACGAGCTTTAATCGAACCGAACAACGAGTAGTTTGTCGAACGTTTGGTTCGCTTGCAGCCCTACAAAAAAATCATTTTCTTCATCAATATTATAATTATCTCCTAAATCATAATCTTCATCGTCACCCTCATTATCTTCATGTTTAATTGCAAGAGAATTAAGCCTATAAAGATTCATTCTCTTTGCCTTTTTATTGCTCTCAAATATTGTAGTCTATTTCATAAACACCACGAGCTTTTGCAACAATACTCCAAGTCCAATCTTTCTTATCAATTACTAATCAATTATCTTTGTCTTACTCAACATCCATTTTTACTGTTAAACACTCATTAGCATCATAATCTATAACATTAAAGAAATAGGGTCACTAATATCACAAAGGTTGTACCTTGAAATTAATGCCTTATTATATTTCATGTAAACCAAATATTTGAGCGACCATGATCCATCTTTCATCCTTCTTTTATGAAACTACAACAAAAAAATCATTAAAATTACTAAATTATAAAGTTTCATGATAATAATCAATATACAATTTTATTATGTACATAGATGTTCAAATACATTTCAATTATGTACATCCAGATGAATTATAAGTAAGACTAAGTAATGTGATAACAAAACTTTGTAAACGTGGAGAAGCTTTGCCTACATTAGCCACCAACCGGATGGAAGTATTTAACAATTTTTATTATATATCAAAATATTATTCAAAACTAATTATAATTTTTACTAAAATCATATCACCCGGTGCCCAAGTTGTCATTTGTCATTCAACAAGAGGAATACCAAAAATTCCTTCACCCCTAATGTACACATTAAACTAATTATTAATTTTATCTTCTTCATCGACATCCTTAGCCATTCTTCCAATATATGCATATAACCCATTAACTATATCCTTGTATTTTGGATTCCTATTTTTTATAAATGATTTCTAAAATTTGCTCATACATATCATTGTAGGTAAAACTTGCAGCAATTGTTTCTTTAAACCTATCCATCGCTTTATATATGCAATCATCGAGACTTTTTTCTATACAAACCAGTTTAAAGAACTTCAACAAAGGACCGCTTGCTTTGAGTGCATATACCACGATATTCCAAAAAGATTAATTCAAGATAATTTTTTGTGCTTGTTATACCTTAGTTTCCTTTGAATAAAGACCCAACATGAATTCCTCACATATAAACATTTTCTGAATTTGTTACTGATGAAAACAGTGTAATGTCAAAAAGGCAATAGCAAAATGATTCTTAGCAGACTTAATAAGTGATCTTTGAATTATATATCTCCACATTAAGTTAAGCAATCATGGCCTTGAATAAATGAAACTACGCATAGCTATCGCCTTCTCAAAGAATATCCTCGGTCATTGAAACTTAAGGATACCTTCCATTATTAAATCAAAATAAGTGGAACAAAGAGAATAATATAAGTGTGGATACTTATCCATTAATAACTTTTCTACAATAATATCACAGATCATTTAACAATAAATTTACTGATCTGCTCGAAAAAATATATAATTTTAATGAAGTGCAAGTATGAAGTGAGTCACTAGCCTACAAAAATGTTCACAGAAGTATTATCAATTTCACTTAAACAACACAATGTGGTTCAATCTCCTCTATATACTTAATAATTCAAACATCAACTTAATAATTCAAACAACAACTGACTCTATGAATGTAGTTCCTCTTAGACAACTCACCAAGAAAGTAAGTAAATGTGTTCCATTATGAGATGTCCAACCATCACTCATAAGAGAATAACCATATTTATGACACTCTGCTTTATGGCATCATAATAATTGCTATTTGTGTCATATCTCTTTCATCAAGTATGCAACTTGCGTCTCACGATAGCTAAGTCATTTCATTCCAAGACCAAATCGTCCAAATTTTTGTAATATCCTCATGCAAAATTTTCATGTGTTATGCAAATGATTGTACAAATGCACTTAGGCCTAGATGTATAAGTAGATAAAAAATATCTATAGGCTTTCTAGAATGATACCATATAAAAATCTTAAATGGACTAAAGGGATTAAACCTATTGATATATGATTTATATACAAACTTGATTACAGATAGTATCAAATCACCCAAATACACGATCATTTATCAAATAACATAATTTTTTAAAAACATAAAATGAAAAATACTACTTTTTCCATGTTTCAATAGGTAGGAGGGGTAAAATTTTATAGGCGGTAGAAAGCCTAATTGGTGGACCACTGGACCTATAATAGAAAGAAAACTAGGAGATAAAAAACAGCCGACCCCATGAAGGAAGAAAAAAGAACAAAGAAGAATTAGCCTAATCAATTACAATACAATATGGAATGAATGTAAGATTTAAATCCATTTATGGAATGTTAACTGCATTTTTCAGTGTCCCAAATTTGGTTTTAGGATTTTCACAGCATCATATCTCTTAAGCTGTTATTAACCATTTCAATTTGACCATCAATATGTGGATCATAAGCACTTGAAAATTTAAGTTGTGCTTCATTTTTTTCCAAATTTTTTTAAGTAATTTTTTGAAAACTTTGTATCGTGATCAAAACTTGGTTTAGGTAAATCATGTAATTTAACCGCTTAATTAAAATAAAAATTTAACAATGTTAAATGCAACAAATTTATGGTATTGCATAAATTGTGAAATATGCCATTTAAAAAAAAAAAGATTTGTCAATGCAAGAAAAAAGGATCATGCTATTCCAATATCTGTGGTAAACCTAAAAAATGGTCCATACTTAGCAGATTGACAAGTCTTACGTTATAAAATGTGCATATATCCCTGTGTTATATTTTTATCCTTAGCAGATTGACAAGTCTTACATTATAAAATAATACATATTGCACCTCTTTTCAAACTTGGCAAAAAATCTCAATCATAGTAGTTTTATGTGAACCAAAATTTCCAATAAAACAACCTAAAATGTAAGTCTAAGCATAAGCTCTGGAACCTTAGGATGACCTAATCCACCCAATATTGGACCTGTTCATCCCTCTTGGGTTATTTATAACTTTATTGAACAAACTTATACAACAACAACATCAAGCTTTTATCCCAATATGTGGGGTTGGCTACATAAATCTTTTTTTCTCCATTGTGTCTTATTAAGAGTCAAATTCTCGTTTAAATCTAATAAAAAATAATAATTTCTAATATTTTCTAACCAAGTCTTTTTAGGTCTACCTCTACCCTCTTATCATAGGTCAAATCTAATACTCCTGACCGGGTTATTAGAAGGACAAAGTTTTATATGACCAAACCATCTAAAGCAACTCTCTCTAATCTTATTTTCCACTAGAACTACTCCTTTTTCACGTATATGCTCGTTTCACATTCTATCTCTAACATTAAAGCCATTCATCCACCTAAGCATCCTCATCTTTACAACACCTAACTTAATTGTATGTTTCTCTTTTAATGGCCAACATTCTGTGCCATAAAGCATTGGTCTCACCGCCATCTTATAAAATTTTCCCTTAAGTTTGAGGGGAACTTTTCTATCACACAAAATGCTCGATGCGTTCCTCTACTTCAACTATCCAACTTGAATTATACTAATAATATCCCTATCTATTTCACCATCACTCTGGATAATAGACCCGATATATCTAAAACGTGTACTCTTATTAATGTTGATTGTCCAAAGTCACAATCCACCATTAGATCTATTGCTACTAAAATTACACTTCATATATTCGGTTTTAGATCTACTCAAACAAAAACCTTTAAACTCTAAGGTTGACCTCCATAAATCAAGTTTACCTTCAACTCCTTCTCTAGTCTTATCAACCAAAAGAATATCATCAACAAAAAATCATACACCATGGTACATCCTCCTACAAATGTCTAGTAAGTACATCCATAACTAAACCAAAAAGATATGGGTTTAAAGATGATCCTTGATGTAATCCAACTGAAATAGGAAAATACTTGGTCCTCCTTGTGTTTGAACACAAATAATAGCTCCTGCATACATATCCTTAATAACTTGAGTAGAGGCATTATTAACCCCTTTCTTTTCTAAAACTCTCCATAGCACTTCTTTTGAAACTTTATCATAACCTTTCTCTAAATCAATAAATATCATATGTAGATCCTCCTTATTCTCCCTATACTTATACATCAAACCTCAATAAATGTATAGTTTCCATAGTAGACCTACCCAACATGAATGCAAATTGATTTTTGAGAAACATTAGTATCACGTCGTAACCCTATGCTCAATAACTCTCTCCCAATGTTTTAAAGTGTGACACATTAACTAAATTCTTCTATAATTCACACTTTTGTGCATCACCTTTATTCTTAAAAATAGGAATCAACATTGTCGTTGCCAGGTCCCAAGTCCTATATGAGAAAAATAGAAGTTTGCGTTAAATAGTCGACAACCTGCATAAAACTTGTCAAAAAATCATGACATGAATCATGATGAAACTTAGGGGTGTCAATTTTTGACACGACCCGAAACCCGACCCGAAAAAATCCGGGTTCGGGTCAACCCAAACCTGAAACGGGTCGGGTTCGGGTTCAACAAATCAACCCATTTTAAAAATCGGGTCGGGTTCGGGTTGACCCAGCAACCCGAAATTGACCTGAAAGTGACACGAAAACTCATATTTTACCTGAAAACCCGAGATTGACCTGAAAATCGAAGATTGACCCGATTTTTGACCCGAAAACTAGCAATTTGGGTCAACCCCGGGACATTCATGTCGGGTCGGGTTGATCCGGACCAGAATCGGGTCGGGTTCGGGTTGACCCGAATAGTGCCGGGTCAATTCCGGGTTCGACCCGAACCCGACCCGTTGACCCGAATTGACACCCCTAATGAAACTTATATGTCATAAAAAATGCTAAAAAAATATATATTATTAATGATTTAAATTGAAATTCACCCTCATTAATGAACTTGAAAGCTCCCATTCTCACATATAACTTGAATATCAATTCTTAAGTAAAAGTCACCCACAACATCTTAGTCATTTTTAATCAAAGAGACAAAAAATGAGTACCCAAAATCATGAAATATAATCAATCAATTAAGGCTTAAATTAATTCCAAAAAAAAATCACAATTTAATTTAAATCTCATAATCAATAGAATGAAAAATTCCCAATTTAAATTTCTAACCCACGGAATAGTAGTCAAAGGTCACACAGTAAAACCCATTCAGGAAGGTTGTATGCTAATCCTGTAAAAAGTAAATCCCCCGATCGCATAGAATGAAAATCGCAATATGTGAAGTAGGGTATAAGCATAAATCCACCACACCACTTTTGTCAAATAATGCAAAAGTCCACCACCTTAGCCAAACCACCACCACATCAATAAAGTTGTATGATCCATCATTAAAACTACATAGTATTATTAATAAAGAATAAAATTCCAATAAAATATCTCTTGTAGACTTGCACTGATGTCAGGCATATTCTCAAGATTATAGAGAATTGCCCAAATACAATAAGACTACAATAGAATGGAATTATGAATGATGGGCAAGCATAACTGTTTGTCAATAAGATGCTCAACAAAAAGTTAATGATCATTGTAGCTTTGAAGTTGTTCTTGAAGTTGCTCATTAATAAAAAAGGGTAAGAATGAATCACAGAGAAACTTACATACAGGTTTATGCATATCCTCATAGATTCCTATCTCAACTAGTGCTGCCCGCAATAGGACAGAAATGTGGTGCAAAAGAGATGCTGCAACACCAACCTACATTACAAATAAGTAATATTTATATTGATCCTACGCAATTGACACCGAACACCTAAACAAGAAAAGTAAGCTATACAGTTTTCAGGCTTATCAGAGTTAATGCTTACAATGGATGAATACATGACTACAGCTAGTGAACTCTTTCGACCTGTTGGCAACAGCTTCATACCCTGCATGTATGTCATAAATGATCAAACATTTAGAGAATTCTCCTAGAGCACTCGATTCCTAATAAAACAAAAAGAGAACAACTAAACAAGTTATACAAACTGCAATTAAAAGGGTTCATTAACCAAATTATTTTAAAGTTCTAAGAATTGAGACTGTTCTCAAAAAACAATTTCCCAACTAAACAATTTATACAAACTGCAATTAACAGAATTCCTAAACCAAATTATTTTAAAGGTCTATAACATCAAATGTAGCAAGCAATCCATTTTAAATCATTGTTTTATGTCAAGCTTATATATAAACACAAGAAGAATGTTAAACACTAGGCAGTGTTTTATAAAATGTCAAGTCTCGAGGAAGATGGAAAGAAGAGAAGAAAAAAAGATGGCATGCTTTTATAACAGAGCACAGGTCAAATAATCCTCTTAAACTCTCGGGAGAGCTCCAGCTTCAGTCATTTGGTTTCATAGTTTGTTAAAGTTGGGATCTTTGCCTTTTAGGAATCAAAACTACTCTAATAGTGCTAAATTTCTTACAGAAGAACAATCTTTTACATTAGAACAATTGTATGTGAGCAATACTAAGCCTGCTCTTTAATTCTGCAACATTAAAATCTCCTAATTACACCCTCAGTCGTTTAGGCTCCATTATTTTCCTTATACATAAGAAATAGGTGATTGAAAGAATATAAACAGTACAGATAAGGCGCAGAGGCAAAAGCAAGCAAAAAAGCTTCATTGCAGCTCAAGGAAAATTTGGTTAGAAAAATGCTCTGGGATATCATAAAAAACGCATCTTCATCCATTCAAAAAGCTTGGATTCTCTTTGGAGACGTTAACTGTGTACGTGAGTTAAGAAAGAAAGCTGGGTTCCCCGGCATCTTCACATTAAATTAGTGGATTTCAATGATTGAATTTTTAATCTTGGTTTCTATGATCTCCCTGACACCAAGATTTCTTTCTCTTGGTGTAATAACCAACCTAATAATCCAATCAGATGTAAGCTCAACAGAGTGCTGGTTAATATTGCCCGGTTGGGTCTCTTTTGAGCAAATGCACATAGCATTGCCAAGAAAGAAAGATGTTCCGAATAAACAAAATGCCATTTGGAAGCGTTAATGTAACCTAACCTGATAGAGAACCATTAGTATCACAAGTATGATGCCGATGGTCATTGCGCTGCCATAGTAGAAGGTAATGGACTCGCTAAGATAATCAGCCATCAGCATAATGGCAAACCCCAGAACAAGGAAAACCACACGGTGCGGCAGAAATTCTGCCAAAACATATAGATAAACCGTACCAAAATCAGTTCTTTCTTCTAAAAACAATATAAAAATAAATAAAAACTGGCCTAAAAGCTCACCCAGCTCACTTGTCACTTCGACGACCCTTGACGGATCCGGTAGCACCCTGACGTCAAGAATCCAATCCTCGAAGGGCGATAATGAACGAACGAACGAACCCTTATTACTAACCTTCCGCCAGTGACCGGCAGGGCACATCCCGATCCCAAGAGACGCATTCCTGTGAAGGAAAGGTGAGAAGGAAAACAAAATCCCAATTTAAAAGCGAACGGAGATATCAGATTTGAAATAATACCGATGGAAGCAGAGTTCGACCGTCTGAATGCGGAAGAGACCATCGCCTTGGGATACGGAAGCAGTGATCCTAAGGGCGTGGAAGAACTTGTCGATGTCGCGAATCCTCGAGAGACCGCGGAGGTGGACACGATTGCAGGTGACGACGGCGCCGGTGCGGGTGCCAGGAGAGTTCTCCACCGGCCGGCCGGGGGATAGACGGAGAAGAGAAGGATGGGAATCAACTGCAAAATAAAGACCGAATCAGATAAGGGAGAAGAGGAGATATGGATACGGAGCGTTAGGAATGCATACCTACGATCTCATCAGCGGAGCTGAGATTGGGAAGGCAGATGAAAAAGAGAACGACGATGCAGGGTGCGGAGTGACGAATCGTAGTAGATATCTGCATCGCTAGGGTTCCCGCGTAGCACAAAACGACCGGAAAATTTGCGATGCGGTCCCGCGAAATCGCGAGGGTGAAATGTTTAGGGATCTGTTGAGTTACATCTAACTGCTAGGCTATGTCTCCGATTGTATTAGCCCAAATAGAGTTTTATAGGCTTTTATCATAGTATTTAACAATAATTTAGCTTAAATTATTGTGGATAAATCATTATATATATTTTCTCAGTATCTTTAAAATCTAAATGAGGGGTGTCAATTTTTTACCCGACCCGGAAAATCCGGGTTCGGGTCGACGCGTTTGTGGAACGGGTCGGGTTCGGGTTCAACAAACTGATCCGTTTTTAAAAACGGGTCGGGTTCGGGTTGACCCGGCAACCCGAAAATGACCCGAAAATCTCTGCCTGAGTCTGTTGCCTGCTTTGCCCGGTCGAACCCGAGTTCGATGTTCGCGTGCCACCCAAAGCATCCCAAGTCCCGAAGCGAAAGAGCGGGGTCCCGAAGCGTCTCGAAGGTCGAAGCGTTGTGTGCCTGTGGCCACTGGCCTGTGCGGGGTGGCACGGACCGCACGAACCTGCGGTGCGTCCTGAGGCGCGAACCAGCGAACCCGAAGCATCGCGCGGTCGCAATCGCTGGCTCGCTGCGTCACGTGTTGCCACCTGTCGCTGCCGCTACATCGCCGGGAGTATTTCAAAAATGCGGGTCGGGTCGTGTCAACCCGGCAACCCGAGCGGGTCGGGTCCGTGTTGAAAAAGCCGACCCGTTTATAAAAACGAGTCAGCTTCGGGTTGACCTGTTTAGAACCGAGTCAATTCGGGTTCGACTCAAACCCAACCCGCTGACCCGAATTGACACCCCTTTATCCTATTATATATAGCCTTGTCTGGTTTGTAAAATCTGATTGTACATTCATTGGAGCATAATTAAGGCCTGTTTTAGGATTTCACTTTCACCTTCTCTAACCTTCTCTTCTCTAGCAAACTCTTTCAGCGTTATTTACTTCCTACAACTATGAAAATGCCTGAATCAAATTAGAGTTTGGAGAGAGCTCAAAGGTTTGAAGAATCTTAGAGCTTCACCAAAGAACCACTGTCAGATTATTGCTCGACCATAATTATTGGACTACCTTCTGATCTTAATGATTAGACTAACACAACTGTCTGACTATAGTTGTGATTCTATCATCGTCCAACCTCCATAGTTGGGTTGTCAGCACCTAACAAGCATAGTTGAAAATCATTTGATCGTCACTGGTTGACCACAATCGTTTGAACATCGTCATTAGACCTCCCCTCAACAACCACGGACGTCCACGGTGGTCCGACCAATGTCGTCGAATAAATATCGCTCGACTACCATTGTTGAATCTTCATTGCCCATTACCATCGGATTAGGGCTACAAATGAATGGAGCCGAGCCAAGTATGTGAGTATTCATGTTTGAGTTTGTTTATTATCAGCTTGTTCAAGTTTGGTTCTTGTTTGATCCGAGTTTTATTGTTTGTGTTCATGTTTGGTTCATTTAAATCAGTGGGTGTTCATGTTTGGTTCATTTAGTGTTTATCGAACTTTAAACAAACAAGCTATAAACGAGCTCTTCTTCTAGATGTTTATTAACTTAACAAATGAGCTTTATCGAGTCTACTAACAAATAATTACATCTAGCATGTTTGTTTTATATTTATTATAACTTAATGATGCCACGGGTTGTTGTATCTTAAATTCGGCCATGGTGGTTTCAAATTGAAGACCCTATGTCGTCGATCTTTGATCCGGGTAGGATTGTTTAAAATTCGAAGACCTCACGCTGTCGTATCTTAGATCCAGGGGAGAAGAACCAAAGGCAAGTGCCTTCCAACCTCCCCTCAAGGGTAGGAGACGCCGGGAGGCTGCTGAAATAAAAAATGACAAAGGATTCCAACACAATTAATTTTAAAACAAAATATTTGTCACCAAATTAATTAAAATTTTATTTAAATTATACAATTTTAATCGATTTAAAACAAGGTAAAATAATAAATTTCAAATTCTCTTGTGTGTGATTTTAATTATATTACTTTCATTGGATATAGATCAAGCAAATGAGTTTCCTCGTTAAACTCCCAAGTTATAAAATTTATGCACTGATTTCAACTCCCAATTTGGATATCAATATATGTATTTATGATACATTTGCTAGAATTTAACTTAAATAACTCAACATATTATGTGATACAATAGCATACTATTTTTCTTGCCTTAATATCAAAGTTATTGGGTCCTTTTGTATTTAAATTGATCCTAAAGCTATTGGAGTATTTATATTCATTCACTTGGACTCAAAATTAATTGAGTGGACATACCTTTTACATGAGAATAAAACTTATTGCGGGCTAGAATATACGCGGCGATAGAGTTAGAAAATTTTCATCTCATCATTGTACGGATATTCAGCACACAAATAGAAGAGAAATATAACATCAAAATTTTTATGTAGAAACCCTAAAAAAGGGAAAAATCACAGGGCCACGCTCAGTTGAAAGGACTTCACTAGTATTTGCTTAGATTACAAGTGTTTGACTCATCCCTGAAATTGAGGATGATCATATTACAATAATCAACTCCCGAATTAAAATTCAGTTACAAATAGAGATATAAAATCCGTCAACATTTGGTGGTCGAGCAGAAATCCGGCTTCAACTGACAGTTGGGTAGAAATTCGACGTTAGTAGGCTGTCGGGTAGAACTCTGGCTTCAGATGGCGGTTGTGCAGAACTCCTGCGTCAGTGAGTAGTTGGGCATAACTCCAGCGTTGGTCAGATGTTGGGTGGAAGTCTAGCGATGGTCGAAGAGTCTAATGGAAAGACAGCTCTTTTCCTTCTCTTCACTTTCTTCCTTCTCTTCTTGCTTCCTTGTTTCATTCTCTTCTCTTCTTGCTTGAGCTCTCCCTCATGAGAAATGAGAGGTCTATTTATAGTTTTCTGATAGTGACATGACCAGTAAATATGGGAAGATAAAGGATAAATTGGGAGTAGTTTGAATGGACTATCGATGTTAAGTACCTTGATTGTGGACTGTTTACTAGGCATTTGAATGTCTTAACGATATCAGAATTTGATATTCTTAGGCTCGTTGGATTTTTTTCGTCGATTTGCTAGATTCGATTGTAAGCATGTCACGTTTGGGAACTATTTCTTAATCCAAATTATGGATTGAACATTTCAAATGCACTTTGGGTCTTTGATTTAGACCTATTTGAGCTCAAATTTGGTTGAATTTGGTGTTGTTGAGTTCCTATTTTTGAGGCCTTCAGTTTGATTGTAAGTTTGATGAAATCGGAGTTCATATGATTTCCAATTTAATTGTTGAAGTTTATAACTTGATTTTACTTCGAGATTCATGCCTGATCAAGAAAATTATGTGATGATATATCAAAACTCTATTAATATTTCTTATTCAACTTGAATTAACTAAGATTTTCTTTTCTTTTGCCCCAAAATTATTGGCTTACTTTATGCTTTGCTTATTTTGGTGAAGCATTCTTTATCAAAGTTATTCTAACAATGTTTACATTTAAGTGTATAACTCTATTAGCTATACCTATTGCTACGGGAAAATCATGAAAACAATAATATTAACAAGATATATGACTTTGAAGGAGAAGTAAAGTTTAAGTGGGCTATTCAATGTTGATAGTATCAAGACTTCTAATATCCATACAATTGATTGTTTCTATGAGTCTCCTAAGGGAGATTTGATGTGTGAAATATATTATGCAAGAATTATGAATGAAATGCAAGTATGAATATCTTATATTAATATGTCAATAATGAGGCAAATGTATTACACATATATATAAGCATTAGCTAGTGTGTTAAATTTGTTACACAAATACACTAAAATATTTTCCCGCATGTGCTTTGATTGTTTATCTGATTCCTAAATCCAACAGTTTAAGAATGTTGCACAGGTCAAATATTAAAGTTTTATCCTCCTCCTTAAAAAGGATTGAGTT
The DNA here is from genome assembly GCA_019514585.1 of Dendrobium officinale. Taxonomy (NCBI): domain Eukaryota; kingdom Viridiplantae; phylum Streptophyta; class Magnoliopsida; order Asparagales; family Orchidaceae; genus Dendrobium; species Dendrobium officinale. The sequence continues at coordinate 69,069,724 of CM033688.1, forward strand.
GACATAGCTTGAATTATTAAATGCCTCACAAGTTCCTATAAAATACAAGTATTTAAAGTGACTTTAATGTCACTCCAATGATGATCGTGTTGATATAAATCTCAACCAAAAGGGTTAAATCATAAAACTAGTAAAAGTCTAAATCCTTAAATTGAAATATATCACCTAAAAATTTAAAACTAAAACTCATCCACCTCCCATAACTGTTTATTGAGGGTGACAAATTTGAAATTAACTTCAACTCAAAAAGAGTGAATATCATCATATGGGGTGTATCACTAAGATTAATCCTCAAATAGCCACTTGCTAGCAGAGACGTGGCACGTGCCCTCTGATCAGATGATTTTGCCACAAAATAACACCACTATATTACGATCACGATCAAAGCTCATATGTTCCATAATGATACCAAACTCTTGAGTGATGAATCATATGATATATTTGATAGACATAAAGTCCTATGTCAATTAAGATGGATTCAAATATATCCTCTTAGACAGACACCATCCTATGTCTACAAGGTTTTCTTGGACGAAGTAGCATATGTCTACTGATAAAGAGCCTTCTATCAGGTTGGGTCGATTACCTCCTCTGACTAAGTAAATCAGGGACCATGATAGCTTAGGATAACATAACCATGGGATCTTGATCGGGCTCGTCTTCATTCCACCATCACCAGTTTTAAGTCTACGGTGATAAATTTTAAGTCATAAACTCTAAATTTCAATATCAAAGTCAAATCCTAATGTTGTTGATATTATATGGGCATTCAGTGCCTATCTTATGACTAGCGTTAATCAGAAATTATCTCTCGTTATCGAGAGGGGTAATTAACTATAGGGGTTTGCACATATAGGAAATGAGAACTCAGATTATAAAATCCTCGTGAAATGAGGGTGAAATCTCTGGGTAGTGTCTTATTTCAAACCCAATATGTCTTCTAAAAATTTACCCTGGAACTTTATTTGTTAAAACTCTCTTGAAAGAAGGGAAGGAAAAGGCACGAATTTTTTTGGAGCCCACAACCTAGCCCATATTAAATAATATCAATAGTATTTATTATTAGTTACAAATAAGGCTCTTCCAAGTTAAGTTAATAACAATTATAAATCATTCTTTCAATATTTATATGTCTTTATGATGATGAAATTAGATAATTTTGGTCTCGTTGGTTTCTTCTCATTGACACACTTAATTTGATTATAAGTATACAAAATTGGAGATTATTTCGTCTCCAATTAATGTCTCAATTTTTTTTCTTACTTCAAGTGCTTGATATGAGATCATTTGAGCTTGGATTTGATCATTTTTTTATGTCGATGGGTTTATCTTATTAAGATGAATGGATTTTACTTCTAAAAGTTTTCAATTTAAATATACATCAAGATTTGTGCACGATCAAGCCAATTTCTCATGTAGTAGCTACCTCCTATTTCTAGAAGTTAAAGATTGTTTTGTCTAACAACATATATTTAAGTCTTTCAAAAATCATTAGGTGCAAAATTTCAGTATATGCTCTTATTATGAGGTATTAAAACTCCTTGTATGTCAACAAAAACCTCCCCTCGGGGTAGTGCATAAGTAAAATCTTTTTAATTATAGCTTTAACTTTTTATGAAGTATGCACATTAATACGAGCAAATATTATTGATAAAATTTACTCTAAATTAATTGTAGAGACTCCTTTGGATTCTAAAAGTACCAAAATTAAGTTTAGTTGGCAAAACATAATTTCGATGACCCTTGTTGCGGTCTGAAAGATTCGTGACGGTAGAGTGAGTAAATGTTTAGTCTTAGCAATGCACGAATATCCAACACGCAAGCAGAAAGAGAGAAGTAGAACACCAAATCTTTTTTACGTGGAAAGCCCGAAGAGGGAAAAACCACGGGGCCTTGCCCAGGTGAAAATATTCCACTAAACTTGAGTGAATTACAAGGGTTGACCCGTCCCTCGATTTAGAGGCGGTCAAATTACAGTGATTTGGAGAGACGGTCGAATGTCTGGAGATGGTCGTACGGACGTCCAGCAGGTGGCGACCGGGCGGTAGTCTGACGAAGGTCGGGCTGAAGTCTGGTAGGCGGGGACCGGGCGATGGTCTAGCGACGGGCGGCAGCTGAGCGGTAGTCCGACGAAGGTCGGTCTGAAGTCCGGCTGCAGGCAGTGACCGGGCGGTGGTCCGGCTGAAGGAACTGCCGGGCGGCGGTCCGGCGGCAGGCGGGCGGCGGCCGGGCAGTGGTCCGGCGGCAGGCGGCGGCCGGGCGGTAGTCCGGCGAGAGGCGGCGGCGGCCGGTGGTCCGGCGACAGGAGGCGGCCGGGCGGTGGTCCGGCGGCAGGCGGCGACAGGGCGGTGGTCCGGCGGCAGGCGGCCGGGCGGTGGTCCGGCGGCAGGCGGCGGCCGGGCGGTAGTCTGGCGAGAGGCGGCGGCGGTCCGACGACGACGACAGGCGGTGCGGCCGGTGGTCCGGCGGCAGGAGGCAGCCGGGCGGTGGTCCGGCGGCAGGCGGCGACCGGGCGGTGGTCCGGCGGCAGGCGGCGGCCGGGCGGTGGTCCGGCGGCAGGCGGCGACCGGGCGGCGGTGGTCCGGCGGCAGGCGGCGGGCGGCGGCCCGGCGGTGGTCCGGCGGCCGGCGGCGGTGGTGCTAGAGTTCTTGAAGCTTCAGAGCTCTCTTCAATCTCAAGCCAAAGGTCCCCTCATGTAGAGAGTGTGGGTCTATTTATAGATTTTCATGAGTGGCGCACCCCGTAAATCTAGAGAAGATCCGGGGCAGGTTCAGAGTGCTCCATCAGATGGCTCGTATTGATTCCCCCCATCATAGAGAGTTTTTTAACTGTTTAAGTGCCTAAACAATGTCGGAATTCAGAGATCTTGGGCTCGTTGGATTCGTCTCGCCGAGACGCTCGATTTGACTATAAGCATGCCATATTTGGAAATCATTTCAGTATCCAAATAATGCTTTAACCTTTCCAAATGTGGTCCGGGCCCCCGATTTGGACCCATTTGGGCTTGGGTTGGACCAATTTTGGTGTTGTTCAGTTCATCTCTTTGAGATGTTCAATTTGACTATAAGTTTGCTGAAATTGGAATTCAGATGAACCCAAATTTAATTTTAAAGAATTTCTAACTTGAATATGCCTCGAGATTCGTGCTTGATCAAGGAAATTTTTGTGGACGTATAAGTTGCCCCCCTATTTTTGGACGTTGAATCTTATAGTCCAAAAATATATTCGTGACTCTAGCATTCTGCAAAATGAGAGCATTATTCGGAGCAAAAATGTCGAAATGGTTCACCCCAAAAAAATTTTTAAATAGCTCAAAACTTATCTTTTGAGTTTCGAAATTGAGTTCGGAACACGAAAAATTTATTCGCTTGACTCAAAAAAATTTGGGTTTTAAAAGTGTTAAGATTGAGTCCGAAATATAAAATAACTCCGTAAACTACAAAAATGTTCAAATCGAACATATCGGGATAAACATATAATTAATCACTTAACGAATTCGTTTTTAACGAATCTACAGTAAATAATTATAGTTAATATAATATAACTATATATATTACTGTTACAGTTACGCATGCCTTTATTACCTTTGATTGCATAAGGCATTAACTATTTTATATATATATATATATATATATATATATATATATATATATATATATATATATATATATATATATATATATATATATATATTATATTAACAATTACCATGTAGGAAGTCGCAACAGTATCCGCCTCAATTGGCGGAATTTCTTTCTTTTTTTTTTTTAATCAAATTATATAATTAATTAAACCTTTAATAGTAAAATACTATTTTTGGATCAACAAAAATCCGAAAAAAAACTTTAAAAATCCTTTGAAAAAATTCAGAATCTTTTATTGAATGGAAACGATTAATTTCCTGCATATTTATTTTACTTTTAAAAGAATTGTTCTTTATTTATTCCCTATTCCACCTTTTCAATAATAGGAAATTATTTAATCTTGGGCATTAAAATATTCCGAAAATTAATTAAAAATTCAGAAATTTGGCCCTAAAACCTCCTTTGAAAAAACTATAAATACCCCCCTCGGGGGCTAGGGAGAAGGCACCACTTCTTTTTAGCCGGTTAAAAATTTCTCCTACGAAGTTAGGAGAAGTTGGACTGGCTAAAATAAAAAATTTTTGGGCGGCGGCGATGAAGGCCCGGTACTCTTACGCAGGCTCCAGTTCACTCCCATTGGGGGAAAAACTGTCCGGCAAGAGTCTAAATACCGGAGGCGGCGATCAAGGCCCGGTACTCTTACGCAGGCTCCAGTTCACTCCCATTGGGGGAAAAACTGTCCGGCAAGAGTCTAAATACCGGAGGCGGCGATCAAGGCCCGGTACTCTTACGCAGGCTCCAGTTCACTCTCATTGGGGGAAAAACTGTCCGGCAAGAGTCTAAATACCGGAGGAGGCGATCAAGGCCCGGTACTCTTACGCAGGCTCCAGTTCACTCCCATTGGGGGAAAAACTGTCCGGCAAGAGTCTAAATACCGGAGGAGGCGATCAAGACCCGGTACTCTTACGCAGGCTCCAGTTCACTCCCATTGGGGGAAAAACTGTCCGGCAAGAGTCTAAATACCGGAGAAGGCGATCAAGGCCCGGTACTCTTACGCAGGCTCCAGTTCACTCCCATTGGGGGAAAAACTGTCCGGCAAGAGTCTAAATACCGGAGGCGGCGATCAAGGCCCGGTACTCTTACGCAGGCTCCAGTTCACTCCCATTGGGGGAAAAACTGTCCGGCAAGAGTCTAAATACCGGAGGAGGCGATCAAGGACCGGTACTCTTACGCAGGCTCTAATTCACTCCCATTGGGGGAAAAACTGTCCGGCAATAGTCTAAATACCGGAGGAGGCGATCAAGGCCCGGTTGGTGTAGTTTTCCTTTCAACTTCTAGTGAGAAGAAATGTACATATGAATATGTATCTATGTAACTCCATTGATACTGAATAAGAAGTTGAGAACTTGTCCTTCGGAGCAAGCTGAATTGCGATTGCATCTTTAAGACATGCTTTAACATTTTGTCCCCCATATTTTTGTGAGGAAATTTTAAACTACTGAACTCTTTGTATAAGTGATGAATTTTTTCTTTGAGTCTTTACAGAGAGAATATTGTTCACTCAAAATATTGTTCGGTGATGTTGAACTTTGTAAAAGGGCTCGAGAGAATCCACTAAAGATGCGAGACCTATCCGAGGTTGTATGTCGGAGCCTTTGCTCGACGACGTTAACCTGTGTGGAAGAAGTCGAGAGAATCCACCAAGGATGTAAGACCTATCCGAGGTTGTATGTCGAAGTCCTGCTCGACGATGTTAACCTGTGCGGATGAGATCAGGAGAATCCACCAAGAATGTAAGACCTATACGAGGTTGTATGTCAGAACATTTGCTTGATGACATTAACCTGTGCGGAAGAAGTCGAGAGAATCCACCAAGGATGTAAGACCTATCCGAAGTTGTATGTCGGAGCCCTGCTCGACGACGTTAACCTGTGTGGAAGAGGTCGAGAGAATCCACCAAGGATGAAAGACCTATCCGAGGTTGTATGTCGGAGCCCTGCTCGACGACGTTAACCTGTGTGGAAGAGGTCGAGAGAATCCACCAAGGATGTAAGACCTATCCGAGGTTGTATGTCGGAGTCCTGCTCGACGACGTTAACCTGTGTGGATGAGGTCAGGAGAATCCACCAAGGATGTAAGACCTATACGAGGTTGTATGTCAGAACATTTGCTCGATGACATTAACCTGTGTGGAAGAGGTCGAGAGAATCCACCAAGGATGTAAGACCTATCCGAGGTTGTATGTCGGAGCCCTGCTCGACGACGTTAACCTGTGTGGAAGAGGTCGAGAGAATCCACCAAGGATGTAAGACCTATCCGAGGTTGTATGTCGGAGCCCTGCTCGACGGCGTTAACCTGCGTGGATGAGGTCAGGATCAAATCCCCCTGGGATTTATCGTCCGGTGATTGAGATACAATATGGATTGTGTATTTCTCAAATCACGGAGGAAGAGTTTGAGAAGTTTTTTCCTTATCTTTTATAAGAGGAAAAATCATATCACAAATACATGAACATTCTATTACGACATTACGTAAGATAGCACAATAGTTCCCTAGTACGACTTACAAATTACAAAGTACTCAACACACAAGATCTATGCACGGTGACAATACAACGACATTTAACTTGGAAGAAGATATTAGAGATATCAAAGTGATGCTCTACTTAACATAAAAGCGCCAACAAGACAAGTAATATTTGATAATACAAATACACGAAGTGCGTGATCATTCAATCTCTTCAACCATTTGAATAGTATTCAATGGTTGTCTTTGTTGTTGACTTTGCCCCCCAGCGGGACGAGCTTCCTCTCTGGTAGGTGAATCCTGGATAAATTGTCGAAGGTAGCCTTGGCGGATAAGCCTTTCAATCTTGTCCTTGAGTTGCTTGCAGGCTTCAGTAACGTGACCACGGCTACGATGAAAGTGACAGTACTGATCTGAATTTCCTGTATTCGACTTCAAAAGGTTTGGCCATTTTATTGTATCTTGATCTCGAATGGCCATCAATACATTTGCTCGAGACGTATTGAGTGGGGTGTACTCCTTCTCATGTCGGGGCTCCCATCGTGGTGACGAAGACCCATGAGGTAGATTATTCTTCCCATGCTTTTTTTGTTGTGAGAAAGAATTATCCATCCCAGGTGCACCTTTGCGCTTCCCACTGATTTGCTCAAACTGCTTCCTGTGAGCATTTATAGCTTCATCTGCAGAGATTTGTGCCTCCACGCGATGGATCAAGTCAGCGTATGAATGGACGGTGTCTCGCATAAGAGCAGAATAGAAGGGGCCAGGACGAAGACCTCCAAGAAAGACCCCTCTGAGTAATTCAGGGTCTACTCCTGGAATCTGTCGTGCTTCAGTGGAAAATCGTTGAAAATACTCTTTTAACGATTCTCCCTCATCTTGGCGGATCCCGGAGAGGTGGGAAGAATCCTTAGCAATTCTTCGATTGGCCACGAATTGTTCAACGAATACTTTGGCCAATTTGTCAAAAGAGGGGATCGTTCCAGGTGGAAGTGAATAGAACCACGTTCGGGCATGTCCTTTAAGGGTGGCGGGAAAGACCTGGCAAAGGAGAGCATCCGATGCTCGTTGAATATGCATGATGGTTCTGTAGTAGTCGATATGCTCATATGGGTCGGTCGTCCCGTCGTAGGACTCAACGTTTGGCACTTTGAATCCAACTGGAATGGGGTGCTGAAGAACGGCTTTAGTTAGAGGTGATGACTCCTGGAAGTTCCCCTGTCGTAGAGCTCGCCTCACATCTACTCGGGGGAACTCTTCCCGTACCAATCTTCGCAGTTCGTGACGTAGAGCATTGTGAGGGAGTTCAGCAAGGTGCGGTTGGGCAGAGCCTTTTGGGAGATCCGGAAGAATGTGAGGCTGTCGAGTCGAGGGAGGAGGATGTGTAGAACTTGCTGTATCGGCGAGTTCATTATCTTGTCGTGACTGAGGATGTCTTCCAGGTGGAGGAAGATGAATTTCTGCTCGAAGATGTTCGAATTGAACATCTTCAACCCGTGGTAGATCCCGAGGGAGAAGAATTTCCTCTCATTGTGCCAATGTTGGTTGTCGATTCTCTTGCAGGAGTTGAAGGACCTCATTTTGAGATTCTTCCATCTTGCGGATTCTCTCTTCTAAAGAAGGTCCCGAGGTCCCTTCTCCGGCAGCATTCTGCCCCCCAGGATGAAAAGAGGCAGACATCGGGCGTCTGTGATTTGCAGATAGATTTCTAGATTGGTGGGAGTTCGAGCGAGAAGCTCCAACGATGCGACTGCTACGCCTGTTGACCATTGTAGCGATACTTAAAGTTGTGGGATAGTGGTTCCCACAGACGGCGCCAAACTGTTGCGGTCTGAAAGATTCGTGACGGTAGAGTGAGTAAATGTTTAGTCTTAGCAATGCACGAATATCCAACACGCAAGCAGAAAGAGAGAAGTAGAACACCAAATCTTTTTTACGTGGAAAGCCCGAAGAGGGAAAAACCACGGGGCCTTGCCCAGGTGAAAATATTTCACTAAACTTGAGTGAATTACAAGGGTTGACCCGTCCCTCGATTTAGAGGCGGTCGAATTACAGTGATTTGGAGAGACGGTCGAATGTCTGGAGATGGTCGTACGGACGTCCAGCAGGTGGCGACCGGGGCGGTAGTCTGACGAAGGTCGGGCTGAAGTCTGGTAGGCGGGGACCGGGCGATGGTCTAGCGACGGGCGGCAGCTGAGCGGTAGTCCGACGAAGGTCGGTCTGAAGTCCGGCTGCAGGCAGTGACCGGGCGGGTGGTCCGGCTGAAGGAACGGCCGGGCGGCGGTCCGGCGGCAGGCGGCGGCCGGGGCAGTGGTCCGGCGGCAGGCGGCGGCCGGGGGCGGTAGTCCGGCGAGAGGGCGGCGGCAGCCGGTGGTCCGGCGACAGGAGGCGCGGCGGGCGCGTGGTCCGGCGACAGGGCGGTGGTCCGGCGGCAGGCGGCGGGCGGGCGGTGGTCCGGCGGCAGGCGGCGGCCGGGCGGCGGGCGGTCCGGCGAGAGGCGGCGGCGGTCCGGTCCGACGACAGGCGGCGGCCGGTGGTCCGGCGGCAGGAGGCAGCCGGGCGGTGGTCCGGCGGCAGGCGGCAGGCGGCGACCGGGCGGTGGTCCGGCGGCAGGCGGCGGCCGGGCGGTGGTCCGGCGGCAGGCGGCGACCGGGCGGTGGTCCGGCGGCAGGCGGCGGCCCGGCGTTGGTCCGACGGCCGGCGGCGGTGGTGCTAGAGCTCTTGAAGCTTCAGAGCTCTCTTCAATCTCAAGCCAAAGGTCCCCTCATGTAGAGAGTGTGGGTCTATTTATAGATTTTCATGAGTGGCGCACCCCGTAAATCTAGAGAAGATCCGGGGCAGGTTCAGAGTGCTCCATCAAATGGCTCGTATTGATTCCCCCCATCATAGAGAGTTTTTTAACTGTTTAAGTGCCTAAACAATGTCGGAATTCAGAGATCTTGGGCTCGTTGGATTCGTCTCGCCGAGACGCTCGATTTGACTATAAGCATGCCATATTTGGAAATCATTTCAGTATCCAAATAATGCTTTAACCCTTCCAAATGTGGGCCGGGCCCCCGATTTGGACCCATTTGGGCTTGGGTTGAACCAATTTCGGTGTTGTTCAGTTCATCTCTTTGAGATGTTCAATTTGACTATAAGTTTGCTGAAATTGGAATTCAGATGAACCCAAATTTAATTTTAAAGAATTTCTAACTTGAATATGCCTCGAGATTCGTGCTTGATCAAGGAAATTTTTGTGGACGTATCAACCCTAAAAATGTCTGAATTGGACTATTTGGATTAAGAATATGCGTAAACACATATAGAAGGCTGAATTGACTAGTTGTCGATATCAGTGACATTGGGGGCAAATGTACAATGCCCCCTTATGGCATCTCCAATGGAACAACAAACAACCATTTTCCGTTCTTCCGTCGCTCCAATCGAGCGGCAATTTTGACGCTATTTCATCGCAGGTGAACAGTATTAGTGTCGCAATGTTCACCTGCCATTTTTTTTTTAATTCGAAAATTATATGAAATGAAGTATGGTAAATAATATGCTAGGAATATTCTTTTTTGTGTTAGAAAATAGAGTTTGGTTAAAGACAAGTTATTGCATTTTGGTGTATTACTGCATTTTGGAGTGAAAAAATGAGTTTTTTGGTTGGAGATGCCCTTAGTTGTTTGAAATGGGGTTGTGAAAACCTAGACCTGTCAATATTTGACCCGACCCGAAAACCCGACCTGACCCCTACCCGAAAATTTCGGGTACGGGTTAACCCGAACCCTAACCGGGTCGGGTTCGGGTTAGGGATTTCGACCGGTTTGTAAAACTGGGTCAGGTTCGGGTTGACCCGAAAATCCGAAATCAACCCGGTTTGACCCGTTTTTAATTAATTTAGGAGGGTTTAAATGGATTTTTATGAAATAAGTAAATGATATTTCAAAAAAATTATAAACATTATTGCCCAAATTAAATTAATCTTGATTTATTTTAAATTAATTGAAGTCAATCTTACCTTAATTTGATTTAGATTTAAATAAATTGAATTAAATATAAAAATTTAATGAAATATACCCGAATCGGGTCGGGTTCGGGTTGACCCGGACCCGAAGCGGGTCGGGTTCGGGTTCAGGAAACCGTCCCGTTTGCAAAAACGGGTCTGATTCGGGTTGGGTTGAACAGTGTCGGGTCACCCGTGACCCGGTTTTGACAGCCCTATTCAGAAAACCTGCAACTATGCACATACATGCGGTGATAAAATTTCAGCCCATAATCAGACAAACATCCATACTTACTCCTAATTAAAATACTCTTAAAACCCCTTTCAATAAACAGATTTTTCCAAACAAAATCATAACATGCCAACTAATTCGAAGTGGACGCTTAACTACTTCGGATTAAGCATTGATGCTTTCCCATCCCAATACTCGAATAAATAATTCTCTCTCATTCTATTAATGAAGACATATAAATCCTTCAATAACTTTCCTGTGATCAACAGTGATAAAATTCACCGGACCGCCGGCGAGCTCAGCTCCCTTCAACCTCCGTGATGCTCTCCAATGCTGGCCGCCACTGCGAGGGCTTCAAGAGCGAAACAGTCCCTACTCCGCACTGCCGTCCGTCGTCCTCCACCGCCTGCAAACCACATTAGATTACTGAAATCAGAGCAGCGTCATGTAAAGTAGTTGGTGATAATGATATGTGATGTATGATGGATCCAATTGCATCGGTCAAGTCACATCAACTCCTTAATTGAGGTTAATTAAGATTTCCTTTGGAACAATTTTCTTACTATTTAAAAGCCTTTTAGTTTAAAATTTTTTAGTTCGATAAATTTTATAGTAAAAAGCTGTATTAGAAATCAGTAAAAAAATTATCTCATTTGATACGACTTTCTTACTACTTAAAACAGTTTTCAGCACAAAAAATAAAATTTTTATATTAAAAAGTTTTTTTATGAAGCAGTAAGAAAGCCGTCTCAAATAAAGCTTAAGGTAAATCGCACACATCACATCGCAATACTTGAACCCAAAACCTCTTAGGCTTTATTTGGGATGACTTTTTTTATTGCTTTTTAAAGTTGCTTTCTAGTACCAAAATTAAAATTTTTGTGCTAAACAATTGCTTTAAGAAGCATTAAAAAAGACAGTTCTAAATGAAGCCTTAATTGATAGCCAAAATTGCCAGCCAATAGATCAAAAAGAGTTACGTATCAAATCCTTATCACTACCTTTGAGTTGAGATGAAGAAATCAGAAAGAGATAGCAAGAGAGAGAAATAATAGACAGTTTTTTTTAGATTGGTTATGCATTATGGATGACCTAATTAAACTTTTAGATAGAGAAAGTATACATCAAATCAAGATTTTAAGAATATAAAGAGGATGGTTGTGAAAAATATATTCATGACAATATTATTAATGTTTGTCATATTAGTTACCTCCTATTTTTAAGCAAATGTTGAAGTAAATTTTTAAGAATAAATAGAATAAATAACGAGAAAAATATATAAATTATTTAATGTAGACGTGTTTATAGTGAGTAAATTAGGTCGCCAAATGCCGAATATGCACTACTATGTGATAAAAATTAAAAAGTGAAGTTTTATGGACACAAACTTGAGCAATTTCTAGGAAGAATATTCAACACTCAATACATGAATACTTTGAATGAGTGGCCAAATTTTATTTTTTTTGGGATATTTAGGCCAATAAAGTCAGACTCACACACATCACATACGTAAGATTTGAACCCAAGATCTTTTGATTGGTAGTCAAAACTCTCAACTAACAGATCAAAATGAGCTACGTAGTGGCCAAAATTTTAAGAGTTGCAGTATTATCAAGTACGTACACTCTAGAAACTCTAAGTGATCTCAATACATGATTAATAAGATTCTAGTAGGAGTGTGGGACTTATTGATATAGTAGACTCGATTAGTCCCAATTTTGGACCAACAAAAATAGTAGAGGACTCAAAGTATTTAAATTAATTCTAAGATTGACAAATGAGGGTCAACATTCTATGTGAAATATTGAACATCATACGTATGATGATCAACGTGGATAGTTGAAAGTCTAGTGTGGCATGGGACAATTAGTTGCTCTCCTTTAAAAATGAGAAGACCAAGCAAGCAATGAAAATGCTCAATTTCCTCTCGACAAAAATGACTCTCATTCTTAAAGCAATTCTAACTTAAGATTTAAGCTTTATTTGAGACAACTTTTTTATTGTTTTTTAAAGTAGTTTTTCAATACAAATTTTTTTCTTAAACAAAAATTTTTGTATTAGAAAGTTGTTTTAGAAAACAGCAAAAAAGTTTTCCCAAAGTCTTAGACCTCGTTTGTGACGACTTTTGTACTGTTTCTTAAAGCAACATTTTAGTAAAAAAATTAAATTTTTATACTAAAAGGCTGCTTTAAGAAGCAATAGAAAGCCATCCCAAATCAAAGCTTAATCAAACCAATTTTTATCAAAATTTCTAATCAAGCCAAAACAAATCTAAGTTAAATTCATAACACATTTTTTGAAAAATAAGATAATGCATCATTTTAAATCAATATTATGTAGTTGATGGGCTAAATTTAAGCAACACGATACTATGAGATTAATGCTTCATTTGAGATGGCTTTCTTATTAACTTCTATAGCAGTTTTTTTGTTCAAAAGTTTTTTAAAAGCAGCAAAAAGTAGTGGCAAAAAATTATCTCAAATAAAACATAAATTAACCATACACTAATAATTCGGAAACTATCTTTAAAACTTTCTAATTTTATAAATAATTATATTTTACACATTATTTATGTAATTTTTCCCAAAAGTATATAATTAGGACTCTTTATCTTAAAAAACAATTTAGATTTTATTTGGAATGGTTTTCTTACTGCTTCTTAAAATAAATTTTTACTTAAAAATAATAATTTTATACCAAAAAATCGCTTTAAAAAACAGGAAGAAAGTCACCCTAAACAAAGCCTTAGTCACTTCACAGCTCGAGAGATTTTCAATTGGTCACATCTCTCGCGCGCGCTCTCTCTCTCTCTATGGTCTTTAAACAAGGGAAAATTATTCCATGCGGAGTCCGGATGGTAAAGAACCTTTTGGATGTAAGTGTACACAATATTTATACACATTATATATAAAAAAATTAAACTGTATACAAAATTATACTCAATTGTATACTATATACACTCACACCTGAGTTCTTTACCGTCCCAACACCACACGGAATAATTTCTCCTTAACCAGAGCTCCTCTTCCCTTCTTTTGAGACAGCCCAACGATCAATTCCCAGAAATATTCACTTCAAACATAAAATTAATGTGCAAAAAAAAAAAATTTAAAATTTTAATTTAACCTACCGTTGCCGGCGGCGAGCTATCGCTGGATTCAGCCGCTCGATCTCCGCCTCCTCTACTCTCGCAGCTCTTCCTCTTATCCTTGCAGCCAACAATCAATTTGCTAAGTCTCACTTTCTTCTTCGACTTAAATACACTGAGAACTTCTGATCGATCCCCAATTTGATCAACAACCGAAGAAATCAAACATCTGAAAATCGAAATGACGAAGAAACGGCAAACCTTGGAAGCTAATTAGACGATAGATGTATCCGACATGGAGGGTATCGTCGGGGCGGAGAAGCTTGAGGTACTTCACCGGAGCGGCGGAGGCAGAGCCGGAGGAGTTGGGGTTAGACCGTGAGGTGATGATGACGGCGACATAGTGGCCGGGATTAGAGGCCATGACGTTGCTGGCGCTTAGCGAGTGGTAGAATTTCTCGGAAGGGCCACTTGGGTGTTGTAGCAGGACCGCAGCTGCTTCCGCCGCTTGGCAATTTCCCATTGCTGGAATGGTTTTGTGCGAAGATATACAAATGGAGGAGAGCAGAATGGGGAGGAGGAGGAGGAGGAGGAGGAGGAGGAGCAGAGGCCTTGCGAGTTATAAGAGAGGGAAAGCACGTGCGTTTTACCTCTGTGTAGAAATGCAAAGACGCTCAATTTATAATAAAAAAATTTGATGCGTAATCATTAAGACAAAAAGAGAGAGAGAGAGGAAGAGATTCTATGTAATATCTAAATTTTTATATTTTATATTTTAATTATATTAATGTATTATATCTATTATATAAAGATTAAAATTTAGGTATATAAAATAATAAATTATATTCATATATTTACATTAAAAATATTAAATCTATTTAAATTTAATAAATTTGTTGCACATATTAAGATTTAAATGAGATTAAATATATATGATGTTATTTCTAATTTAAAAAAGTAGAGTTAAAAATTTCTATTAAATTGATTTATGTAATAACATATAATATTTTTTTATTTTTATTTTTTTTGCATTAAGAAGAGATAATATTTTTGTATTGATGGATAACTTAGGATTGTAGACAATTCTTATTTCTATAAAGTGATAGTTTTAGGCATTAATTATGACAATATAGAAGCATACTATTTATTTATTTTTTTTTATTGGACTTAAGGTTTTATTTTGAGCGGCTTTTTTATACTTTTCTAAAGTAGTTTTTTGATTAAAAAAAATTAATTTTTGCATTAATTTTTTTTTTAAATAGCAGTAAGAAAGTAATTCCAGATGAAATCTTAGAAATGACTAATTAATCATATGCAATATTTTTTACCCTAATAAAATTAACTTCTATAAATAAATAAATAAATAAAAACTCAGCTATTCATTATTCTTCAATTATTTATCTCATCATTTGAGGATATTATTTTATTGAGATAACATCTAGCTGAATTGTGAGTCCATGGAGCACTGCATCTAGAGAATGATAAGAAATTTGGTCATAACTTCAAACAAAGCAAACCCTTCTTTAATCTTTGTATTATGATAATGGCCCAAATTTTTGGCAGGGTAAGTTCTGGTATCTTTATGACCTCGTTTCCTTTGGTTCATTGTTGTTTCTTCCTCTTTTATTTGTGCAAGTTATATGTTCGCAAGTGCTTATCTCTTTTATGGCCTGCTCGTGCCGTTGGTTGTTCCTTTTATCTGCATGTTTTGCTGGCTGGATCATCTGGTTTATTTCTGTTTGACCTTATTATACTTTTTCTTGTGTTTTGATTTCCGTTTAATTCCTATAATAGGTAGAACCAATAGCTCATAAAATTTTATTTAAATGTTACATTTTTAGAAAGCCCATGATTCTTTAAGGACTTATAACTTTTTCCTTATATTAACATGTATGACCTTTATTTCATTCATGATTACAACTTCTTTTCAACTAATTTAACATCCTTAGTGTCTAATCCAATTGATGTGGACATCGTCAAATTGGCTTTGGGGACCTTTTAAGGGTGAAACTATTTGAATGATATGATGTTCATCATCTAAGTCAAATTTTGAATTGGTGTAAAGAAGAACTAAAATTCTTAAGAATTAATGGAGGTGCATTTAAATTCAAATGCTACTTATGCATATGCAAATAGTCCATTAAATGTTATTCTTTAATAACAAAACATAAAAATATTTATGCAATATTTCGTGTCGACTAAACCAAATCAATTCAAGCTGAGCCCAGTTCAAAACTATCTCAAAGATTGAACCAAAGTCAAAACTTCCTACTCTTGACTAACCTCATTCAAGCTAATTCAAACAAAAAAAAAAAAAAAAATCCAAACTTAGAGCGAGGTCATATCTTGAAATTAAAGTTTAAAGGCCAATCAATCTCATAAAATTTATGACTAATAATCTTAGATATGGACATGAGAATTGAGGCTTATTTTTAAGGGAACTTAAGAGAATTATGGTTTCATTCGGCCAATTTTTCTATTATTTTATTTTTCAGACCGTAATCATAATTTTATTTGGCTACTGCTTTTCACTGGTATCAATAAATTTTCATGCTAAGAAGCTGCTTTCTACAACAACTTAAAAAAATAATTTCTTCATATTAATTTTACAATCATCTTTATAAAAAAGTTGAAGCCATCCCAAATAGACTATTATTTTTTTCGAGATGTCTTTTTATTGTTTCTTAAAACGAGATTTAATACAAAAATTTTAAATTTTATATCAAAACTTTATTTTAAAAAACAATAAAAAATCGATCACAAACGAAGCCTATATTTACACTATTATTAGCTTATGTTTCAAGCACGCATTGAGCACCAACCGCCAAGAATCTTATCCACTTATGATTGAAGTTTGCATGACAAGCAAAATGAACGTCAATTCATTTCTAAATAAGTTGTTTGCTTATGTGCTCTGACAATTCGTAAGATTGCAAATCAAATCAAATGATCATTAAAGACCTGCTTGCTTCAGAATGCTAATGCAGATCATTTTGTTATATATATATATATATATATATATATATATATATATATATATATGAGTATTTAAGTAGGTAGAAGATATTAGGCAACTTGATTTCTTAGTACACAAATTTTTAATTCAATAAATTCAAGATTTAACCAAAGTGAGCCATATTGGCTAGGGATAAGCCAGATTGATCTAGCTAATTCATGAAGGTTTCGAGTCATTTATGTTTGGTCTTAGGACCGAAGTCCTCGACGGGTCATTTATAAGTCAAGGGATAATTTATGAATATAGTGAATCCGATATACAAATCCAAGATCGAACGTGTAACCAATCTAATTAATGAGATCCTAATATCAACTTTGACTCCCTAGATTGTGCACAATTATAATCATTAAATGATTAATGATAATTTGTTTATCTTGCTTGCTTTAAATTCAATGTAATTGTTTGTTTTAAATTTTCTCTCTACATTTTATTTAATCTGATTTGTATTGCTATATTAGGATCCTAGAAATTTTTTTTGTTGAAACACACAATGGGACCTACACGTTAATTGAGAAAAATAAATACAAGTCCTCATAGGATCTAAAAAGCTCTCTACAAAATATAACATTTGAAGAAAAACCTAGGAGTCAAAGATCATATCTATTACATAAGCAAAAGGAAAAAATCAAGAAGACAAAAACCATAAAATCATACCAACAGCCTACAAATAGAGAATGAGGCAACACAAACAACCAAAGTGAGGAGGAAACAACAACCTCTCAAAACGGAGGACCTGTCAATAATCAATCTGCACAAAAGACAAACAGGTAGAAAAAATATAGCAAATAATAAGAGAGATACCAAATGGCTAACCGACAACCCCCAATAGGACTGGCAACAATCAACCAAACTCAAAAGCAGCCTAACCAAGCGAAGAGACAAAACCAACAGTCAGCCAGCCCCACCAACCAAACTCTGAACCACCATCGCCACTCAAGAGAAAAAAGAAAACCAACAACATAACAAGAAAGAATAATCCAAATATGTTTTAGCCACATTCTTGTAGAAACCTAGAGATTATCTTTTACTTAAAAGTCAATATATGATAAAGATTTCTTATATAAAAAAAATTGCATGGCTTGTCTTACAAAGCTCTAACAATAATCAACAATTGATTCCTTCATATTTTAATGGAATTATTATATTATGTTTTGATTATATATGTCATTTACAAAGTTGCAGCTCATAAAAATGCTGGAAAATGATAGGAAATTATTCCCCAAGTGGAGTTTTAGTTGGACAGCTTATAACTAATTTAGACTAATTTATTATGGAAATAAGATATGAAGAAGAAGATGAGAGGGGAAGGAGAAATGGTAGGAGAGTGAGTGTGAAAGGTGGTGTGTGAAGGTTTGTTTTGATAAAAACATGATAGAAAGAGATAGGAGGATTATTCCCCAAGTAGAGTAGTACTTTATAGTTGGACAGCATATAACTAATTTTAATTTATTTAATTATTCTTTTAATCTACTCATTTTGTCCATCTTTTGTTCTTAGTTTTTTAGTTGGTGTGAGTTATGAATTTAGTTTTGAATTTGTTTTTATTTCTGGTGCTGGTAGGGAAAAATGCATTGTCTGGGGGGATAATGGTAAGCACAATTTTAGTTGTTTTATCCAAGAATTTTACGGTTCTGAGGCTGAAGTGAGCTGGAGTAAAGCAGTTTGGCACAAACATCATGCTTTAAGGTATTCTATCTATGCTTGGCTGTGCTTTGTGGGAGGTCTTAAAACCTCGGATGCGTTAAAGATAAGAAATATAGAGGTTGATTCTCAATGCAATTTTTGTCACTCTTGTGGGGAGAGCGTCTCACACCTTTTCTTTGAATGCAACTTCACTTTTGGCATCATCTCTAAACTGTTGCCTTCATTAAGATCATTTCTCATGAGGCCAAATTTACACCAAATCTCTGATTTTATTTTAAATACTGGGAATCAGAATCATGGCAGCATTTCTGTTCAACTGTTGACTTTGTGGGCTGCGGTTTATACCTTATGGAGGGAGAGAAATGAACGCAAATTTGCTAATAATACTAAGAGCATTACTACCCTGCTGAATCTGATTAACAAGGCGGTGGCTATCAAGCTTAAAAGATGGAAAAGTTGATATTCTGGCTTCTTGGTTTTCAGGAGTTTGTTCTGGCATTACTGGAGGTTTTCTTGGTTCTGGCATGCTGGTAATTATTTCTTTCTTCGTTATTTTCGGGAATCTGTCGGGTTTGCTGTTGGTTGGGGGCGATGATGTTCAGGCTTCATCCTCCCCCCAGGACGGCGAAATCTGCAACTTCTTTTTGATTGACGGCATTTTTGGCAACCGGGGGTTTGAACTATTTTGAGGATGCGGTCTGCAAATCTCCTGAGCCTTTCCTTTTTCCATCCAACACCTGGGAGCTGCTATTTTGTCTTTCGGCTGATTGCTTCTTATTTTATGCTCAGTTTTCTTGTGCCAAGGCTTAGGGTTTTTTTATTCTGAGTTTGTTGGTTTATTTCCTATTCCTTCTCTAGTGCTCCTTTTTATCTGTTATAGCCTAGCATGTGTAATTTTGGCACTTTGAGTGCTTTTCTCTTGTGTTTCACAATTTTGTTTTGCCTACACATGTAACTATTTTGATATATCAATGAAATTGGGCACTGCCCTACTTTTCCCAAAAAAAAAAAAAAAAAAAAAAAAAAATATATATATATATATATATATATATATATATATATATATATATATATATATATCATCATAAATTTTTTTATGTATTTATAAATATCTAAATTTTTATATTTACTTATGTATCACTTTAATGTCTAAATTACATTAAAGTGTATGCATGAAAAGATGCATTTTATTTTAAATAAATTAGTATTAATGATATTTTGTATATGATTTAAATATTTAAATATTATATAAAAACATTATCCCTTTCCGACAACGCTTCTTTGTTCAAGAAAGTGATTCTCCCTTTCATTTTGTGCTTTCCTTGTGTTTTTTTGGTGTTTTCTCGTGCCTTCTGTTCTTGATGACTGGCAAATGTTTAGTTGATGCTAGATTTCTTGATGACAAACCTTCTTCTAAGTCCTTTCGGGATGCTCTTTTTTTACATAAATCTCTTGTGTTCATTTGTGTTTTACAGATCATGATTTATTATTTATCTTTGTGTTTGATTTATCGTTTTCTAATAATAACACATCTACACAATTTGCTTAATTCTACTAGGGAACAATTGCCTAAAGACCATAATATTTTAAAATTTTTAGTGGGGCAATTGCATAAAAGCCCCTGTAATAAAGAGTAACAAATAGTTGGAGGGGGGAAAATTACCTAAAGAATCATGTACTAAAGAGTTTTTTTTTTTTTTTTTAGGGGGGTCAATCCCCCCGGGGTAAATGCAGATGCGCCCCTGATCGTATGTCTTGATTCCCATATTCAATCAATTAAGCAACCATTTAACAAAACAGCTTAACCTTTTTTATGCATCCTTTCATTTTTACTCCTAATTTGTTTCACATTCTTAAGGCTCTACATTCTTTGAAGAAAATAAAAAATACATATATAGAAACATAATAAAAAAAAAACTATAATTTTCTTATTTAGTTGATTAAATTTTTTTCTAATGAAGAGGAGACGTAAAGAATCACAATTTTGGCCAGATTTTTTTTCTTTTCATTTGATAGGGTTAGGTTAAGAATTTTTTTTAAAAAAAATAAATTTAATTAACTATTAATAACTATATTAGAATCATTATAAAGTAAAATTCACTTTGCATTCATTCCAATTCTTTCAAACCAATCAACACTGTGAAACAGATTATGAAGAAAGTAATGTCCTTTTTAGAATACTGACAGGGAAGGCACCAACCAAAAGTATTCTGATCTCCAACGTCCAAATTTCTTTTTAACTTCTTTATTTGTTTTCAAATTTTTTGTTGAGAGTTGGTGAGCTCATAGCTTTCCTCAACGAACTTTAGACTTTCAGCTGCAATGCTTTCTGAATCACAATTATACAATTCTATGCATTTACTTGATATGAACATTATTTTAGATAACAATACCCTTTAACCAGTTTCTTATATGCTGGTTACTCTCCTCACTTAGCGAGTCCTAAGGGTGCAAACGAATCGAGTTGAGCTCAAGCTGAGGGGTGTTCGAGTCGAGCTCGACTGTCAAATATCGAGCTCAAATTCGAGTTGAGCTCAAAAGAAGATCTCTATCTAAACTTGTCTCATATTGAGCGGCTTGTTGAGCGTCGTCCCAAACATGTTAGTAGTCGCTTCGTCGTCCCGAGCTCCATCGCCATATCGGCCTCTGTCGTCACCATCCCGACCTCCATCATCGCCATCCCGGCCTCCATCGTCGCCCTCCATAGCTCCGTCGTCGACCTTATCGAGCTTCGTCATCACCGTATCGAGCTCTGTCGTCGCCCTCCCGGCCTCCATCGTCGACATCCCAGCCTCCGTCGTCGACCTTATCGAGCTTCGTCAATACCGTCTCGAGCTTTGTCGTCGCCCTCTCGACCTCTATCGTCGACATCCCAGCCTCCGTCGTCGACCTCCCTAGTTGCGTCGTCACTCGTCCCGAGCTCTCCAGTCACCCTCCGACTTCCGTCGTCCACATCCTAGCCTCCGTCGTCGCCGTCCCGTAGTGTCCAAATCGAGCTTCGATCCCCCCCCCCTCCCAAATCGACTATTCGTTTTCTCGCCCGGCCTCCGCAAGCTACTTGACGAGTTGTCGAGTCGAGCAGATGTCTGTTTGAGCTCGAGCTCGAATTCATGAAAAGCTCAACTCGTCGAGCATCTAACCGAGTCGAGATCGAGTTAGCTCACGAGCCGGCTTGACTCGGTTCCACCCCTAACTAGTCCACTGAATTCTGCATGTATTTTTTCGTTTTACTTCCCTCTGTGTTTGGATGTTCACCGTGTCATAGACAGTAACAATTAATAACAGTATGAGACCGTGGGTGCTGCCTCGCGATCTTTATTTGTTCATCATTGTACGCTTTGCAGATATGTCGGGGGTCCACGAGGGCAGCACCCCCAGAACAAATTTTGGTTGTAAGAATAAGAAATTTGGATTGATGTTAAAAGGATTATTTTCAACAGGATGACGGTCCACAAAAATCTCAATTAAATTACAAACTATTTAATGTAAAGCAAGATCAAGAATATGTTGTGTATATTTCACTAAATTAAAGATATTATGGGAGGATTTGAGAAATTTTTTATGTGGAGGTTGTATTTATGAAGGTGCTGAGCAGCATCATCTCATCATGTTATGCTATTTTTATGGACTAAATGACTCTTTACTCACGTTAGTAGAAAAATTCTTTTCATGAATCCGACACCTCACATTAACAAAATGTTTTCACTAATTTCTCAAGAAGAAAGATGTCCTCATATTGGGCAGCACTTACAATAACAAACTTTTATCTCACTACTTGGTCTGCTATATGAATCTTTTTTTCTCTATTGTGTCTTGTTAAGAGTCAAAATCTCATTTAAATCGAATAAAAATGTCATTTTTAATAGTTCTAACGAACTCTTTTTCGATCTACCTCTACTTTTGTGAACATAGCCCGGATCTTATATATCCTCTCCTAACATGTTCATCAGAAAGTTAGTGTTTTATATGACTAAACCATCTAAGGCATCTCTTTCTAATTTTATTTTCCATTAGAGCTACTCCAACATTTTCATGTATAAAGCTACTCATCCACCTAAGCATCCTCATCTCTACGACACTTAATTTATGCTTCTCTTTTAATGATCAATATTCTAGGCCACAAAGCATTGGAGGTCTCATCACCATCTTATAAAATTTTCCCTTAAGTTTGAGAGCTACTTTTCTATCACGTAATAAGCCCGATGCATTCCTCCTCTTCATCAACTCCCTCTTTAATCTTATCAACAAGAAGAATATCATAGCAAAAAATATAAATAAATGAGGCTTCGAATTCTTTGTATGATAGAACTTACAAGAAAGACAGGCCATATTTCATCTACTCTAAGTGTCATGGCCACACTAGGGAGAAATATTGCATATTGCATTAGTATACACAATTCTAGTTCAATAAAATTTTGTATTAAGAAATTGCTTTAGAAAACATTAAAAATAATGTCACAAATAAATTCTTAATAGTAAAATTAAAACTTCCAGATATATAATATATGACAATGCCTAGAAGTTAAATTTAGCAGAATTGTTAGACAAACTTAGAATTTTACATCAACGCTCATAAACCTCAACAAAATTCAGTTGTTGAGCAAAAATATTGTGAGGATACTGTATTTTAAATCCATAATTCCCATTACATTTTGGAACGAGAGCATTTTAAGTTTTTAACTACTGCTTAGCTAACAAATAAAATATTTTCTTCCCCGTTACAAAATAAATCTACACACAACAACAACAACATCAACATCAAGTCTTTGTCCCACTATGTGGGGTCGGCAATATAAATCATTTTTCTCCATTGTGTATATTAAAAGTCAAATTCTCATTTAAATATAATAAAGAAAAACAATTTCTAATATTTTATGACCAAGACTTTTTAATGTCTATATCTACCTTTCTTAACATAAGTCAAATCTAATACATCAACTTTCCTAACCAGGTCATCGGAAGGCCTCCGTTTAATGTGATCAAACCATATAAGGCGACTCTCTATAATCTTATCTTCCACTGGAGCTACTCCATCCTTTTTACGTATATGCTCATTTCGGATCTTATCTCTTAGGATAAAGCCACTCATCCACCTAAGCATCCTCATATCTGCAACACTTAACTTAGTATTATGTTTCTCTTTTAATGACCAACATTCAGCACCATAAAGCATTGCAGGTCTCACCACCATCTTATAGAATTATCCCTTAAATTTGAGGGGGACTTTTCGATCGCACAACAAGCCCGATGCATTCCTCCTCTTCAACCATCCAACTTGAATTATGTTGATAATATCACCATCAATTTCACAATCACTCTGAACAATAGATCCAATATATCTAAAACGTGTACTCTTATTAATAACTTGATCGCCCAAAGTCACAATCTCCTCACTAGGTCTATTGCTACTAAAGTTACACTCCATATATTCAGTTTTAAATCTACTCAAGCGAAAACCTTTAGACTCTAAGGTTGACCTCCATAATTCAAGTTTACCTTCAACTCCCTCTCTAGTTCTATCAACAAGAAGAATATCATCAACAAAAAACATATACCAAGGTACATCTTCTTGAAAATGTCTAGTGAGAACATCCATGAAACTGCAGATTATTCTACTGTTAGAGTTGTCAAATGCATGCTTTTGCACCCACTTTGCCACTACACTGAGCCAAGTTTCAGCCAAGAGTACTGATCTGTCTTCATGAGTTCCCTACCAGGCGTGAAAGGCTATACTCTTTATGACAATAAGAACAAGTAAATTTCTATATGTAGAAACCAAATTCCAATTCTTATTTACAACCAATAAGACAAATAGAAGATTTTGTTAAATTCTGTGGAACCTGTCAGGATTTAAAGCCATTAGTTCATTAAATTTAAATTAAATTTATATTTATAATATAAGTTTTTTATTCATTTTAATTTAAATAACCATTAATAAATTACAACTATAACTAGTATAATTAGAAACTAGTTTAACGATGAAATAATTTGACTAATAATATAATTATTATTTAGTAGATTAATTATCTAACTTAATTAATAATATAACTTAGAGATATTAACTAGCTTAATTATCTAATTATTATTATAAATGCTAATATCTTTATTAATTATATAACTATTATTATTATTATTTTGAATAGTAATCTAATTATTATTTAGAATATTAATTATCTACTTTATTATTTAATTATTATTTATATTATTAATTATATATTTTTTTATTTTTTAGTTTGTATTAATTAAATTACTTAAATAATTATTGATGATTTGCTTCTTTCTTATGTTTTGCATTTTTGGTTGATGTTAGACGGCCCGCTTCGTGTGTGGTATGATTTTGAATGAGTTGCTAAAATCTTCTTCGCCTCCTTCGTCGGCGTTCCTTCCGGTCGAATGAGAAGTGGCGAAAGATCGTCATTCTTCTTGTTGGATCGAACATAGCAATATGAGCTTGCTCGTTGTTAAAGTAACCATCGTTCGCCCTTTTGCACGCTTCTTTAGCCAAATCCCATAAATCCACCGAACTCCATGATTTAGGGGGTTGTTCGACAACAAGTGGGATTTAACTTTAGTGTAATTTAGTAAATATTGTAAATCCGAATTTAGTAAATATTGAAAACTGTTTGATATGATAAATGCTAATTTCTATTAAATCCTAAGAAACTATTTACTAACATATTTCAGAATTTATGTATATATATATAAAGGTATATATATTAAGATAATTCTATTAATATTAAATTACTAATTAAATTAATAATTATTCAATTAATTTAAATTAGACAATTAATTTATGTAAAAATTATACTATTAATTATTTAATTAATTTGCATAATTATTAATATTTTAAATTATATTAATTAAGTTAATCAATAATAACGTCTAGGGTTTGCCTTTCATCTTCGTTGCTGTTCGGCTTCCTTGCCAGGAGTTGTAGAGATTGCACGCGTCGCTTCTTCTACCTTTCGTGCGCTGATGAGGAAGCGGCTACGTCGCGGCGGCGGTCGCTCGCCATTTTCCCCATCATCAGTCATGGATCGATCCAAACTTATTCGCCGTATCCAAACCCTAAATCTAAACAGCACCCCCGACCCAGATATCGTCATTCAGCGCCTTCGCGACCAATACCCCGACTACGCTCGGATAAAGATACGGCCATTCTCCGCCCGACTTAGCGAAGTATTACAATACATCCGCAATGGTAATACTAAACCCCCCGCCGCAGGCAACACCTCATCGTCCTCATTTTCCGATGGCGAGAGGTCATCTCGCAGGAAGCGTGGAAAGGAGGACGTATTTGAGGAGCGGCTCCTTCGTGCAGAATCCAAGCATCTTCGCCTGTTGCAAGTAAACCAGGTCGCCCCTTCCTCGCAGTCCGAATCGTCAGATGATTCAACTTCCACTTCCGATAATGCTGATTTTGAGGAGAATATTAAACCAGAGTGCGACGTGACGAAATCCATGCTCCGGGAGAGGTATGCCAAACAATCAGAGCAGAGCTTTAAAAAAGAGGAGGAGAAGAATGTTGAGATTGAGGCGGTTGCTCATGAGAAGAGGAAGATTGTGATCTCGATAAAAAAGGGTGGGGGAAGTGGGAAGGAGGCTCCTGTAGTGGGTTTGGGAGCTGTTGGCAGTGATCATGGGAGTAGCATGGTAAGTGGGGAGACGGGGAGGGAAGGGCCGAGGTTTCAGGATCTCGGAGGCCTTAACATGGTTTTGGAGGATTTGCTGATGGAGGTGATTGTACCGTTGTGCCATCCAGAGCTGCCCAAAAGGCTTGGGGTGAGACCGACAGCTGGAATATTGTTGCATGGTCCGCCTGGGTGTGGGAAAACAAAATTGGCTTGTGCAATTGCGAATGAGACTGGCGTGCCATTCTATAAAATTTCTGCTACTGATGTGATTTCTGGTGTCTCAGGTAAAGTGAAGTTGTACTATTTTTGTTGATTTACTTTTAAATGATCTATTTTCATAAGGAAAATATATACATTTTTGGCTTGAATGGTATACAAATTGATTTTATGATTCCAAATAAAGAACAAGGCTTCACAATTATTCATCATTACAAGCTTTCAAGCTGTTCAAAAAGCCTATATGTATGTATGTGAATTGAACTCTTCTATGAACTACTTTAGTTCTCGGACTAATTAAACTCTCCCTTTGATAACCCTAGTTATTGGATAAGTTAACTCTCTTTTAGATGACCTTTTTTTTTTATGAGTTGAACTCTCCCTTGGACAACTTTAATTTGTGGTAAGTTCAATGAATGGGTTGAACTCTCCCTTAGAGAACTTAAGTCTGAGATGAATTTAGGCTCTCTAATGCATCAAGCTTGAAACAAGTTCAAAGTCGCATAACACATTTGTAATGAGTGTCCATTAGTTTTCCCTCTGAAATATCTTTCTACTTTTGTTAATGGGTTTTTAACAAACTGAAAAATGTGGTTATTTCAGGTGCATCTGAAGAAAGCATACGTGACCTTTTCAACAAGGCATACCGAACTGCTCCTTCCATTGTATTCATTGATGAGATAGATGCCATTGCTTCCAAGAGGGAAAACTTGCAAAGGGAGATGGAACGTAGAATAGTGACACAGCTTATGACTTGCATGGATGAGTCACAGCAAATTCTGAGAGCAATTGATAGTGATTCTAGCCCAGAAGCATCTGAAAAAATAACAAATAGAATGTCTGATTATGTTCTTGTAATTGGAGCTACAAATAGACCCGATGCAATTGACCAAGCTCTGAGGAGACCTGGACGCTTTGATAGAGAGATAGCTTTAGGTGTCCCTGATGAAAATGCACGTGCAGAAATATTGTCAGTGCTGACTCGTAACCTTAGAATTGAGGGTAAATTTGACCGCTTCATGATAGCCAGGTTCACACCAGGTTTTGTTGGTGCTGATTTTTGCAGCATTGGTGAGTAAAGCTGGGAATCTGGCTATGAAGAGAATAATAGATAAAAGAAGGTTTCAACTTAAGGAAAATGTTGACTGGTGGAGGCATCCGTGGTCGCCTGAAGAAATTGAGAACCTTAGCATTACTATGCTTGACTTTGAGGTAAAGTATTCGTAAGTGTTAAAACTTGACACTTGGTAACCACACTGCTTTAGTATATTGTATATTAAAATTTATATTTTGTATCATGAAAGATATTAATAATTCTCTACCTTATATGTCTTATGATTCACCTTTTTTCTATTATGATTTGTTTAAGGCTTTGAGAGTGTGCCTGTATAGAATTTACATAACATATCATTTGTGCCATGAACACTGTTATGTGGTATACATGTAGTTGATTTTTGAACCTATGCAAACTTTAGGCTTTGTTCTCTTATGTTTAATGCTATGTGTGGAAAATGTATTACAAAAAAAGCATTGTGATGTAGTCCATGCAGCTCAGGTCGCACATGCATCTGTCATTTATGTTCAAGAATGACTTCTTGTTTTATTTCTTCCAGGAAGCTACAAAATTGGTCCAGCCCTCTACTAGAAGAGAGGGATTTTCCTCGATTCCTAATATCAAATGGGAGGATGTTGGTGGCCTTGATTCATTGAAGAAAGAAATTAATCGTTATATTATTCAGCGCATAAAGCATCCAGAGGATTATGAGGTAATCTACCTGAATAAAAAGTTTGGTGAATGTAAACCTCTAAACCATTCTACTACAAAATTGTGTCATATTCATCATCTAGTTTTGCTTATACTTGTAGAATAGGAAACTTTTCTGCATCTATTTTTTCATTTTGCTGATATATGCAAGTGACTTGCAATTTTTTATTGCTTGCTGATTGTAAATGTTGATTGGTTAGACATGAACCTGTGTATGTTCCAAGGATGTAAGCTAGTAGCTAAAACTTATTGAGGTGTATCAGAATACTTGTACCTCCTTTTTTAATTTAGAATACAAGAATTTCGAAGTGAAAGAAAGTCAAAACATCTGATTGTTTAGTTAGGTCATTCATATACTTAATTTGGAACTTGATGCCTTTTGAGTGGTATAGAAGTCATTATGGATGGACCTGTAGATAGAAGTTCATATGAACGCAAGGTAGCAAGAGAATGTGGAAAAACTATGTGTCATTATTATTGATATCATTGTCATTAAAATTTCCAACATTTGATTCTATTGCTTTTTAGGATTTACTTGATCATCTGTTTTAGATACCGTTCAATTTCAAAATCTCGAGCTCATTCTTGTCAAATATTTATTCTTTGCTTATTAATGATTTATTCGGGCTATCTTCTAATGCAAGGTCTCAACAAGGGGGTGAAATTTATCTCAATTGTCATTTGCTCTAAGTACTAGTTTTATTGGATGTAAATTTTTTGCTTCCAAGTAAAATCCCATAAGTTTGGTTTATGTTATCTTCAGGAACTTGGGGTGGACATGGAGGTTGGTTTTATGCTTTATGGACCTCCAGGATGTGGTAAAACATTGATTGCAAAAGCTGTGGCCAATGAGGCTGGTGTCAACTTTATACACATTAAGGTGCGTGTAAAGTGTAAACTGTCTGAAGTTTTCATTGAGTTCTTGATGTTCTTTTACAAAGTGGCATCACTGTTATGAAAATTTTGGCACTTAAACAATATCTTGTACGTAATGCTCATTTACCAATCATTTCAGGTAGTGAATAGTTGTTTAGTTTGTAAATAATTGTTTTCTTTGTATCCATGAAATGCAGGGTCCTGAAATTTTGAGGAAATATGTTGGAGAAAGCGAGCAAGAAGTTAGAACAATATTTAGACGTGCAAGGACTTGTTCTCCTTGCATACTTTTCTTTGATGAAGTGCGTGCCTTATTCCTATCATTTAATTGTTTCAATTATTTGTTGAAGTCTTGTTTATGTTCTTAGTATTGCAATTGCTGGTCCTAGCATAATTGAATTTATTATAGTGCCATCTAAGGTTTAGGGTTTAGTTACATTAAGACTAATTGATTTCTTCTACTTATCAGGTAACAACTTAAGCTAATATCAAATGCTAAAAATAAAAAAAAAAAAACATCCTATTTTGAGTGATAGTTATGTTGATTTTGTGTTATTTATTTGTTTAAGGTGGATGCATTAACACCTAAGCGAGGAAGAGAGGGTGCTTGGGTTGTGGAACGGGTCCTGAACCAGGTTATTTTTTTATATTTGTTATCTTGTGGATATAGTATGCCATTGTATTCTTTTGTGGCCTATACTAAATGATGTTACTTGCATCTCTGTTTAAATTTCATGTTTATGCTTGGATAACTTTTTTTTTTTTTTTAAATGCAGCTACTTGTAGAACTAGATGGTGCTGATCAGCGGCATGGTGTTTATGTCATTGGAGCTACAAATAGGTATCCTTCCTTATAATTACAGTTTATTTGGTTCCATTAATGTTTCTTCTAGACTTCAACTTATAAATGATATGTCAGGCTTGAAGTGATCGAACCTGCTATTCTACGGCCTGGTAGATTTGGAAGGCTCTTTTATGTTCCGCTTCCCAGCGCTGATGAACGGGCTTTGATTTTAAAAGCACTTTGTCGCAAAAAGCCCGTTTCTCCAGATTTTGATTACAATGTGTTTGCCTCTAGAGAGGCTTGCAGGAATCTATCTGGGGCTGATCTTGCAGCTTTGGTAAGGTTGCATTGTACATGTATAATAAAAATCCCACATTTATAATATAGCAGGGCATGTTGACCGACATAATTACCTCTTCCACCACAATATCAATTCAAATAGATTTTTGTTTGCACACTTGCTACTACTGTTGGGAGCTGCCATCATCATTTTTATGCTTCAGTTGGCTTGCAATTTTTTTCCTTCTATAACAGGTGAATGAAGCAGCCATGATTGTTAAGGAGGAGAAACAAATGCATGTGGACCAAGGGATTTCATATGATGAACCGTTAGTGATCAAGACATCACATTTTGAGAAGGCTCTTGAAAGGATTATCCCATCAGTCTCAGAGGAGGTATTAAAAAGAGAAATAATTTGTACATTTACCTTTTTTATTTAAATTCTTTTTTTGAAGAGTCCTTAGACTATTTGTGTATAGCTAATTTAGTCCCATATTATTATGTTGTCCCAATTTAGCTCAGAACTAACCTGTGGAAGGACGCTCTTTGACATTTGCCTTATTTTTTCATTGTTTGTGGGCCTTTTATTTTTGTTTATGTTGATTTTATTTGGCTAGCCATGTTGAACCTCATTACACAAATTATGAACTTGTTCTCCCTCCTTTTGTTGTTGTACATTGCAGAAAAGGCGTTACTATGAGGCCTTATCACAGAATTTCAGATCAGCATAAGATGAGACCCTCAAATCAACTTGATAAGCACAATATTGTACTTCAGAGTGTGAAATATTGGGTTAGTTCTGGTAAATTTGTTTGCATGGAGTGTTTTAAAGGTCTCTTAATTTTATTGAGCTGATCATGAAAAGTTCCATCGAGATGTTGTTTCTACTTGTTTTGTAAAATCTTCTAGTTTTTTAGATTATCTATTTTTTCCTTTTTCTTGACATAGTTGTATAATTAGGAAAACATTTAAAAGCAGTGGTTATCGGAAACCTTGTATATTTCCATGTTTGGATATCATATCATGAGTTCGCCTGGAGAGTATGTCCATGGCTAATTATTTTTTGTATTTTGAGAGTTAAATATCACTTTTAGTAGTGAATTATTTCTGTCCTTGGTGGTTTTCTTCATTTCTATGCAAAAGCAAAATGTTCCGGAACCTCATTCTGTCTATTGTTCAACTTTATTTGCCTTAGCAATTATTGTGAGATTTTATGTTGCATGATACTTTATTTAATGAACTAACCATTTAGGTTTTCTTATTGAGCTTTTTTCTGTCTTCTGTATCAGCATGTACAAACCCTTAAATGAATCCGTTTAAGACCACCCACGCTAAGTATTTTTAAGCATATGTTACCTTAAAATGTGTAAGTGGGCATCAAGTTTTTTTGGATCACCAATTCTTCCTTCTACATCAATTATCATTTTCTTCCCTATGAATTATTTGTACCAACCTCGTCTTATCTTCTATGTCTGTTTGGTTGTGATCCATTGCTCTTCCTCTGCAAATTGTAGAAGTGGGTGATCTTCTTCCTCTATATGGTCTTTAATTTGTTGTCTTATTGAGCTTCATTTTATAGATTATATTGCGCCATATCATTTTGTTGGTCTCACTATAAGTTTGTTTTGATGCTGAAATCATTTCTTTGTAAAAATCAAAGAATTTCCAATATTGCATATGTTAAAGCATTTATTTCCCTTCCTTTTAGTGGCAAGATACTTTCTCTTATTGATGGTTTCTCATGAGATCCAAGCGTTCTATTTAATTGTATTTTCCTTTTGCAATTTGGAGAATCTATTTGGGTGAGGGGACAATGTGTTAGCTTTTTAATTTGCATTTCTAATTAGAAGCTAAAGTTCTTCATCTGAATGAAACTTCATTTTCTTACATCCAACATTCCAAATTAGCTGTTAAGCATGTGGGGTGCTTGTGCGTTTCTGCAACCCCAGAAAAAGAAAATTTCTATAGAATTTCTTTTGACCACTAAAGAATATTTAACTTGTTCTTCTAAAATTTATTTGCAAACTTTAAGGTTCATAATAATCCTAGGAAAACGATATCTTATATAACCAAGCACTCAAAGATATTGATTCTTCATCAAACATGGTGCATACTTTACTCTCAAAATGTCATAGTCACATTGCCATGCGTCCTCAGCTTTAATGCTAGAACTAGCAATCTTGCATGCGGACTTTTTCCTATATAAATTAAGTATCAAAATGAGACTTATAAGTGAATTTCATCCTTATTTGTATTTGTTTCCTATCTTCCTAGTGTTTGTACTTGATTGAAATCATATAATTTCTTTTGATTTGCAGTTTTTTGCTATAGAAATCAGTCGTATTTCTGCTCACCGATTTACTTCTAGGGGTAGGTATTTTATTCGTTATTCTGAGCCTGCACCCCCTCCCCACCCCAAACAATCCCTAACCAAGTTTTTCATCTCCTATATATACCTATAAGTTTAACAATCACATTTTTTGTTCCCCTCTAAGTTGATTGTATACCATGGAGGTGAATTCCACTATAACAATAAAGTTTTATTTTTATCATCTAGAAATATAAAAATATTCTTCAAATCCTTAATGATGGAAATGAGCTCATTCATATGTGATTTAATTGTGTACTATCTTGTATGTGAAGTAGTTGCAATCTATGGTAAAATTATTTTAAGAAGCTATTAGTCATGTACAAAGACTTCAATTTGAACTTCAAACCTTTATTTGATTATTTCCTCTAAGACTTCCATCAAAATCTCCTGCGCCAAACACTCCTAAAATGCGAAGAGAGCATTTTCATCAATTTCTATATTTTTTCAGCTTTGGTCTAAGACATGCTTGCGCATCTCTTAATTTTTTTTGTAAGTCTCTTCTAGACTAGGAGTACCACGTATTTTGGTTCTCCAAATGTTAAAATTCTTTGACTTTAAACCACTTTATAACCATCAATCTAGAATTATGCTCTAATATCAATTTGATATAATGTGGACACACTGAAACAAATGTAGAAGCATTACCAAGATTGATGATGACTTAAATAGGAATACACAAACTAGGAAGATAAAATTTAACGAAAATGACAGATTTATGCAGTTCAATTTCTACCAAGCATACATTCACAACCACTTAGGGGCTGTTTGGTTGCCTAAAAAAGAAATGCAGTGTAAAGTAAATGCAATGTAAAGTAAATGTACTGTATTCCGAATACGTTGAGACTGTTTGGTTGTCTGCAAAATAAACGCAGTAGAACTGGTTCTATTGTTTGGTTAGGAAGATTCAGACTAAAGTAAAAGTTATTTTCTTAAAAAATAATTGGATAGAAATCATGGATACTCAAGGAACCATCTATTAGTATTTTCACCAAAACCTCTCACATCGTCATTTTCAAATTTCAATATATTTTTTTTACATTCATAAGACTCGAATTGAAGGGCTCTTAGGCATTATTTGGGATAAAATATTACTTTCTAAAGCTGCTTTTTTAATTTTTTTTTTTTTCAAAAAAATCTTTATACTATAAAACTGATTTATAAATAAATACAAATAATGTCAAAAAAAATCTTAATTGAAAGCAAAAACTATTAAAAACAAAATTTCTTCCTGGCTTATCAGAAAAAGTAAAATCCCTTATTGATTTGAGAATAACGCTTGAAGTTCCATTCTCAGCTTTCTCTACAGAATCAACTTAACCCTTCTTAGCCAAATTCGGTGAATACTCTGATTGCAAAATAGGTTTTTAAGCTGCCAACTTTTCTCTAAACACATAATCTCCATCCCTAGAAGCTCCTTCATCCTCTAAAACCAAATCCCTAGCTTGCTCCAAACCACATGGAGATGTCAAAGAGGCAGAATTCCCAAACATAGGATGCAAAGATGAGTAATTAAAGGAAGAGAAGAGCAAGTCGGAAGACAAAGGACTTGAAGAATCATTAAACCAATCGAAATTCAATAGTCCCGATAGGTTGAGCAGATCCTCCGATGTGGGGCTTCCAGCGCCACAATTCATAGCCATAAGGGGTGAAAATCTAAAGGAATTCCAGCCTTATCTCTTAGAATCATGAACTAATCCCCTACTACAAAAGGCAGATCCTTTGCTCCGAAGTATACACCAGAAGTAGATACAACAGATGTAGACTAATGTAGATTTTATTAGATTTAGAAAAAAAAAGTGTAGTACAAGAATATCTCTCAATAATATTTTCCTCTCCCCCCTTCACCCCCCGTCTCTCTCTCTCTGAATATATATAATATTGTGTAAACTATTAAAATAATATTTATAAGGCACTTAGGCACTCCAGTCTTTATCAAAGGGGGGAGATACTGATGTCTTAAGTTTTTACTATAGATTTAAACTTTGAAATCTCATGGTTGACTTTTTGACAAAGTTAAGGATGATAAATAATCTTATTTTGATTTTTAGAAACTGAAATTTCAAACTCAAATTTTGTTGAGAGAAAACCTTCATAGTTCTAAGGAATATAATTCATTATCCCAATTATGTGCCAATTGACGCAATCCTAAGAGGAGTTTTAAATTGTTGTTATTGCCACATTTATGTCACATTTATCCTTGAATGGTATGGATTCATAATTTTACTTCAAAAAATTTATATGGTCAATCTCCTTGCAATAGATTATTTGAGGGGATAATAGTATTTTTGATGTGGGGGGGGGGGGGGGGGTTCGGTTCTTTCCCCACTATGGCCCTTTATTTCCTCTGCCTGGTAGGGTTCATCCCCCTC
Organism: Dendrobium officinale; assembly: GCA_019514585.1. Taxonomy (NCBI): domain Eukaryota; kingdom Viridiplantae; phylum Streptophyta; class Magnoliopsida; order Asparagales; family Orchidaceae; genus Dendrobium; species Dendrobium officinale. Next base: position 69,104,097 of record CM033688.1, read on the forward strand.
TGTTTTGCCCCTTCCGTTCCCTGCCAGCCTGAAGGGGCAAAACAACAATTTTAGGAAGTCTACATCAATTGTTAAGACTTAATTAAGACTCATAAATAGGGGGCAACTGATGTGTTCTTATAAAGACATTGATTCTAAATTAACTATGTTCATTTAATCAAAAGATTCTAGGATTCATGCTTTAGAGGGGTCAATGTCCTTTTTATATTTTATTTGGTGTTAGATGACCCCCCTTTAGAGGGGTCAATGCCCTTTTTATGTGTGAGTCTTATTTATTAGGTTATTATTTCTTAATATTTTTATATTTTTCCTCCTTTATTAACTTTTTGAGCTCTTTTGTGGTAATCCTGCATCAGATAAAGACGTGTAACATATCGATATATGTGGATGCTGATTGTCATTTTTGATGGTTTCTTTTTCTTGAAACATGTCAAAATCTAAAGTTTTTTCATATGCTGAATTTTGAAAGTGCTGCACTCTACCAATTGGTAGTATCATTCATTTTTGCTTGGTAGTGCTGCACTCTCCCAACTATAACATGTCTCATTGATGAGTCCACCTACTCAATTTTGATGAGGTGTTATTAGTTTTTGTGTAGGTGTTTTTGAGTGTAGCATTTCTTTGTTTCAAAATCCATAAATAATTATCATTTCACTGTGATTTTTCTTTAATTAAGTTTATAGTCAAATTAAGGTAGCATTGTACAAATTCCTTGCTCAAAAACCTAAATTTTAATCATTGTCCTGATAAAACTCAACATTTTCTTATTCCACTTTTTGTTTCTTTGAAATATTTTGCTTATAATGTGGTTATAACTTGTTTCACTTATATGTAAGCCGACTACTCTAATTGTCTATGAAGGTGTAACAGTATAATTTCTTTATAATTGAATCTACATGATTTCGTGTGAACTTTAATTTTATTTTAAATAACCAAAATTTTCATGGGGGCAGAGGTTATTTCAAAGGATATGCTTGTTAGATGGTTTAAAAAACAAGATGTACTTAAATCTAAAATGACAAATCAGTTCTTGCAAATTATAAGAGGACAATAATTGGCATGTTACAAAGAAAATTGCTCCTATTATTTTTGAAAGTTTTGGTTGACATGAAAGCTCTCTTTATACTCAGTTGATAAATAAATAATTTTTATAGGACTGGTTGTTGCTATATTATGCCTTATGTATTATGTTATATAGCTGTAATATCCATTTAATTGATGTTTTTATATTATATTTCAGCTCTCTTTGAGCATATATGTGAAAAGGTTGGAGTAGCTCCATCGGAAGATAAAGATTAGAGAGAGTCGCCTTAGATGGTTTCGTCACATAAATCGGTGGCCTTCTGATGACCCTGTTAGGAAAGTAGAGGTATTATATTTGACATATGTTAAGAAAGGTAGAGATTAGGGGTGTAAACGAGTCGAGTCGAGTCGAGTATCTGGCTTATCAAGCCTGGCTCGTTTAACTCTCCATGAGCTCGAGCTCGAATTCGAGCTCGATTAACAAGCTCGAGCTCGACTCGTTTTAAAAATATCAAGCTCGAGATCGACTCGAAAACTCGAGCTCGAATCGAAAGCTCGAGCTCGTTTGAAAAGCTCGAGCTCGAATCAAAAATTTAGTTTTTTAAAATTTTTTTTTATGACAGTTAATTAAAATTTATTTTAAATTAGGAAGAAATAAATATATAATGTAAACGATATAAATATATAATGAAGAAATTTATTTCTAACACAACTTTAACTTTTAACTTCTTAAAAAAAAATAATTGTAGAAGAAATAAATATATAATGAGCAATCTTCAAATTTCATAACCTCTATTTTTTCACTTAATTTTTCCTTATAAATGTAATAAAATATTAACATAATTTTCTCAAAGATCATATTCTACTTTATTTTTAAAAAAAAATTTAAAAAAATGATTAATATCAAGAGCAATTTTTATGCAATTAAATACAATTAAAACTTTATAAATATGGAAAAAAACATTAATATGAAAGTTACACCAAACTGCATATCATTACATCATTACAAATAAAAGGTAGAACTATTTTTCAGCTCCAAAAGAAGTTTCAAGATATAATAAAAATTAAAACTCAACAAAAGGTAGAACTAATTCTCCTTTTTCTATCTGATAATCCAAATGCTTGAAACTCTTCCATCTCTACTCTCTAGTAGAAATTAGTATGCAGCAAACCTTGTATGACATCATTGCGTGCTGTTGCCCGTGTGTATTTCACAAAAAAAGGTGACATAGTCTTTAAAATTAAGTTGAATCCAAATTCTTCAACAATAGAAAATGGCTTCTCATTAATTAGAATGTAATGTGCTATCATCTCCCTAACTTTTTGATGATCATATTTAAATGTTGTCAACATTCCACCATCTTGACTGCTATGAGAGAATGTGTTTTCTATATCTGATGGTTGGAACTGTAAGATTTTTTGCTTTTTGATGGCACGAATCCTGGCAGCACATCGGTCCAAATGTCTTTTAAATTATGTTGTTGCACCAGTAACTCCAATAAGTAGTTGTTTTTTACAATGTACACATTCTCCTTTTTTTTGCCCAGTAGGAAGACTAACTTCTTTGAACTCATCCCAAACTTTAGATCTTTTTTTTTTCTTTTATTTCTTCCTATAACATCTTCAACTTCTTCAATATCATCCACTTGATTTTCATTAGTCCACTTTTCAACCTCTTCATCAATCTCATTATCATCATTATGTGTATTATTCTCATTCATAGGTTGACTACCAATATAAGAGTGTAGATGGTCATCCTGTCTTTCAATCTCAATATTTGCAGGCTCAATATTATCCCCTTCCATACTAACTGGTGTTGACATTCTAAAAATTGAAAATATATAAATCCAATTGAGAGAATCAAAGAAGTTAACAATAATTTGCTATAAAGAATATAAAAACATAAAAACATATAAAAAAAAACAATTGAAAGGAAACCTCTACCTCAGGAAAATGTGGACTAGAAAAAAAGAATACAAACAAAATCTCATTTAATTTTCATAGGGAAGTTAAATTATAAATCTTGGTAAAAGAAATAATGATTGGAGTAAAAAAACAGCTGTAAGTAATATTCCAATTTTTCTCGAGGCAAAATATATTGTCTAATTTTTTTAAGTCACATTACAAGTTTTGCTAGAAGAAATAGTAATAATTCAACCATCTATTCCCCAAACAGAATCATTTCAACAAAAAAAAAAAAAAAATGAAGATCGTAGGTACTAATAGAACTCCAGCGACTCCTATCTATTTACTGAACTTTGCATGTAGATCTTCAAAAATCATCCAGAATATTTTCAGAAAAAATAAATATTTTTATTTATAGTATACCTATCAAACTGCTTCAACGAACTTCCTTAGACGACCTCGTGATGTCCTCAGGACCTCAACTGCACGAACACAAGAAGAATGTCACGGGAAAAAAAAAATGAAGCAAAGTAAATAGAAATCCGAACTTACCAAAACTGGAGCAGATAACAACTCGATCACCTGATGAACGAAGGCAAGAAGCGATGATGAATGCAAGAATCGGCCTAACCAGAGCAGTTAGCAACTCAAGTACTGGAAAAAACAAAGTCAAGTGATGATGAACAAAATAAGCTAACTCACCGGAGAAGATAGCAGGTCGAGGCCGTCGAGTCGTCGATCACCGGAAGAACAAAGGCAAATGACGATGCCCTAGCTGAGGAAGGAGCGCCGCTGCCGCACTCTACCTCACGAAACGAAATGAGGTGAACCGGTTCTTCGCTTCTTTGAATTGCTGTTTATTTACTTAAGTTTCAAATTTCACCCAGTTCAAATTTCATTCGGTCCAGCACTCCAGCGCCACGCCCCCATCCGCAGTTTCGCACTTCTTTTGTAATTTGGTCGCCCGCCCAAATTAAACGAGCCGGCTCGACGAGCCTTCGAGCCGGACAGTGTATATATCGAACTCGAGCTCGTTAATATATCGAGCTCGAAATTAAGCTCGAACTCGAGCTCGAAGCTCGATAAGCTCGACTCGCGAGCTCGTTAACGAGTCGAGTTCGAGTCGGCTCACGAGTCGGCTTGGCTCGTCTACACCCCTAGTAGAGATAGATCTAAAACGACTAGGTTATAAAATATTAGAAATGATCTTTCTTTATTAGATGTAAACAAGAATTTAACTTTTAACAGGACACAATGGAGAAAAAAGATTAATAAAGCCGACCCCACGTAGTGGGACAAAGGCTTGATGTTGTTGTTTTTATTGTTCAATGCTCTCCTTTTTCCTCGTAATAAGCCTTTGAAATGTTGGAGCACATCAATCATCATTATAGAGTTCATCTATTCACGTGAGTGACATCTTTATCTGATTTGTTCAACATTGACAAACTATTTGGATGTCTAATATTAGACTCTTTATGTCATATCCAGAAGACTATGATATCAGTTCTGCAATGCATGGACATTTTTTTTCAAATTTTAACTAGTTAACCTTTTCTCATGATGCTGAACCTTTGAAATTTGTATTATTGTGAGACTGTTTAGTCAGAAAAAACACATGCTTCATACCTCTTGCTTCCTATTCGTCAAATATCTTAAATATATAGTTGGTATATATTCCCCTATCTATTATTTCTAATTGAAACATTCATCTTCAACATACTTAAAGACCTAATACTGTCTATCTATGACTATTGACTGACAGGTCGTTACAGTCAAAGAATTCTTCCTATAGGCTAGGGGTGTCAATTATTGACCTGACCCGATAACCCGGCCCGAAAAATCTGGGTTACGGTCAACCCGTTTAACAAACGGGTCGGGTTCGGGTCTCAACTTTTGACCCGTTTAAAAAACGGGTCAGGTCCGGGTCAACCCGATAACCCGAAATTGACCTGGGATTGACCCGGTAACTCACTCATTTAGTCATTTTTTAAGTTTTCCTGCGTGGGACTGGGAGGGAAAAGCCGAAAAACTCCAAAAAGCGGACGTCAGTCACGGGTCACGACGTCACGTCGCCTGACGAGTTGTCCGCGTCCGGCGTGCAACGTCCGTAGTCCGCACCTACTACTAGGCCTGTCCGCATCATCGGCGTGACTCACGACGCGTCGACGCCTGTCCAGTGTCAGCACCGACGCCGGACCGCCTCAGCCCCCGAGCCCGGCTCGCGCTGCCGTTGGCATTTCCTGGCTGGCTGGCTTCAGTGACGTCCGCACCGACCCGGCGACCGCGAAACATCGGTGCAGCCAGCGACTCCGACATCGCCTCCATCTCGCCTCGTTTTTGAATCAAACGGGTCCGTGGGTCGGGTCGGGTCGGGTCGGGTCAACCCGGGAACCCGTGCGGGTCGGGTCTGGGTTTAATTTATTGACCCACTTAGCTAAACGGGTCGGGTTCGGGTTGACCCGTTTATACACGGGTCAAATCGGGTTCGATCCGAACCCGACCCGTCAACCCGAATTGACACCCCTACTATAGTCTTTCAGAAAGAAAAAGAGGTGTCTCTTACACACCAAACTGCTCTTATTTGACTCTGCAATATGGTAAAAGAATTCTTCAGGTAGAAGTTTTATAATCTTCAACATTTTATCTTATTTAAACAATTTTCATTAAAGTTCTTAGCTTAGTTATCAGTTTTTCATATTCAAAAACTTTTATTATACATTGAAGAACATCTTTTACCTGTAGTTATTATTGTTATATTTCAGGGATGATAATAGTTTTAATTAGCAAAAAAGTTATAAAATGAAATTATGTTAGCTTTTTGAAATATCAACTATTTCACTTGTTTTTTCTCCTGTTATGTGGGATCTCATTATGTCTTCCTCTAAAGAGACATGAGCTTGTGTTGACTGGCATGAGACAAAAGGTCATTTATGTAATTTTGAACCAAAGTTAAGGAAAAAATGTTTGAATTTGCAATGGGAAATAGTATTTAATTTCTTAAAGCAAAATTAATTTTAAGAAATAATAATAGTGGTGATTAATTCTTATGGGATGTTTAAAACAATGAGTGTGATTTAAGAAATATATATTATTAAACAATTTTTCCAACGATTCATCTTTAAAAAAAAAAAAATTGATAATTTGAATTATTTAAGGTTAGTAAATTATTTAAGTTTATTGGAAATAACTAATAGTTTGGGGTGATATAGTAATTATATTAAAAGAAATATGTTGTATGTTAGTATAATAATATATTTTGTGCTATTACACTATTGAAATTCCTAAACTCCAACATGGGCTTTAAAGTTTATAGAAGCCCATTTAATTAAGCCTCATATTATTTATTATGAAATTGGACTAATATTTGTATGAGCTTAAATGTATAAATTGCACTTTTAAGCACTTTTATTCTAAATGTGGGCTTCTGACTGTGCTCAAGTGGGTCCACATTTGAGCTCTTATTGACAACTGGATAAGAACACATGGGCTTATTTATCAAATATCACTTTATTATTATAATTTTTTTCACCTATTACGTAAAAATTTAATAAAAGCAATAATAAAAACATATATTCCCTGCATAAAATATTATATAATAATAATAATAATAATAATAATAATAATAATAATAATAATCTCACTAGTTGGCACATTTGGGGAGCTCAATGAAAGGAACAATTAGTACGTCCTCCGACGCATAACGTCTGGTCGGAGGCCAAATTGCGCCAAAAAATGAGAAATACCGAGCAAATACCGAGCAATGCCAAACAATAATGGAAGACTCAATACCGAGTTATACTGAGCTATACCGAGCAATATCGAGTTATAAAAAAGTTGTACTGAGTTTTTTCTAGAAAAAATTCGGTACAACTCGGTATTGCTCGGTATAACTCAGTATTGACAGAGCGGTATTCCTCGTTATTATCAAATAATACCTAGTAATATCGAGTTTTTTTACGGGATTTTGCCTTCGACCGGATGTTCCTCTACGTCCTTACACCGGACCTAATAAAAGTTCCAATGAAAGCCCGTGAACGTCTACCTAAATAAATATACATGAACAACATATTTTGATCAAACATCAAATAATTATAAATTTTAAAATTATAAAATCATTTTATGATAAATGTCATATAAAATTTAATTAATTCAAAATAAATTATATTTATTTTATATTCATTTAAGTCTAAGGTTTTTTTTTATACATTTTTAAATTAGTTTCTGATAAAAATAATAATAACAAATAGCATTCATTAGAATAACAATTATTTTCACAAAATTATAATAGATATTTTTATTTAAAAAATATTTTTGATATATATATTTTTTAAATCTATAATTAAGAAAATAGTCAATAAAACCAAAAATTACTTAAATACCATCATTCACATCATTTGTGATGAAATAAATAGTTGGATTGAAGCATATGGCTCATTCCAATAATTGGGAGGCTGCAATATTGGCTGTGGGGACCACCAATGAATGGGTAGTTGTGGGTCCCAAAGTTGTGGAAGAGTTGGAAGGGAATTGAATGGAGTTCACGAGAAATTGGTAAACGGTTGTTAGTATACAGCTGGTTTTATCAGAATATCAGATGCTGCTGCGTCCCTTCCCCCCCATTCCTCTCTCATTACTATCCCATGCTCGGCACAGAACAGGCAACAGCACAATCCATGACATGTCTTTTGAAAATCTTGAAAAAAAATATTATAATTAAAAAAAAGGTATTTTTATGTCAATGGAGTATTGGATGTATGTGGAGTACTTGGTGCATTATTATATATTTTGATATATATATTTTCAAGGCTTTGAAAACCTGATCGGTCAATGAACCAGGAGAAGGAGGGGTTAGAGGTTTGATGGTTCGACCGGGGTCGAACCGGATGACATAATAAATATTTATTATATTTAAATATTATAATAATTACACAATTATTCATAAATTTAGGACAGATTAGTCATCCATGCACAACAATAATAAGTCCAGAAATTTTATTCACCAAATATGCAACACAAAACAAAAGAAAAATCCACAAAAAACATTAAAATGTCTAACTTTCGATCCTACAAGTAAGGAAACGTCGCCGGAGGAAGCAGAGAAGCGCGCGAAAGGATGAAAGTTACCTTCACAATCCGGCGAGCTCACGTTGTTGCTTCCGATTAAAATGTCTAACTTCCGATCTAATGGGAAGGGCAAGCCGTCGGAGAGGCGACGTCGATCAGCCACGAAGGTGTCGGAGAAGCACACGAAAGGTGGAAAGTTACTTTCACAGTCAGCGTGCTCCCATTCTTATTCCGATCTCCGATCAAAATGTCGTAACTTCCGTCGCACGAGCAAGGTCGGACAACAGTGACAAAGCCGAGGAAGATGCACGATATGGAGAAATTTAACTTCACATCCCGTTTTGGCTTCCGCTCAAAATGTCGAAATTCCGACCCTGACGGTTATTCAAAATCGGAGCCGGTTTTCCAGTTCGACGGTCGAACCGGTGGTTCGACCTGTCCGAAGTTGGTTTGATGCAGAAACGGTTCTTTAGATACCCGTAACCGGCCGGCCGACCGGTTCGCGGTTCAACTGGTTGAACCAGCCGGTCCGGTCTTGTTTTAAAAGCCTTGTATATTTTTATGATTTTGTTTAATTTTATTAAGTTCTAATTGCCTTTTTTTATATGTTTAGATTTTTGAATTTTTGATGACTTAGGTTTTGTTTGGGACAGCTTTTTTTTTTTTTTTTGCTTTCTAAAATGACTTTTTAGTAGAAAACTTTCTGATTCAATATATATATATATTACGGAAATATTTGGAGTTTTTAGAGATTTCATAGAATTCTATAGATATTAAGAAAATTTTTGTAGAACTTTTATTTATAATTAGTTATAATTTTCATATTTTGAATGTGTAATAATTTAGTTGTATATATAATTTATTTTATATCATGGGGAAATTTAGAAACTTTCTTATAGGTTTTTTTTATGAATTATTATAAATATACGTCACGAGATCATGAGGAAAGGTGAAGCAATCAACGAAGAGGCACTCTTGATGATAGGTCAATGAGGAGACGATTGTCACTTGTTGACGGAACGGTTCATGGAGGTGTATTCATAATTCATTTGATTTAAGTGAATTTCAAATACACTCGATAATTTTCATTAAAATTTTTGGTCTATCTGGATTGACTGTAGTTGAACTTGATACGAAGAAAGCAATTTAACTACTCTAATTGTAAAAAACAGCATTACATAAAATAAATTTATAAAAATATGTGAAAAGCAACGAAGCAGAACAATGAGAAAGTTATCCCAAACAAATTTTGATTTTTCAAGTATTGAAGTGTGTAAAATTTCAAAACCTTTGCATATATTCTATTTTACACTTAAAATACATAAAATTAAAATAGCTCTGTAAGAAAATCAAACTTATTTTTTATGCAAAATATTTGATAATATTGTCACTTTTTTTTTTTTTTTTTTGCACTATTTCGTAAAATCCCTGCTAATAAAAATGGAACAGTGGCTGGTCTCATGCAAAGCCTGAGTTTATACCCAGGCCCATGTGGGCCCTAAGTAGGGCCCTTAGTCTTACTGGGCCACTTTTATATACTTGTAAGAAACAGCAATAACAACAAAAGAACAATTAATTTTCTTAAACCAAATTTTGTTGCTTGATAAGGATTTTAGTTAAAAAGCTAATTAAGTCTACATATAAGTAACAAAAATAAATGGTTTTGTTGTCTTAAGTAATACAAATTTTATTGTCAAATGAAGGTTGAATCAAGACTTAATTTTGTTAAATTTAGAATTGTTGGTGAATTACGTCCACTATATTGAGAATATTCACTTGAAAAGAAAATGCGAAAATAGAGTAACAAGCTATGAGATTTTCGTAAATGTGGTCAATTATAGAAAATGTGTAAAGTTATGAAAATTGAGCTCATCTTTAGACACTATTTATATATTTGGGTTAAGTTTCGAGCGTTACAAAATCATAATATATATAGTGCATGGATTTTAAGCTTACAATATTTTGAGATCATTTAGGTTTCGTTTGTGATGACTTTCTTATTGCTTCTTAAAACAACTTTCTAGTACAAAAAATAAAATATTTGACTAGAAAGTTGCTTTAAGAAGCAGTAAGAAAGCAGTCTCAAGCGAAGACTTAGTCAACCAATTAATATCTAAAGATTTTAACTTTACTTCGCATATTTGAGTTGGACTTATTTGGAGATCTATCAGATTATCTTTGGTGTTCATAGTTTAATGTCATTGTGAAGTTCAGCTCAACTAAAAATTTATTGAAGTCAAAATTTGAATGGTCCTGAATTTATTTATTTTTTAAGTAATTTAAATATAATATTAAAATTCATGTTGAATTGAATACAGATTTTAATGGTGTAATATTATTTAAACTCTCGGTAAAAATAAATGAGTTGCTTAGCCACTATTTTTCCATGTTGCTAATTCAAGCTTTTATATTATTTTATAAAATTGACTGTGAATTTATTGTGAGAAAATTAATTTATTTTAAAATTACTGAGATATTATAAATATCTTATTCTTTAAAAAAATTAAAAATATTTTTTTTTAAGTTATTACATATTAACAACTTCTCTTAGCTCAATCTCTAACTTCAAACAGTCAAATAGCCTCAGAAATGAGCAGCTTATTTTAATTAATTAAAATTTATATCATATTTCTTTAAAAAAAATTAATAAAATTTTTCCTTAATATATTCAGCTTTTATTTATACTTTTTTACACGTATGAAATCTCGCACGTGTTGACTCATTAAGTTCTACTGCTCACGCACAAAGCACGTGCCGAAGACCAGAAGCTTTGACGTTCCCGCCAATTTTTTCTAATAAAGATCCCGCTCTAGCTGTCTACTCTCCAGGTTTTAGCCCGCCCATTGGCCCATCGGGCACATGAACCACTGGGCTCACGACATCAGAGATTTCCCTTAGGCCTTCTCCAGCCATTCCGCAAACAAGCGAATGGAGAGCCTCAGACGTCCTAACCGAACTCCATTTTTGCCGACATTCAGTCGCTGATGAACACTGAGACGCTAATATTGGCGTCGCACTGTTGACTTTCACCATTTCTTTCTTTCTACTGAATTCCGTCTGAGAAAGACGCGAAAGAAACGACGATGGTTTTGGGGCAAAATGGCGTTCCACTGGAGATGAATCACGACACTTTTTGATTTTACTGCATTTTGCAGTGAAAAATGACAGTTTCAGTTGGAGATGCCCTTAGTGTTATTACATGTCTTTATTGTAAGTTCCACGTTCACTTAACGCTATATATATAATTCTAATTTTGAAATTTAATTAGAATATTTGTTTGACAAAAGAATATTTTAGGCTTTATTTTTGACAACTTTTTTTTTTACTTTCTAAAATAAATTTTTTTGAACTTTAAATTTTTATATTAGAAATTAATTTAGAAATCAATAAAAAAACTGTCTCAAGTGAAGCCTTAAATATAGAAGCTTATTTTGATGAAATATAAAGGGTCTATTTAAGATAGCTAGTTAGCTATAAACCTATAATATTAGATAAATATGATTATAAAATTATTATGAAAAAATAAATTTTTAAAAGATATTTTCTTTTTTTAAAAAAATATAATAAGTGCACTACTAAAGCTATTACTCATGAGCAACTTTAATTATAAAAAGTATGTCCCCATTAGAAAGTATTGCAGCAAAATAATAGGCATTAGCAAATGTAGTTGTGATTGTGCAGTAAGAAAGCTATTCCAAACGAATCTTAAGAATTGTTTAGGACAATTGTAGCTTTTTATAAAGTTTGTTGAAAAGTTTATATAATAAATATAATTTTTTTTCTAAAATTATTATAGAAAATAGCTTTATAACACATAAATTTGTTTAAAATAGTAGTTAAATAAATTATATTTACGATCTTAAAAGCGATAAAAATTGTCAAAATGAAACCTAAGTGAGCAATAAATAGTAATTATGAAAGCTTGGAAGTTTAGTTCAATTTGAGCTACACTTAAAAAATGAAATTACATAAATCAATATTGATTATTATAAATATAAATTAATTAGAAAAAAATCAGCTGAAAGACTCAATCTAATTCAATATATTTATTTCATTATAATTAATTTATTGAAATATTTAAATATTATTACCAAAATTCGTTTCAAGAACAACGGGACTATAAAAATAGTACTCAAAGATAATCTGAACTGTACATTAAAAAAAAAAAACAGAAAAACAAATATTTATCCCCTCGCATATTACCATATATTACTATATTGCCACTTTATCCAGCGAAAAAAAAAAAAAATTACTAAAGGTATGTTAGTAATTATGAAGAAAAACGCAGGTTTTTACGGGCAGGAAGCTCGGTCTTTTCCGTTACTATTGTGCGGACAAACGGACGGGAGAAGTCTTTTTCGCGCACGATAGGGAAGCGTACGGGCCGACAGAAAAGTCTCGGGAACTATGCATATCCCAGCCGTCAGATCTGCTACCTTCTTACACGTGGAGGTCCATGATCGTATCTCAGCTGTAAGCCAATCCCAGTTTCAGGCTTTGTAGATCAGGAGCCGTTCATCTTGGAACAGACGCTGGGAAATAAGCGATCAGAATGGCCCAATAAGAATGTTTTAACACGTGTCAATACTAATAAGGGTGGGGACTATATGAACAATAAAATATTAAGAAAATAATATAATTTTTTTGATGCGTGTCGGATGGTTGGGATCTTCATAAGGGTTTGTACGATTGAGATCAAATAAGGACATTTTAAATTATATAAAAAAAAAGATTATGACTTCTCGTTTAAGAATTAAAGAAAATATTATTTTTTAACTCTTTATGATAAATAAAGAGATTATTATGTGTGAAGATTGGACATAGAAAATCATTTGATTTTGTCTCTCTGAACAATAAAAGCGCAATGAAATGCCCTTTTATTATTCACAGAGAAAAATCAGACGGTTTCCTTTATCTAATCTTTGCACCTAATAATTTCTCATGATAAATGAGGTTAGCAACTCACCTCCAAGTGTTAGTTGAAAGTTCTATTTTTCACTTATATGTAAACAAAAGTTTATCGTTATGGTGAAAAATTATGATTAATGAATAGTGATAATTATTTCATTTATTATTGTTATTTAAGAGTTTGTTGATATAAGATGAAACGATATAGATCATTGATAGATGTTTCAGTGTTTGACGTGAGATAAATATGGTCTAAAATTTGTGGCGTTTGAAATGGGTCTTTTTTTTTTTTTTCATTTGAACATATTCTATTTTTTACTCTGACTCGATCTTTGGTCTTGCCCGTTTTGATATTTTGTTTGTGCCTTGATTTAATCTCATACATCTATCTTGGCTATACCCTTATAATGTAACTACATTTCGCATTCATATCTAATTCACATAATTTTTTGTTTTGTATCGATGGTGTGTACCGTTGTGTACCGGATGATGTGGCCCATTCTAGTTTGCCTCCGAACAGTCCAGTGTCCTCACATAATAATGAGATATCTCATTTCCATGAGTGTAATCTTTAAAAATTTAAGCTTACGAGGGTAAATTTGAGAACTGTACACATGATAGGAATGCAACCATAAAAAACTAGAAATTGTTTCTATATAATAAAATTCACATCAGAAGGCCCTTGAAAGCGGGAAATTATTGGGTCAGGTCACTGGACACAGCTTACGTTTGGTATTCACAGTACCGAGTAGCATTGAGCTCGGTACTGTGAAGTATTGAGTACCGAGCAGTACTGAGCTCGGTACTAAGCAGTATCGAGCTCGGTACTGTCTGGTACTTTTCAGTACCAAGCTCAATGCCGAGCTCAATGCAGAGTAGGAGGTGATGTGGCGCATTTTCATTGGGCTCCGAACACGTCCGGTGACATGACCCAATAATTTCTCCTTGAAGGCACCCTTAAGAAGCCTTGTTAAGAACAACCTTAGGATTTCTCCAGGGGAAGCCCTTGACTTTGATTTAATGGAACCGTCTCGAGTGCAGTTGTGAACATTCCACTAATTTAGTGGCCTTCCCTTTAACAACCTTAATGATACAAAAAAAAAGTACCACATTAAAAATAATAACTATGTGTTTTAATAAAATAATGCACGTGTTGTCGACTTTTATTGTCAACCATTCCTTAGGGCAACTCCAATGGAATGGCAAATCAGTGTTTATTGTTCTTCATTCCCTCCAACCGAGCGCTATTTTTGACTCCATTTGATCGGAGATGAATAATGCTATTTTATTTTTAATTTGAAAATAAATTATTAATTTTAAAGATTGAAGTTTAGAAATATATTATTATTAATTAAAATAATAAATTAGAAATATCTTATTTTTTTAGAAATCAATATTTTTTTACCTAATTAATTAATTTAAGTTACAACATCTAGATAAAAATTAAGATAAAATTCTCATACATAAAAGATATTGAGAAGTACAATATAATATTTATTTATTTATGACATATTAATACTCCAAATTATTTTATAAAGCAAAAAATATATATTTTTTAATTATAATATATTTAATTCAAAAATTTGATAACTAATATTTATGATTAAAAATATATAAAATGAAATATGGGAAAGAATATATTAGGAATATTTTTTTTTTGATGTTAGAAAATGGAGTTCGATTGGGGACAAATTATTATATTTTGAAATGAAAATTGAGTTTTTCGGTTGATTGATGGAGTTCATATGCTCTCAATTGATCAACAATATAGATGTCTTCCCATAAATGTAGCAATTGTCTAACATCCTCAAACCCTAAGAGATTCTATTATAATTAGAGCTAATGCTAAATATTTAAGCCCCTATAAATACCAATGCATTAAAATTATAAAGGACTTTTGGCCACTAAATACATTCATGGCCATAATAATTAATCATCTCAATCTAGATCATGCATGTTGTCTAAGATTTTGACTTCGTTTGGAATGACTTTCTTACTGCTTCTTTAAACAATTTTTTAGTATAAAATTTTTAATTTTGTACTAAAAAGCTGCTTTAAGAATCGATAAAAAAGCCGCCTCAAATAAACCTTTAGTTTGAGATAACTTTCTTATTGCTTCAAAAAACAACTTTTTAATGTAAAAAATTTTTTATGTTAAAAAATTACTTTACGAAGAAGTAAAAAAATTATCCAAAACAAATCTTACACCTCTTAGCATAGTTAGCCTGATTGTTCCTAGGGCTGTCAAAATCGGGTCACGGGTCGGGTTTGGGTCCAACCCGAAATTGACCCAACACTGTTCAATCTGACCCGAACCCGATCTGTTTTTGCAAACAGGTCAGTTTTTCGAACCCGAACCTGATTCACTTTAGGTCCGGGTCAACCCGAACCCGACCCGATACGGGTATTTTTATAATTTTTTTATTTAATTCAATTTATTTAAATCAAAATCAAATAAAAATAAGATTTACTTTAATTAATTTAAAATAAATCCAGATTAATTTAATTTGGGCAATAATGTTTATAATTTTTTAAAATATCATTTACTTATTTCATAAAAATTCATTAAAACCCTACTAAATTAATTAAAAATGTGTCAAATAGGATTGATTTCAAATTTTCGGGTCAATCCGAACCCGACCCGATTTTACAAACGTGTCAAAATCCGTACCCCGAACCCGACCCAATTCTGATTCGGGTTAACCCGTCAAGTTTTTAGGTCGGGCCAAATGTTGACATCTCTAATCGGTCCCCTACATGCTCGCTTTGCCTTAAAATTTAATTGCTATGCAATTTTTATTTTATTTTAGATCAGTGCATCGGAAGGCTCAATCAAAGATTGCAAACGAACGGCTGAGATCTATTCACACGAAAGGAGGATTAGATGGCAACGTACGGAGACCGCAACAGACCCGAAAGTAGGGATTGACCCCGTATCGCGGGAGCCGATATAGCAACCCTAGTTTCCTCTACTCCACAACGTCGACGTGCACGCTGCTCTCGGTCAAATAAGCGGACTTTTGACAAAACAAGGGTGCAGATATCCATGCACAGCCAATAAAATATCACGAGGACCCTTGTAATGTAGCGAGCGGCGCGCTCGCAGGAACTGCAGTTCCACCATACTCTACTTGCCACGTGTCATTAATTCAATGGTCCATTTTTTTTCTTTTTGTTCTCGGAGAACTTTACCGCAGATCAGGGAACAAGAGATTTGGCGCCGGTTTTTCCCACATTTGTTCTTTCTTAAATATAATTGAGAAAGTATAAATATTTACAGACTTTAATTATTAATATCCTTAACCGGAAAATCATTAATGAGTAATTAAATAGGCAATTTAACTCATAATCTCAGAAAATAATTATTATTATCATAAAATTGAAAACGATGGAGAGGCTACAAATTAAAAAAAGAGAGGAAATTTTTCAAAAATTTAGAAATGAAGACATGAAGATGAATTGATTGCTGGGGAGATTTAGCCGAATATCTTTATTTACTCTCTGTACACTGGCTGTCGACCAGCCGCCGCCGTTTCAGAGGCGGCGAGTCGCCGTTGATCAGGCCGGCGGTGGACGACTTCTGCGTGTCGCAGCTGCCGCACTGGGCGGTGTCAAGAACGCCGACAGGGCTTCGCGGCGTGGGTGGGCGGATCGGAGGCTTAGCTCGTGGTGATGGAGACCTGTCGATGAGATACTGATCCATTAGCTGGCGGCAGGCCCCCAATACATCCTGCTTCAGAAAAAAAAAATCAGCAAAAAAACATAATCATTATATTTTCCCAAAAAAAAATAATCATTATTTGTGTAGTTTAAAATTTTAAATTAAATAATATTTTAAAATAAATTCATTGTATTTGTCTTACAATAAATTTTATAATTTGACTACTTTATATGATCAATCTGAGCTTAAAAAATTATTAAGAGATCATAAGAATATTATTAAAATTTATTATAAAATTTCGATAAGAATTTTAGAAACCGTGCATTAGATCAGGGGGTTAATTATTCTGTATTCTGAATGAGATTACCTTGCTTAACCACCCACTTAAGCAGCTAAGGCAGTCGCCGTTATCGGTGGGCGTAGAATCGGAAAGTTCTGCTGCAGCGCACAGAACCGCAGCGCCGGCGACGGCCGACGGTCTGAATTTAATGAAATCTAGAACTGATTCAAAGCAATCGAAAGATAATCAAAGTGATTAATCGAAAGGAGAAAAAGGCGTAAATAATACTTGATAAGCGCGTTAAAAGAAGCAGCTTTTTACCGGGGAGTGTACTGATGATGAGATCGGCTGCGCGGGAAAAGAGGGCAGGGCGAGAAGCGCTTACGTAGGGGAGGACGACGGAAGCGAAATGAGGAAGGAAATCGAACGGCGTAATGGAGCGCATCCGCCAATGGAGCGCCGCCATGAGAACGAGCTCCATGCGTCGAATGGTTCTGGGCTCGAACAAACACCTGGGGTCAAGAATCTGGAGATCGAGAAGCAGGGGAACGTGGGTTTCTTCCATTTTCGCTGCGACGGAGATGCAAGCTACAGATAGAAGCTGTATCGGCCACCCGTTTTGCTCCTTTACTACCTGCAAGTCAAAAAGGTCAGATCTTGGAAGGTAAAGAGAAAGGAGTAAACTTTGGGCCTGAATAGATGATATACTGGAAGGGAGTTGACTGAGAGGAAGCGGTCGAGGTAGTTGACGGAGAGGTAGGCGGTTTCCGGACGGAAGCGGTAGAAATTGATTACCTGGTTGGGAGTATATCGGCTTAAAAAACTTAAAATTTTTATAATAGTTATAATTGATTTGGTAATTGTATTAGGATTTAAGTGAGAAAGTTAATGCCTTGAGGATCCAGTTGATCGAATCACGGCGAGCAGTGATGCTGTCGAGGGATCGAGAGAGATAGTCAGAACACGGTATGTGTTCTGTTTCGGCTGAGAGAAGTGCCATGAGATCGAAAGCAGCAGGTGTCCACTCGTCGCCGAAGTCATCCCCGCCGCCGTTGCCGCCAGCGTCCCAGGAATCGGCGTCCTCGGCGCAGTAAAGGCTATACGAGGTGGAGAGATCCATTGAGCGACAGAGGAGGATATGTGGAGATGGTCAGTGGCTGAACATCGGTGGTTTTGGTCTCCGGGAAACAGGGGGGTGTCTGCGACTGGCAAGGGCAACACTGAGGCCGAGTGTTCGAGAGGGCATGTAAGAAGTGAGCAGAAGAGAGAGGAAATGATCCCTCTCTTCGCACTTCTCTCTCTCTCTCTCTCTCTCTCTCGCGTCGCGCTCTTTGTCTTCTCTGTGTTTCGGCTTGCTTCCTTGGAGTAGTGAAGCTACAGCCTTTTGACGGTAGCAGGAGCGGGTCGTGGGCCGAAAGAGGAGAGACGTTCTCTCGTGCATTTATATCTCTCTAAAACTTGTATTAGCTTTTTATGATTATTTTTAATAGAGAAATAATGTTTTTTTTTAATATAATATGTAAGAAAAAAAGTTTTAAAATATTCCTATCAAGTATTTTTATAAAATAAATCTAAAATATTTAATCCTCTTCCAATAAATAGAATATAAATTTTAATTAATTTCATAGTATAATATATTAATTTTGACTCCATTATCTTAGATTAGGTGGCCATTATTGTTGAAGGTTAGTTATGTTATACATTTAAACTGTGAATCTTAAACTTAAAGTGGAAAATATTTGTTTTGTCATGATTGAAATATATTCGACATATAATAGAATTTTTTTTTTTTCAAAATTTTTTGAATATTTTTGGTATAGTTTTTTGACCAAGTCAATGATAAGAGAAATATTTAGTAAAAAAAAATAATGTGTTGGAAAAAAATTTATGGGTGTTTGGTTAGAAGACTTTATGGATTATGGTGTAAAGTATTTCAAATGTAGATGTTTTAATAATTTCGTGTTTTGTTGGATGAAAATTAAACAAAACAATGTAAGATAAATGTAATGTAAATCATTCCAGTTCATTTTGAGGTAAATTAAACTCGCTCAATTTCAAGTGAGGACAATTTACACCGCAATGAAGCTTGCTTGATCACCGGTTGTCGCTAACCTCCGCGATTGCCGACCACCACCGCTACTCGTCACCACCTCAACGGTTGCCACAAGCCACCGCCACCATCTGTGTCGGCCACCTCTAGCAGGGTCACCACCAAGTCGGCCAACCTTGCCGGCCACCACATGCCGCCAACCACCACTGCTTACGCCAACTCCCACACTAACCACCACCAATTTTTGACTTTACATTATTCATTACTTCAAACCGAATAAAAAAATATTCACTAACTTGTATTTAATTTACATTCATCCAAACAACTCAAAATGTTCTTTTTTACTCTATATTCTTTTTATGCTTGATTCCTTTTTAGCCAACCAAACAGTCTCTTAAGAAAACATTGCTAGTAAGCCTTCGAGGGTGTCCCCTTAAGGAGAAATTATTTTGTGCGGTATCCAAACATGTACAGAGGCCAATCCAGATGCACCACGTCATCTAATGCACAATGCATTTGGTGAATTGGCACGTAAGAATTAGCCTCTGGACGTATCTGGACACCACACATAATAATTTTTTCACCTTAAGATGGGTCATAAGGGCAATTTTTTAGAGAGCCCTACTAGAGAAGATTAGCCTCATTCAAAAAAGAGGTTAACTATCACACATTTTAAGGTCTACAAATATTTCTATTAAGGCAATGGGCACAAAAAATGTTTCTTGAGTTATTAAACTACATGAAATTTTTTGTTAAGTTTTATATTAAATTGTTGAAAAAATATCCTAAAATTATCAAGCTATTGGCCCTTACTAATAAGCTTAATCTATTTAAATATGAAGATTAAGATGTTTGAACCAACTTGACCAATTTGATTCACTCCTCTAATAAAATTCTTATTGAATTATTTGAAGCAAGCTTAGGATTCATTTTGGACAACTTTCTTACTGCTTAATAAAGCATCTTTTTAGTATAATTTTTTTTTAAACTTAAAAATTTTTGTACTAAAAAACTACTTTAAAAATCAGTAAAAAACATGTTCCAAATAAAACATTAGTTTCATATACACACAACAAAAGTTAGATAATGTTTGAGCATGTAAAATTAACTGTCAAGCTTCTTAAATGATCATCCAAATTAGATCATTGGCTCCAGAACAAGAGCTTCATAATAATTTGAAATTTTTTCATGTGAGAACTAATGGATATGATGATATCAAATGATTTTGAGATCAAAATTTATTCAATTGTTATATCATAAAGGAAATCAAATGTTTAATAATAAGTACAAGATCAAATGATTCGATATGTGCCATACAACAAAAATCTTATAAACTTTTGGTTGAATTTATTAAAATTTTATTCTCAAAATGATATAAATAATCCTCCATTCTTCGCGTAATTAGGATGTAGACTTCAGGGAAGAGAGAACTTAAATATGAAATTTATAGAGCTCTATCTAACGTTTGATATTAATGATCACCGCTAGCCCTTTTGCCGTAACCAAACCATTGTTGTCCAATTGTCTATATCTGGCCATCTTTGCATGCCTGTTACAATACATTAATTTTTAAACTAGAAAGCTGTTTTAAGAAACAATAAAAAAGAAGTACCAAATAAAGCCTTACAGCTTTCTCACTGTTTTCTTAAACAACTTTCTAGCATAAAAATTTTCAGTTAAATAAATTTTGTACTAGAAATCTACTCTAAAAAGTAATAAGAAAGCCATCCCAAACAAAACCTTAGACACAATCCCTTATGAAACTATAATTTGGAGCTAGACATGATCCCCTCCTAAAAACCTAAGTATAATAAAACATTTGAAAGGCCCAACATTGCCCTTAAAAGATTGTATAATTTATAATAATATAAGGTTTAGGCTCCATTTGGAATGAATTTTTTACTGCTTTGTAAAGCAGCTTTATAGTACAAAAATTTCTTGAAATAGAAAATTTTTATTAAAAATCTTCTTTACATATTATTAAAAAAAGACACCTTAAATGAAGCCTTAGGATCAATTAATAATACTCTTTTCTCAGCATTAGATGCCATTTTAAGAAATATTTCTTTGTTGGCTATATGTTGAACATAAGAAGGAAAATAAAAAATAAAAAATAATCAATTTGGTGTTCTTTTTTTTGTTATATATATATATATATATATATATATATATATATATATATATATATATATATATATATATATATATATATATATATATAATATTCCAGCTCATTGTAATCAATGTTACATTCTTAAATCATAAAATTTGAAGTAAGCCCACAGTGACTGTTCATTAATAAATTTGGAATTCATGAAAATAATAAGGTTTTTAAAAATTTTTCAAGATTTTGATTTTGATCTTATCGTGAAATATTCTATTTTAATAATTATGGCATAATTAATCATCATGATTTTAGTTATTTTTTATTAAAATTTCCTTAAAAATAAGTATTATTTAAAATTTAAAATTTTTATTGAAATTCTAAAATAGAACTTCAAATTGTATTATTCTGAGCTTTGGCCAAAACTCTCTAATTCAACTTAAACACGAAATATTATTAATTTTTAATGAGTTTAATTAATATTTTTCTTACCTCAAAATCAAGCAGCCTAAGAAATATTTATAATTTCTTCTATTTATGAAATTCATTTTCTTGATTTATGTATTTTATGAAAAAAAATAAATTTAATTTCATAATAATAAAACACAATCATTAACTCACATTTATTTAATTATTTTTTATTAAAACATTATGGCTAAAATTTCAATCATACAACCAAAAGCCTCAATTTATGAGAAAAAAATATATTAAATAAAAGTTATCATCAAATATTCTATTTTAATAACAAATTAATATTCAACCATACATCTTAAAATGTGATTAATTTAAAATTTTTAGTAACAATTAAAATCTCTTGTTGCTAATCAAGAGACATCCATTAGTGCCAAAATGTGCTAGCTAGCTAGATGCATAATGTACATAGCCATCATAAGGCTAAAATTGTAATGCTTGCAAAGTTATACAAAAGCCAACAAAATAGTTAATTTAGCTTAATACTGATTTAATTAAGGTTTAATTCAACATAATGATGTATTTTATTACTGTAATTAAGGGTTGCAAAGTGGCCTCAAGAACAAGACAACATTTTTTAATGAGGTCTGCATTTATCCATGTGCAATTGTACTAGAGGGATACAACCAAAATGGTTTATTGCTTCCAATATCATCAAGTGTTTAGCCTTAGGTGGATTAAAGCTACTCTTTTATTAAACCACTAAATGTATCAATTTTTCATCTTATGTTGCTATAATAGGGCACCTATGATAGTTTTGAATTGGATTGATTTTGACATAAATTTGTCACACAATTAGATTGATTTGAGATATAGTTCAAATGCAAATTATGATCAAATTTAATCGTGTAATTAAATCAAATTTTTAATCAACCGGAATCAGAGAGAAATATAAGAGATTAGTACGTGCAGTCACCAGACCGTTTGAAGACCAATCAGGACGCGTCATGTCACCTGATACACAACAACGGTACACAACATATTGGTGAGTCCTGATTGGCCTCTGGATAGCGTCTACTGACCGCACGTAATAATTTGGGAGAAATAGATGGGACTCCTTTGGCTTATAGTATTATTGTCAAAATCATGATCCAACAATTCTGATTCCAAAATAACACATTGATATATATATCATATGAAGTATATATATCATATCATTTATATCAGATCAATATATAACAATTCAAATTTTGATATAACAATTTCTAACAAGCGAGTCTATATTTTATCGAAGAGCTGAGTAAAATCAATCATACTTTTCCTTAGTATGACTAGATCAAAACCCTAATTTGTATCCCCCTTTGGAAGCATCACCAACATATATGATCATTATGGTAAGGTAATTAAGGAGGCTATCATGAGTCCCTCTAATCTTCATATTGGTAACATAATTCTTATTAGATAAAGTGATTGGTTTCAATGGACTTTTGGAATTGATAGGACAATGCATTGATGGGGCCCATGGGTCATGGGCCTACTAGTCCTAGCAGAGCAGAGCAGACCTTTTTTGCATGGCCTATAGAGTTCTCAAATGGTAGCATCTTTTTCACTTTCTGTCTTCTCTTACTTTCTTTTATCTAATAAGATGTCAAACACTAAAATTTATACATCATGACTCCATATTATGCCCTCTTTTGGGTGGTCGGTTTCTTGGACTCCATAGTAGCTTGTAAAAGCCATGGAGAAGTAGCTCAGTAGCCTTCATTGCTAACTTTCACTTTATCACTTCCATTCAAATGCATTTGTCAACTTATTGCATTTAATTTATTTAAAAAATAAGAATAATAATAATACAAGTAGTAGATTCTCGTCGGGCTGTATGGTTCGTTTCGCTTAGCGGTAGTTATGAGGCGTAAACGAATCGAGTCGAGCTTGATTCAGTCCTCACCTGAGCTTGATTGTATAATGGAGTTCAAGCACGAGCTTACTTCTATGAGTTTATAAGAGAGAAAATGAATACGACTCAAGAATTAGACAATGTAAGACTTTATATAAGAATGCGAGATATAGTTTTTAAATACTTTTAATTGCTCTATACTTGAAACACTTGACTTCTAACATATTTTTACGTGTATTTTATATCAATATTTTTTAAATGAATCGGCTGGTGAGATAATGAGTTAGGTTGAGACTAGCTTAAGCTTAACTAATTAGTTCATCGAGTTCGGATCATGAGCCATTTATCGGGCCGAGCTCGAGCTGATTCACGTGTCAGCTTGACTCACTTACTCCCCTCCTAGTTATTTTTGCCTATAAAAATTATTGTTATAGGTGTTATGAGTAAAGTAAAATTTCAAAAAGAATTATATAACTGTTTTACTTTTGAAAATTCAAATGTATTATTATTTTAATTTATGAATGATACTTATAATATTAAAAAATTTTGTTACAAATATACTTTAGGGTTTTTTATGGTAGAGTTTCACTGTAGTTTGTTCATTTCTCTAAAGTTAAAAAGGTAAAAATTATGTAATCTCATCCACTATAGGATATAAAAAAATGATAAAGTGAATAAATAATATTATTTAAGTGAATGTGAGTAAAGCTTATTCAAGATAAAATAATAGGAAAAATTCTCAAGTGATTTGGACATAAACAATACAAGAAAGAGATAATGCCAATATTATAAAAAGATTTGGAATAATTTATTTTTTAAAAAAAGTTATAAAAAATTTTTCTGCTAAAAAAATTTCTAATTCAAAATATTTTTGTACTAAAAAATTATTTTAAAAAGCAGTAAGAAAGCTGTTCTAAACAAAACTCGATCTAAACAAAAATAATTATTGACATAAATAGCCAATGATAAGATCTGCACTCTTTTTATTGAGCTAATCTAGCTAAATTAACATAATTCTGCACTCTTTTCATTGATTATGCATTAAAACTTATTAGAACTGGCTTTGCAAGGATGAAATGGCCCCAAACTGGATATATTTTAGACTAAGGTTTTGTTTGGGTCGGCTTTCTTACTGCTTCTTAAAGCAGTTTTTAGTAATAAAAAAGCCATCCCAAACGAAGCCTAAATGTTCAATTTCTAATATTATGATAGCATCAGAAACATGCTGAACAATTTCAAACTAAATCAAGAATAAACTTCAGTGCAACAGATAGTGAGAATCTATGTTGCACCAATACACCTATTTATGAAGGCGTGCTGTATACGATACACCGATACACAGATACGCCTCCGATACTCCACTGATACGTATCGGATACGCCAAAACCGTATCCAATTAAAATACTATTTAATTTCAAAAGGGCACACGTATCCGATACGCTTGTCCGTTGAAAAACAAAAAGAAATCCGAAGAAAAAGACGTGTCGTATTTACTTCCGCGGTTGCGAGCAAGATTCTCTCATTTCTGAGATGGATTTGAGTCTCTTGATGATATGAAAATATTAAAAATTACTGATTTTTCACTTGATGAGCTTGAATTAGATGCTATAATATTTATTAAAGATGATATAGAAGTTCAAACCAATGAAGAAGATAATCATATCATTCATTCTATTGAATAGTTGAAACTCCATTTGCTAGATAATTTATACTAGACATTTAATGCTTACTTATATTTTGATATTATAAGCTACAAGGCTACAAATGATGTTGTTTTCATTTTTTTTGTTCAAATATTATGCTTTGATTGATTTCTTAATTTTTATGTATGATTATAAATATAATGGTGTGTCCGCGTCATACCCGTATCCTGTAATTTTTAAGAATTGACGTATCCCGTATCCGTATCGTGTCGTATCCGTGTCGCCGTATCCGTATCGGTGCAACATAGGTGAGAACTTAATATTTACACAAGCAACCATGAAAGGATTAAGCATTGAAGCGTAATAATATAGTTAACAAAGGAAAGCACGTCATGCAATATATAGATGGAAGGCAAAGCAGCATTACAAACTATCAGCTAAGTAAATTACTCATGCCAATAACTCTTTGGTTTTCATATATAAGAAAAGCAATGAATTGCAAAACCAAACATGGTGATTCTGAACGCAAAACCAAACATGTTCATTCACATTGATGTTGGAGATGCAACAAACATTAGAGATTCTACTCATTGTGATTCAAAAGAGAAGCTAACTTCTACTTATTTCTTCTCATGCATGCTGCTTTCTTACGGCTTATTTGGGTCGACTTTCTTATTGCTTTCTAAAACAATTTTCTAGCATAAAAATTTTTCGTTCAAAAAATTTTTGTACTAAAAAACTGATTTAAAAAGCAGTAAGAAAGCCGTCAAAAATGAAGCCTAAATTTACAAACAGATAGTCTATCAAGAAATAATTCATGAAATCATGTCTAAGTTTAGCCCATTCATCCAGCTAATGGGCATGAACAGAATTTAGTTCTGTTGCGGTCTGAAAGATTCGTGGCGGTAGAGTGAGTAAACTTTTTGTCTTAGCGATGCACGAATATCCAACACACAAACAGAAAGAGGGAAGTAGAACACCAAATCTTTTTTTACGTGGAAAGCCCGAAGAGGGAAAAACCACGGGGCCTTGCCCAGGTGAAAATATTCCACTAAACTTGAGTGAATTACAAGGGTTGACCCGTCCCTCGATTTAGAGGTGGTCGAATTACAGTGATTTGGAGAGACGGTCAAAGGTTTGGAGATGGTCGTACGGATGTCCGGCAGGCGGCCGGGCGGTGGTCCGGCGGCAGGCGGCGGCCGGCGGTGGTCCGACTGCAGGCAGCGGCCGGTGGTGGTCCGGCAGCGGACGGCGGTAGTCCGGTGATAGGTGGCGGCGGTCCGGCGGCAGGCGGCAGCAGGGCAGTGGTCCGGCGACAGGCGGCTGCTGGTGGTCCGGCGATAGGCGGCGGTCCCGGGGCGGTGGTCCGACGACAGGTGGTGGCGAAGGGCGGTGGTCCGGCGACAGGCGGCGGCCGGGCGGTGGTCCGGTGGCAGGAAGTGGCTAGGCGGTAGTCCGGCGAGAGGCGGCGGCGGTCCAACGACAGGCGGCGGCAGGAGGCGACCGGGGGGTGGTGGTGCGGCGGCAGGCGGCGGCCGGGCGGTGGTCCGGGGTCAGGAAGGCGGCTAGGCGGTGGTCCGGCGACAGGCGGCGACCGGGCGGTGGTCCGGCGACAAGCGGCAGGCGGCGGCCCGGCGGTGGTCCGGCGGCCGGCGGCGGTGGTGCTAGAGCTCTTGAAGCTTCAGAGCTCTCTTCAATCTCAAGCCAAAGGTCCCCCTCATGTAGAGAGTGGGGGTCTATTTATAGATTTTCATGAGTGGCGCATCCCGTAAATCTAGAGAAGATCCGGGGCAGGTTCAGAGTGCTCCATCGGATGGCTCGTATTGATTCCCCCGATCGTAGAGAGTTTTTTAACTGTTTAAGTGCCTTAACAGTGTCGGAATTCAGAGATCTTGGGCTCGTTGGATTCGTCTCGCCGAGACGCTCGATTTGACTATAAGCATGTCATATTTGGATATCATTTCATTATCCAAATAATGCTTTAACCCTTCCAAATGTGGTCCGGGCCCTCGATTTGGACCCATTTGGGCTTTGGTTGGACCAATTTCGGTGTTGTTCGGTTCATCCCTTTGAGATGTTCAATTTGATTGTAAGTTTGCTGAAAAATTCCCATTTGAATATGCCTCGAGATTCGTGCTTGATCAAGGCAATTTTTTAGGACGTATCAATTTCCCCCCTATTTTTGGATGTTGAAATTTACAATCCAAAAATATATTCATGATTCTAGCTTTCTGCAAAATTAAAGCAATAATCAGAGCAAAAAGTCAAACAAAAGCTACTCAAAAAATTTTTTGAATAGCTCAAAACTTATCCTTTGAGGTTCGAAATTAGCAAAATGTAGTTTGGAGTACACAAAATTTATTGGCTCGACTCAAAAAGTTGTCCAAACCATTTTTTCATTTCAGGACAAAATTATGTTTAAAAATATAATATAACATAATATATATATATATATATAAAACTTTAAACGTTATATATATATTTCTGTTATATATATATATATATATATATATATATATAACAGAAATATATATAACGTTTAAAGTTTTATTATTATTATAATATATAAATATATTTAAAAAGATCACATACCTCATGAAGGAGAGGTGGCTACTGTAGCCGCCTCAATGAGGCGGTGAATTTTTTTTTTTTTTTTTTAAATTTTATTATATTTCCTTTCTTAAATCATTAAAAAAGGAAAATAAATTTTCTTTGTCGAAAAATTTCGAAAATATTTTTTAAAAATCCTTAAAAATTCAGAATCTTTTTTCTGAATGGAAATAATTAATTTCCTAAATATTTATTTTATTTTTGAAAGAATTGCTCATAATTTATTTCCTATTTGATTTTTTCAATAATAGAAAAATATTTAATTTTTGGGCATAAAGAAAATTCCGAAAATTAATTAAAAATTCAGAAATTTGGCCCTCAAACCTCCTTCGAAAAATTATAAATACCCCCCAAGGGGTTAGGGAGAAGGCACCACCTCTCTTTAGCCGGTTCCAAAATTTCTCTTACGAAGTTAAGAGAAGTCGGACTAGCAAAAATAAAAATTTTTGGGTGGCGGCGATCAAGGCCCGGTACTCTTACGCAGGCTCCAGTTTACTCCCACTGGGGGAAAAACTGTCCGGCAAGAGTCTAAATACCGGAGGAGGCGATCAAGGCCCGGTACTCTTACGCAGGCTCCAGTTCACTCCCACTGGGGGAAAAACTGTCCGGCAAGAGTCTAAATACCGGAGGAGGCGATCAAGGCCCGGTACTCTTACGCAGGCTCCAGTTCACTCCCACTGGGGGAAAAACTGTCCGGCAAGAGTCTAAATACCGGAGGAGGCGATCAAGGCCCGATACTCTTACGCAGGCTCCAGTTCACTCCCACTAGGGGAAAAACTGTCCGGCAAGAGTCTAAATACCGGAGGAGGCGATCAAGGCCCGGTACTCTTACGCAGGCTCCAGTTCACTCCCATTGGGGGAAAAACTGTCCGGCAAGAGTCTAAATACCGGAGGAGGCGATCAAGGCCCGGTACTCTTACGCAGGCTCCAGTTCACTCCCATTGGGGGAAAAACTGTCCGGCAAGAGTCTAAATACTGGAGGCGGCGATCAAGGCCCGGTACTCTTACGCAGGCTCCAGTTCACTCCCATTGGGGGAAAAACTGTCCGGCAAGAGTCTAAATACCGGAGGAGGCAATCAAGGCCCGGTACTCTTACGCAGGCTCCAGTTCACTCCCATTGGGGGAAAAACTGTCCGGCAAGAATCTAAATACCGGAGGAGGTGATCAAGGCCCAGTTGGTGTAGTTTTCCTTTCAACTTCTAGTGAGAAGAAATGTACATATGAATATGTATCTATGTAACTCCATTGATACTGAATAAGAAGTTGAGAACTTGTCCTTCGGAGCAAGCTGAATTGCGATTGCATCTTTAAGACATGCTTTAACATTTTGCCCCCCCATATTTTTGTGAGGAAATTTTAAACTACTGAACTCTTTGTATAAGTGATAAATTTTTCCTTTGAGTCTTTATAGAGAGAATATTGTTCACTCAAAATATTGTTCGGTGATGTTGAACTTTGTAAAAGGGCTCGAGAGAATCCACTAAAGATGCGAGACCTATCCGAGGTTGTATGTCGGAGCCTTTGCTCGATGACGTTAACCTGTGTGGAAGAAGTCGAGAGAATCCATCAAGGATGTAAGACCTATCCGAGGTTGTATGTCGGAGTCCTGCTCGACGACGTTAACCTGTGTGGAAGAAGTCGAGAGAATCCACCAAGAATGTAAGACCTATCCGAGATTGTATGTTGGAGCCCTGCTCGACGACGTTAACTTGTGTGGAAGAGGTCGAGAGAATCCACCAAGGATGTAAGACCTATCCGAGGTTGTATGTCGGAGCCCTGCTCGACGACGTTAACCTGTGTGGAAGAGGTCGAGAGAATCCACCAAGGATGTAAGACCTATCCGAGGTTGTATGTCGGAGCCCTGCTCGACGACGTTAACCTGTGTGGATGAGGTCAGGAGAATCCACCAAGGATGTAAGACCTATCCAAGGTTGTATGTCAGAGCACTGCTCGACGACGTTAACCTGTATGGATGAGGTCAGGATCAAATCCCCCTGGGATTGATCGTCCGGTGATTGAGATACAATATGGATTGTGTATTTCTCGAATCAAGGAGAAAGAGTTTGAGAAGTTTTTTCTTATCTTTTATAAGAAGAAAAATCATACCACAACAACATGAACATTCTATTACGGCATTACGTAAGATATTACAATAGTTCCCTAGTACAACTTACAAATTACAAATTACTCAACACACAAGATCTACGTACGGTGACAATACAACGACATTTAACTTGGAAGAAGATATTAGAGATATCAAAGTGACGATCTACTCAACATAAAAGCGACAATAAGACAAGTAATATTTGATAATACACGAAGTGCGTGATCATTCAATCTCTCCAATCATTTGAATAGTATTCAATGGTTGTCTTTGTTGTTGACTTTGCCCCCCAGCGGGACGAGCTTCCTCTATGGTAGGTGAATCTTGAATAAATTGTCGAAGGTAGCCTTGGCGGATAAGCCTTTCAATCTCGTCCTTGAGTTGCTTGCAGGCTTCAGTAGTGTGACCACGGCTACGATGAAAGTGACAGTACTGATCTGAATTTCCTGTGTTCGACTTTAAAAGGTTTGGCCATTTTATCGTATCTTGATCTCGAATGGCCATCAATACATTTGCTCGAGACGTATTGAGTGGGGTGTACTCCTTTTACTCCCTCCTGTCGGGGTTCCCATCGTGGTGACGAAGACCCATGAGGTAGATTATTCTTCCCATGCTTTTTCTGTTGTGAGAAAGAATTATCCATCCCAAGTGCACCTTTGCGCTTCCCACTGATTTGCTCAAACTGCTTCCTGTGAGCATTTATAGCTTCATCTGCAGAGATTTGTGCCTCCACGCGATGGATCAATTCAGTGTATGAATGGACGGTGTCTCGCATAAGGGCCGAATAGAAGGGGCCAGGACGAAGACCTCCAAGAAAGACCCCTATGAGTAATTCAGGGTCTACTCCTGGAATCTGTCGTGCTTCAGTGGAAAATCGTTGAAAATACTCCTTTAATGATTCTCCCTCATTTTGGCGGATCCCGGAGATGTGGGAAGAATCCTTAGCAATTCTTCGATTGGCCACAAATTGTTCGACGAATACTTTGGCCAATTTGTCAAAAGAGGGGATCGTTCCAGGTAGAAGTGAATAGAACCACGTTCGGGCCTGTCTTTTAAGGGTGGCGGGAAAGACCTGGCAAAGGAGTGCATCCGATGCTCGTTGAATATGCATGATGGTTCTGTAATAGTCGATATGCTCATATGGGTCGGTTGTCCCGTCGTAGAGGTGATGACTCCTGGAAGTTCCTCTGTCGGAGAGCTCGCCTCACATCTACTCGGGGGAACTCTTCCCGTACCAATCTTCGCAGTTCGTGACGTAGAGCATTGTGAGAAAGTTCAGCAAGGTGCGGTTGGGCAGAGCCTTCTAGGAGATCAGGAAGAATGTGAGGCTGTCGAGTTGAGGGAGGAGGATGTGTTGAACTTGCTGTATCGGCGAGTTCGTTATCCTGTCGTGACTGAGGATGTCTCCCAGGTGGAGGAAGATGAATTTCTGCTCGAAGATGTTCGAATTGAACATCTTCAACCCGTGGTTGATCCTGAGGGGGAAGAATTTCCTCTCGTTGTGCCAATGTTGGTTGTCGATTCTCTCGCAGGAGTTGAAGGATCTCATTTTGAGATTCTTCCATCTTGCGGATTCTCTCTTCTAAAGAAGGTCCCGAGGTCCCTTCTCCGACAGCATTCTGCCCCCTAGGATGAAAAGAGGCAGACATCGGGCGTCTGTGATTTGCAGATAGATTTCTGGATTGGTGGGAGTTCGAGCGAGAAGCTCCAATGATGCGACTGCTATGCCTGTTGACCATTGTAGTGATACTTAAAGTTGTGTGATAGTGTTTCCCACAGACGGCGCCAAACTGTTGCGGTCTGAAAGATTCGTGGCGGTAGAGTGAGTAAACTTTTTGTCTTAGCGATGCACGAATATCCAACACACAAACAGAAAGAGGGAAGTAGAACACCAAATCTTTTTTTACGTGGAAAGCCCGAAGAGGGAAAAATCACGGGGCCTTGCCCAGGTGAAAATATTCCACTAAACTTGAGTGAATTACAAGGGTCGACCCGTCCCTCGATTTAGAGGTGGTCGAATTACAGTGATTTGGAGAGACGGTCAAAGGTTTGGAGATGGTCGTACGGATGTCCGGCAGGCGGCCGGGCGCTGGTCCGGCGGCAGGCGGCGGCCGGCGGTGGTCCGACTGCAGGCAGCGGCCGGTGGTGGTCCGGCGGCGGACGGCGGTAGTCCGGTGATAGGTGGTGGGCGGTCCGGCGGCAGGCGGCAGCCGGGCAGTGGTCCGGCGACAGGCGGCGGCTGGTGGTCCGGCGATAGGCGGCGGCCGGGCGGTGGTCCGACGACAGGCGGTGGCCGGGCGGTGGTCCGGCGACAGGCGGCGGCTGGGCGGTGGTCCGGTGGAAGGAAGCGGCTAGGCGGTAGTCCGGCGAGAGGCGGCGGCGGTCCAACGACAAGCGGCGGCAGGAGGCGACCGGGCGCGGTGGTGCGGCGGCGGCAGGCGGCGGCCGGGCGGTGGTCCGGCGGCAGGAAGCGGCTAGGCGGTGGTCCGGCGACAGGCGGCGACCGGGCGGTGGTCCGGCGACAAGCGGCAGGCGGCGGCCCGGCGGTGGTCCGGCGGCCGGCGGCGGTGGTGCTAGAGCTCTTGAAGCTTCAGAGCTCTCTTCAATCTCAAGCCAAAGGTCCCCCTCATGTAGAGAGTGGGGGTCTATTTATAAATTTTCATGAGTGGCGCATCCCGTAAATCTAGAGAAGATCCGGGGCAGGTTCAGAGTGCTCCATCGGATGGCTCGTATTGATTCCCCCGATCGTAGAGAGTTTTTTAACTGTTTAAGTGCCTTAACAGTGTCGGAATTCAGAGATCTTGGGTTCGTTGGATTCGTCTCGCCGAGACGCTCGATTTGACTATAAGCATGTCATATTTGGATATCATTTCATTATCCAAATAATGCTTTAACCCTTCCAAATGTGGTCCGGGCCCTCGATTTGGACCCATTTGGGCTTTGGTTGGACCAATTTCGGTGTTGTTCGGTTCATCCCTTTGAGATGTTCAATTTGATTGTAAGTTTGCTGAAAAATTCCCATTTGAATATGCCTCGAGATTCGTGCTTGATCAAGGCAATTTTTTAGGACGTATCAAGTTCTATTTGTTAAATTACTCCAACTTTTTATTGTCTACAGCATTAAGAATATTATGTATTTTTTGTTACTGTAAAAACATCTTAATAATCACTAATTTGAGCTTTAGTAGTCTATTTATCTAAGCAAAATATAACCGATACAAAAAACTCAAGTAACTCAATCATTATATGCAACGATAAAACAGAGCATGGCTATCATCTTCTTATGAGCTCAAAGTTAAAGAGAACAATCAAGCATCAGCTAGGCCGTGTAAAAGCAATCAAATTGAGTGAAAATAAAGGGATGAAGACCTCAGCTATGTGAGGCAAAGCAGTGAAGGAATACTACAGTTATATGCGGTAAACAATTAAGGAAACTTTTCGAAGTTCTGATCGATCTTTTAAAGCTTTCAATCACATGTGAATATACATCACATTCAATGTAAAGATTAGTATACCAAATAAATTTCTGGTTTGATAAATGGAGGGCACTTGTATGTGTTTTCAAGTTTGTACTCACCGATTCAATAAAACCAGTGCAGGAATTATCTTTGTTGTCTTGCCTTCTCTCTCTTTTCAAGCATTCTGTCCTTCGGGGAAATACTGAAACTAAACGTTTTCATGGTATCAGAGCTGAGATTCCATGTTCATTGCTGAGATTCCATGTTCATTGCTGCTTTCTTCCACTCCAGTGATATCACCATGACGTTCCTTCTCCATATTGTTAGTTTTGTGTGGAATATGATTGTGTTGATTAATTGGGTTGTACTGTTGCTTCGAAGTTCGGACCTCGAGTCAATTTCTCTAGCTCGTTGAGGGTGCAGGTGATCCTCCTCTTGCTTGGGTTGGGGCGCTCTGCACCTGAATTTTATTTCTAACAATGCCCCGATGCTATATATCAGAGTGCCCCAGCGCTGCATACTCGAGTGCCCCGGCGTTGTGTTCCTAAACGCTATAGCGTTGCAAAGTTTGCTAGGAAAAATAACATATAGTAGAGCGCCCCAGCACTATGGGGTGCTGTAGCGCTGCAAATTATAACGCCGCAACATCAGTGAACAGATCGGGATCATATGTCTAAGGGTCGTAGAGCTCCAAACTGACACCACAATGCTTCAAGGTGGATTGAATAGTTTTCTTTATGGTTTTTCTCAAGGGTGGTGTCCCTTGATGTTATTAACTTGTCTTTCTCCTATGTTTAGAGTGTGAAAACGGTGCAAAAAGAAGAGAGAAACAAGGAGAGACTGAGAGAGAAGAGAGATCTATACTTATTTCTTCCAATTTTTATAGTGGATTTCATGGTGTAGTGTGGCTCCATATTTTTTCCTCGATTTTAAGTTTTTTCGCGTTAAATCCTAGTATCCTTTACTTTCCACTGCTCTTCTATTTTTCTTGTTTGTTTTGTTGCGTTGCGTTGTACTTCCATCCCCAACACATATGCCTTCATTAGTTGGGATAAATAGGCTTCCTCATTCGAGAGGAGGATCTTCTCTCCCAAATCTTAGACACCGTTAGGATCTCTCACAAAAGAAAACTACAACACTCAAGAGAACATTCCGCATAAGAAAAAAAAAAAAAAAAAACCTACTATGGACTTAAATAGGCTTCCTCCCTCCCTCCTAAATCAGCTCCCTTCCTAATATATATCACTCATTAATTTGAAAATAATTCAATTAGGAAATGATCTCATTCGGAAATGATTTATTAATTCAGCCCCCTTCCTAATATATCTCCCTCAATTTGAAAATAATTCAACTAGTAAAGGATCTCATTAAGAAAGGTTTTCCTGATTGATTTCCTCCTGATATAATGTATAAATTCCCTGCTAGGCCCCACCCGTTAACCTCGTTTCTTGCCATATCTAGCCCTCTCATATCACAAACCAACAATAATTCAAAATTTGAATTCTAGAAAATGGAATTTCACATCATAAGTCTTGCCACTATACCCTTCAACAGAAAATCATTGATGAAAGAACATATAGGCACATCAATGAAATTAGATTTAAAATGTTACATCTTGCCAAAGTACCTTTATACCTCTGGATTGAAGCTTTTCCATCACATACAAAAAAACCACTCCTTTTAAATGTCTTTACTTAAAAAAACCAAACTACAATATGATGAGGCTCTGTGGCTTGGATCTATATGTTCTAATACCTCAAAACCAAAGAAACAAACTAGATACAAAGTCCAAGAAATGCTTTGTCATCAGCTCCAAAGAAGATTACATTAGACAGTTCTGTTTTGATAAATAAAATAGAAAAGTCTTCATATCAAGACATGTTTTTGATGAAGCATCTTTGCTCAAACCAGGAGTATCAATTGCACCTTTTGGTAATGAAACTTCACCTGAAACTGATTGCTTTAACCAAAGTAATGATACCGCATTACTTCCCTCTGCCTCCGATCATTCCTCCCTCGAATCATGGTTACAGCAAGGAGAAAAAACAGAAGCAAATTATCTACTGTACACACATAATTCATGTCACAAGAACGGAGGCAAAACAGGCTATTCCTAAGGGAGAATCAAGTTCAAAAATTGTTGAAGCTACTGAAATCATGGAGAATCCTTCAAGAACTTAACTATCCAAACTAGAAGACTCTTACATGTTCAAGATGGCATCCAAAGCAACGGATCCAGTGCGGAAATACAAGAACAAACCATCAGATGCAACGTCAGAATCAAATTTCCAACGAAAAGGCATACGAACTATGAAAGTTTTAATATAAATTAAAGCCAACAAGGAAAAGAAAAGAGAAATTATTCAACGATCTGCCAACAAAAATGTGAATGGTTGCAAGTGGGTCTATTAGTTATAACAGAAATCAGATGGAAATATTCAAAGCAATGATTGTGGCCAATGGGTATACTCAACAACATGGAATGAACTATGATTAAATTTTTAGCCCGTTGGGGAAGATCATTACAGTAAGAATTGTTTCATCTAGTTGACATTCCTCTTGATTGGTCAAAAAATCTACTGGATTCACAAAATGATTTCAAGAACTTTAAGATGTTCATTTAGAGCAACCAACTGGGAATCATGAAACTAATATAAAGAATATGCTTGGAAATGGAAGAGGTCGATATATGATTTGAAATAAGTCTCTTTAGTTTGTTTTAAAGTTTCCAAAAGCACTACAAAGTTTTGGTTTAAAAAGAGAGTATCATAAAATTACTCCTCTTCATTAATAAAAAAGAAGAAATCATCATCGTCGTCTTTTTATATGTTGATGGCATCATCCCTCTTGGAGACTAATATTAAGTGGCATCAAGAATTTACTAAATTAAAACAAATCAAAATCAAAGATTTGGGATACTTATAATACTTTCTTGCAACATAATTTGACAGAAATCAACAGAAATTGAAAATGCCACCAAAAAATATGCTTTTGATATTTTTAAGAAATACAAAATGCAAAACTACAAGTCAGCAGCAATAATAAAAAACTAAATAAATATTATTTAAATCTAATAAATAAATATCATTTCTAACATTTTCTAACCAAATCTTTTTAGGTCTGCCTCTATCTTTCTTAACATAAGTCAAATCTAGGATATCGGTGTGTTTCTTAAAAATCCAAAAGCATTAAAAAGTTGCAGGTTATAAGATGAGGAACAAATTAATATATTCTCTATCATTAAGAAATTTGATATATTCCATCTGATAGATGTTGGTGTCGTTCTAAGATGATGGTGTAGAGAGCTATCATGTTAGAGAATGAGCAACGGATGATCAAAAAGAGTTAACTGCAAACCTGACCTGAAGCTCCTGAACTGTAAACAAAAGATCAAACAACGCCCACAGGATTCTTTTTAATCATTCTGATGCATGAACAGTAAGAACAATAAATAAAAAAAGCTACAAAATTTCGATGGGAATGCCAGAAATTCAATAACATAATTGATCACCATACAATCATCGATGAAGTAGATGATTCAACTCTATTTACACATTAGCGCAACTTTATTTCGCCTGAGTAATAAAATCAATTTTTTTTAGTTTCCTCATCCATATTTTCAACTGAAAGCTTCAACGTTGTTCATCATTCTACAAACAAAACTAAGTTTCAGTTATTCTGACCTAACTCTTACTAGAGCAACAGGACAAGATACCCAGTATTTAAGTTTGCTGTTACGTGTTATGTAGCTGGGTGCGTGTGTTGCTTAGCATGGGTCACATTCTTTTATAAATAGGCTTGTATACTCTTGTACTGTGATATAATAAAGATTTCTCTGTTTAGTCTTCTTCTTCTCTTTGCATCTTTCTTGTTCTTGGCTGCTGTGCATCTTCTTCAACTCAGCTGTATGTAAACTAAAATGAGACCAATGCCAAATCGCATAAAAGAAACAATAAAAATAGATTCATTACCCGGATGAAGGCTTTCTTGGCGTAAGAGTGAATGGGTTAGGGCAATCCTTTACGGGGCTCTGGAATTGGAGAAGCCTCTCCAGAAGAGTTTTTTTCACCATTGAGAATGTTTATTAAGGAAGTTGCGATAACTCAAGAACTTTTATTGCTGTATTTCGCCATTGTCGTTTGACCTAAACAACTTAGAAGTAGAATCTTTTTTATTGATGCTGGCTTTTCACTTTTGAATATAATGAATTGTAGGGTGCTAAGAGCATCTCCAGCCGAATGTAAAACATGTGTATGACGTTCAAATCTTTGTCATTTGCTGGTGGGTGAACAGTGCAATACCAATATCAACGCGATTTTTCAACGTTGTGATTCATCTCCAACCGAACTATATTTTGCCCAATAACAAACAATTTATATATGGAATAGTCTTTACCTTAATCTTTAGTACTAAAACACCTAAAAAATGGAATCATAAAGTTATCCGCTTTTTTAGAGTACTCTCCAGCTTGTTGATTATACTAGTCTAAGATAGGAGTGCAACCGAGTCAAGTTGACTCGCGAGCTAGCTTGGGCTCGATTCGTTAGCTTTTTTCGAGCACATGAGTTGAGCTTCAACATAATTTCGAGCTCGACGATTTATCGAGCTCAAGTTCGAATATCCCTCCGCCTGACTCACGAGCTTCTCGAGCAGCTCGCGAAACAGCGTTGTTAGGGGGGAAATGAAACTGCTGGGCTCGGGCAGGCGAGAAAATGGAAGTCGGAGCTCAGGTGGGAAAACAAAACTCGGAGCTCTGAGCGGGACGCTAGATGCGACCTCAGGACAAAGCGGAATGCAGACCTCAGGATAGAGCAGGATGGAGTCCGCACGACATTCCTCAACGCGTAGGAGCGGCTTGATCACTTTCTCTTCAAGGTTCCCAGTCGTTGATGAAAATACCGAGCAAATACCGAGTAGTACCTAGCAATACCGAGCAAATACCGAGCAATACCGAGCAATACGCGAACATAGTAATCCCGGATTCGTTTCGGGTTGGGTCGTCGGGCCGCGCGGTAAAAAGTAAGAGCACGTGGCGATATATTATAGGCTACCTGATGTATCTCTACGTCAGATAACCTGAGGCAATAAAAATTCCCCTACTTAGCTGAAATATATTTGATCGGATTTTCAATCATTATTTAATTCTCAAATTACAATTCAACAATTGCCAAAATAACAAAGACAATAGTTAATACAAAATTAAATTCACATGAGTGTAGCATCATAATAAGCTTACATATGTCACGACTTTCTTACAAGTTGTGGCAGAACAAATGATGTATTTCACCACAAATTACAAGAAAAGGGGACAAAAACAATAAGACAAGCGCTAGCTATATATCCACATAAAATAATAATAATAATAATAATAATGGTTTACCATTGAAGGTTTCTCAATGGTACTTCCCGGTGAGATTGACAAGAATATTGACAAGGCATGGAAGAGGTCGTAGTCGAGGAAAAAAATATTCTGTGTGGAAACCGGACGCCATCCAGAATCGAATCAGAACGCGCCATTTCACCCTTTTATTGTGTACCGCGGCTATGTGTCAGGTGATGTGGCGTGCTCTAATTCACAGTATCTGATATCTGCACAGGATAATCTCTCGTAGGTGAGGGTATCATTAAGGTGGAGATGAGTTCGTAGACACACTGGGAACAGAGCAAGGCGGAGCTCAAATGCAGCTAGGATAGAGCTCACAAATAGGCAGAGCGGAGCTCACTAACAAATATGGTAGCAGAGCTCGCAGGCAAGCAAGAGCATCAATCTCCCCTATTGTATCGACGACTCCATAATGACTTTTAACATAGATATATTATTTTGGAGTTTATTTTAATATTTTAGGTGTACAATATTGGACTTGTTCATATTGGTTTCATATAATCATGCAGTTATGAAATATGCTTGCAATATATGAGTAAATTCTTAGGTTTCGTTTGGAAGATCTTTTTAATGCTTTTTAAATAGAATTTTAGTATAAAATTTTTAATTTTTAATCAAAATTGTGTTTTAAAAAAGAAATAAAAAAAATCTTCCCAAATCAAACCTTAGTTTCAAAAAAAGGTATATATATAAGAATATTGAAATGTTCAAGTTAGTTAATTAATCTATTAATTTTGTCTGTCCACCTAATTAATATGGAGTGACTGGGGTACACATAATTAATAAATTAGCTCTACAATGTTCCTTTCATAAATCTTTATCTTATTATGACACTTTAAAAAATAATTCTAAAATTTCAATGAATTTCTTTTTCATTTCTTAAGATGCATTGAAAACCGGCGCCTTCGCCTGACAATTTCGAATATTCATTTGATCTCTTTGATGATTATGATGACAGAGCCTAAATTCTGAGTCTTTGTATTGTTTTTATATCCATTTTCTGTCTGCTTATTTTGTCATTGTGTAAATTTTTGTTGTTAGCTTTTCTTCCTAGAGTTACTTGTAATTTGATTCAAGGTTTTTAATATATGGGCTTTAAGCCCGGGTTTTCCCAAAAATAAAAAGATGCATTGAAAATTCATTCATTTTTTGCCAATTTTCATTTTCACTGTAATCAACTATTCAATTGTCATGTCAAAGCCCACTAGCCATTGCCCACCACAGTCTGCCACCAGTTGACCTTACACTGATGTTGACACCGTTGATGCCAATTGCCACAATCACCCAGCTGGCAGGGATATTAGCCACCACAATCATTTTTTAGGGACTTTTGAGATAATTAAGATAAACAAATACGCATATCACATACGCAATCTTAAAACTAAAAATATCTTAATTAATACCCAAATCTTCTAACCAACAGATCTAAAGTAAGATGTCGCTATAATCCTTTCACGCTACATCGTATTTATTTTATTTCAAGCCAAGTCATTAAAAAAAAATAATATCTGGCATTACTTTTACATACATCCTGAGAGATTTACATACATACCACTTTATTTCATGTTATTTACATATCTAGCATCTAAAACTTTAATATTACGTGGCTACCACCTATAAAACAAATTTAGGTGCATATAATGAAATATTAAAGTTTATAGGGTGGTATGAGTGACAAGAATGAAATATATGAGTGATATATTTGATATTAAAATTTTATATAAGTGGTAAGAATATAATATTAAAGTTTTAAGAATTAGATATGTAAATAGCACGAAATAAAATGATATGTATGTAAATTTCCTTTATTTTTGCATTTTTTTTTTTACTTTGTATTTTTTTATGCAGGTGAAATAACCCCCAAATGACTAATAGGGTCTAAAAATTAAAAAAAAAAATATTCCGATTTTGGTGGTTTTTAATCTTATGAGAAGTGAAAAAAAAAAAACTGTCACGTCCGTTGACTTTTTTCTTTAATGAAAAAAATGGTTGATGATGTCATGTGGGTTTAATATAAGTGTAACAAAAATATTTAATTATTTATATATTGTAATTATTTAAAATAAATTAAATAATTCTAATATTTTTATGATTAACTTTCAATAAAAATATTTTGATTTTTTTTTCTTATTCCTAACATTTTCTTTCTACTAAAATATCTCTTATACTTCTACCCTAATCCTAAACTCATAGCAATGCTTTTAATCCTGCATATATATATAAGGGTTAGTGTTGATAAATGACTCGACTCAATAATTCGATTTGAACATAATCTAAACTATGTTAGGTTCGAGATGAGATTTTAATAAATTAGTCGGTTTTGAGTTCGGAATTTCGATCAATTAGATTTCGGTTCATCCTAAATTCCTAAACCTTATTTTCGACACAATTGTGATCCATTTGTTAGTTTTTTTCCTCTTAATTTCTTTTGCTTGTTAGCATGCTTCTCTTATTTTTAACTAGTTAGCCTAAACTTCATAATTTACCGATTGCAAATTTTTTAAATCAAAACAGGTTATCGGATCTGATTCAGAATATGTAAGTAGCCAGTAGATCATGTTAGAGTCTATATATTTTTGTTTGTTTATTGAAGGAGTTAGAGTTGGGTCATTTGGATTCAGATTGAGTCAATTTATATTGGATTCTAATCCGACCAGTTCACACGGTTTGACGCTCCTATTCATATTAATGTTGTGCTATTTTATTAAGTGGAGAAAATATATATAAAACATGAAGACAAAAATTGCATTTTTTTTCTCCCCTTCAACCTCTCTCTATGTTATGACATATTTGCATACGTGTGAGAATAAACTATGCATTAGACTTTTTCCAATAAGTTGTGATTAATTATTTTACTTTTGCTTTTGGCTCTATTTTTATTTTTTATTTGATTACGGTTTCATTTGGGATTTTTTAAAGCAATATTTTAATTAAAAAATTCTAGCTCAAGAAAATTTTGTATTAAAAAGCTGTTTTAGAAAACAGTAAAAAAGCTATCCCTAATGAAATCTAAGGCGTCGTCTTGAACAATTTTTATTACTTTCTAAAACAGCTTTTTATTACAAAAAGTTCTTGAACTAGAAATTTTTGTACTAAAAAGTTGGTTTAGAAAGCATTAAGAAAGCCGCCCCAAACAAAGCCTAAGATTTGATTTGTATCACAAAAATTTTCAGTTCAAAAAGTTTTTATACGTAGAAAGTTGTTTTAGAAAGCACTGAAAAAGCTGTCCCAAATGAAATCTAAAACTTTTTAGAAAAACACCTTAAGAAAATAATAATATGTTGCATGGGGTTCAAGACTTCGATCCAATTAACTTTTAATTGAGCATGAAATTCCTACTAATCGGCTTTTAATTAAGCTTGCCGTCAAAGATTTCACCTTCTCGTTCTTTCAATTGGCTCCACATGTTTAAATCAATGGCGAAAGGTTAGCTAATCAAAGAAGAAGGATATACCTTCTGGAAGAGTTTATGGTAATGGGAAGAAGAAAATCTTGAAGAAGATTATGTTGCATCAATTATTGACATTGAGAGAAACATGAAGAGATGTTTGAAGTTGTAGTTTAATTTTTATCTTATAAAAAATATGTTATGTAGATTAGGGTCATTTGTGATAGTTATAATTTTTTATAAAGATGATTATAAAGTTTCTTACTGCTTCTTTAAACAATGATCAAATAGAAACAATGATTACATTACGGAAAGCAAAGCATTAAGAAAGCAATCTCAAACAAAGTATTAGACTTCATTTGGAGCGGCTTTCTTATTGCTTCTTTAAATATTTTTTTAGTACAAAAAATAAAAATTTTCTACTAAAAAACTACTTTAATAAGCAGTAATAAAATTGCCCCAAGCGAAGCCTTAGCCGTAAATTGGTAGTGGCATATATATATATATATTATGATAATCAATAAATATATATTTTGTAAAATAAAAATTTATTGTATCATAAATTAGATAAAAATTTAATAAGGGAAGCCTATTATTTATTCTATAATGAAAATATGCTTTATAGATTTATTTGCATATCGCTCCTTAAACATATTTGATATTTATGGGATATTTCGTTAATCTTATTTTGTAGCTGTTTTATTATTATTTTAAGAGGTGATAGACTGATAGGCTTTCTCTTTAGGATTCTTTATGCTCTTTTTTGCTCTCTATATCTAAGTATATTTGGCCTATTTCCCAAGATGAACATGCCCTCATAAATAAGAATTAAATGCACTTAAATCTATTTAATATTTGAAATTTATTTTTTATAAAATTTTGTAGAATTCTATTAAAATTTTGAATGATTTATATTTTCTCCTTATAAAA
Organism: Dendrobium officinale; assembly: GCA_019514585.1. NCBI lineage: Eukaryota > Viridiplantae > Streptophyta > Magnoliopsida > Asparagales > Orchidaceae > Dendrobium > Dendrobium officinale. Next base: position 69,146,916 of record CM033688.1, read on the forward strand.
ATGAGGGGCCATATAATATTTAATAAAAAAATTTTAAATTTATATCTTTCATAATTAATAAAATGATAATAACCTTTGTAAAACTCTTTTTTTTTATATGTTAACCTTCTTTTTCTTCACTCTTTGTATTTTAATAAATTTCACCTATCTATCAATATAACTCAGCCTCATAAATAATTAACTCTAAAATTATTATTCAATAACATTTTTTTGCCATAATTCCACCAATTATCACATAATTATAGAATTTGTCCATTTTTCATTTTAAATTTTTTGTTTCTTGTAATTCAATATAATACAATATGAATAATAGTCATTAATTACATTAATCAAAGATTATAAAAAATTAAGAAAAATCAGTATAAACATATTACAAACATCTGCTTTGATGCAGTTTTGGAACATACCAATTAACAACAATCAAGGCATCAAAAAACCTATAAACAACTCAACCTAAAACCAAAAAAAAAACTAAAAAAAAAAATGATCAGATATCAGAATCATTTCATTTATTTTTAATTTAATGATTTTGAAATCCCCACTGATCAAATCTCTGAATCTCTCTGATAACAGTGTTCTGATCCAATTTTTTTGCCAAAAAAAAAACCTTTTTTTTTGGGTTTCTAGCAGCCCTCTGTCTCTCTCCATTGCAAATACATCAAACTAGCCAAGTAATGCATGTACGCCCCTGCAACAACCAAAACATGGAAAAACTGATGACTATGTCCGGCGATATCGAACTTTCCCGGCATCCATCTTTCCGGGACTCTTGCGCCGTAAACCACCACTCCGACCCCATAGCACAACCCCATCACCACCTCGTACACTGTACTCACCACGGCCTCCTTCCTATCGCCAAAAGCCACCATCTTGTGCACAATTGGAACCAGTCCTGACGCCGCCATACAGGCAAAGAGCACCGCTCTGGCGGCTCTAAACTTCGCCGTCTCGAACACCGGCAAGAGGGAGGCGACGATGGTGGTGATGCCGAACAGTGTGATGGTGTAGAGGTAGAGGTTACGGTAGAAGGGGAGACAAGCGAAGCAGTAGTAGACGAGAGGGTAGAAGGAGGAGACGATGAGGATGGAGATTCCGGCGTAGTCAAATCGGAGGGTGAGATAGCAGGTGAAGGAAGAGTGACAGGAGAGAAGATGGCAAGCGCAGCTACTGAGCAGACAGAACATGGCGCCGGCTAAGTAGAGATAGAACGGCCAGCGGGAGACGAAGGTGTCCGACGTTGATGCACTTAAGCTGTTTGACGAATTTCCTGAGCGGTTTTGACTGGTTGGGAAGAGGGTGGATGCGTGGTAAGTGAGGATGAGGAAGAGGAAGAAGCCGATCAAGTGCCTGCAGAGGAAGAAGAAGGTTAGAAATTAGTAAAAACCCTAAGAAAACAAATCAAAATATAATTGAAGAGAACAAGAGAAATCCATATGTTGTGTGAGATTCTTACGTCCAGATATTGAGGGTTTCGTTGTGGATGGAGAAGATGCTGAGAATGGTTTGCTTGAGAGGCCACTCAGATCGGTAGTGATTAAGGATGAACTCGTTATGCTTCAGGAATTCAGGAAGAGAGTCGTAATCCACCAATTCGCAATTACAATTCGTCTTCTTTGCTGTGTTCTTCTCTATCTTTCCACTTTCGATCACACGAGGAGAAATCAAAAACTGCATTTCCGATTCTTCCGTTGAAGATGATGAGGTGCTTATGATCTCCAGGCACACCGAGGACGCCATTGTTGCAACTTCCAGGCACATTTTTCTTCCACTTGGTAGAGAGAGAGAGAGATGTGTTGAAGAAGAAGGGGGGGCGGCGAGGAGCTGTGTTATAGTTGTGCCGGCTTTCAACTTTGAAGGGGTAAGCCGGTTGGAGGACTTGGTCGTTTTCTGCACGCGGAGGCTGGAGAGTCCAAGGTCAATGGTGTAATAAAAATGTTTTTATTTCGTTATGTTATGCTATAATGCGGTTTCCTTGTAATTTCATAATTACATTTTGTTTTGTTTTCAATGCTTAGATTAATTAGCATACAAAATTTAAGGTCTATGTGTGCTGATCAGGACATATTAGTAAACCAGAAGTGTTAAAATTACAGAATTGTTTTTTTTTTTTTTTTATAATAAATTCTTTATAAGTTATAATTGATATTTTTTAGGACACTTCTAAAATAAAAAAGTGTAAAAGTTTTTTTTTCTTCGGAGAAAAAAAAAAAAAAACCTATTGTCAGTCGTTGTCTGAGCAAATGATTGGCGATGAGATGATCGATAATGTGGCAACGCGTGCAGATGCTGGTGATGTGGTAATGTGTGATAGTGACTCGGGTTAGTCATTCACTGGATGAACATCTGAGTATATCATTCCGCCCACTGAATGACTTGGGTGGGTCGGGAAAGGACGATTCGGGCGACTAGTTAGACAGGGCAAGCGATGTAGGAATAGCGTGGAGAGTGTTAATATGTTCTGACAGTCAACACACCACCAAACATGCCCACTACCGGCTGCAGCAGATTTCTCACATGGTCCATGATTGAGCTTGGCATAAGCACTTTCTCTCATAATAGTTTCTCTTATTTCTTCTAATATATATACATGTATTGTTGATGAGAAGAAGATAGAATGATAAATGAGAAAAGCTGATATTCTTCTTCTTTGTTTTCATTGATTTTGGTAACTAACATTCCTCTTTGCAGATTTCATTACATTGTATCAGAGATTCTATAAGCCTCACGACTCTTCTTCCTCAATGGTTTTCATTAGTCCAATGGAATCAGGAAACTCCTATACAACTAACAGTATCACTGATGCTTCTCTGTTCGTTGGAATATCTACAATCCCACCTCAATTGAAGTTCTTAATGTCTACCATTAAGAACGTCATCACCGTCTAGCTTACTCTTGAAAATCATCTCACATGGCGGTCGCATGTCTTGAAGGTGTTTCACCCAAATAGTTTTGAGAGTTACCTGGACGGGATAGTTCGTCGCCCTCCCCATCAAATCTCTTCGGATACTGGTACCGTAATACCTAACCCATTGTTTTCAACATGGATGCTAATTGATCAAAACTTAACTGTAACATTATTTTCCACCATTTCAGTACCTCTGTTATCGTATGTCCTTAATAAGGATTCCTACTCATAGATTTGGCAAATGATCAACAAATCAGAGTTGGCATCGAGTAGTGCGGAATGGCGGCCTGCATGAGCCCCAACTTGGTGTAGCAACAAGTGCGACTGGAGTTTGAGATATTTGGACTGAATGAAGTGCTCAGGCAGCGTCATTTTCAAGATTTGTCTCTACACCACATAATAAAGAGTAAAAATCATTAAGGTTTAGCGGCTTTGAATAAAACAAATTTAGAAAATACTTCAGTTTTTATAACCATTGAGAAAGAGAAAGCTTACGTTTAGGTGTAGGAAGAATCCCTGAACCCGTATGAGAGATGGGAAGTGACTGTCCGTTGCCAACTTGGATTTGTTGGAAGCCATGATATGGTTGGGATGTTAACAGCTGAATATGATCATTTGTAATATGAGATGTGGCACTTGTGTCCAAAATCCAATCGGTAGGTGAAACACCTTGCTCTGTTGTTTCATAGACAAATGCAAAGGAGTTATTTTTAATATAATTAAGGTTAGTGTGATGCCAGCACTTCTCTGCGGAGTGGCGAAGCTTGCCACATATTTGACATTCAATGAGAGATGAAGTAGTTCAACCACCACGGGAATTATTGAACTGACCACGACCACGAGCAGTGTGGAATGGAAGCCTGGATGAGCCACAACCTGGCGTAGCAGCAAGTGCGACTGGAGTTTCAGATATCTGGACGGAATGAAGTGTTCGGGCAGCCTCATTTTCAAGATTTGTCTTTTCACTACATAATAATAAGCTATATGCTCGCACTAAGCATATAGAGGTGGATTGTCACTTTATACGTGATTTCATTAAGTCTGCTACAATTACTATACACCACATCAATACCCATGATCAAATTGCTTATATTTTTACTAAGGCTCTTCCTCGCCTTTGGTTTACAACTCTTAGAACCAAGCTTTTGGTCTCTCCTACGCCATCAACTTGAGGGGGGTCATTAACATGTTCCGACAGTCAACACACCACCAAAACATGCCCACTAGCAGCTGCAATAGATTTCTCACATGGCCAATGATTTGACTTGGTAGAAGCACTTTCTCTCATAATAATTTATGTTATTTCTTCTAATATATATATACATGTACTTTTGATGAGAAGAAGATAGAATGAGAAATGAGAAAAGCTGATATTCTTCTTCTCTTTTTTCACCGACTTTGATAGCTAATATTCCTCTTTGCATATTTCATTACAAAGAGTTGTTCATGATTTTTTTTTAAATTAATTGTTTCATCTTAATCCCTTTTCCTTAAATAGTTTAGCTTTCATCACTACAACTTCCTCCCCGCTCCCTTGCTCTCAAAACAACTCTAAGTTCTCTCTCCCTTCATGCTTGTGAAACAGTGACCTATGATGAGTCGATCAACCGATCTACCTTGTGCTGTTAGTTTCCTTTCTATTTTTTTTTTTTTACTTTTTTGTTGGCAATAGTTTTAAATCTATCGTTTTATTCCAGATCTACCCACATTGACTAGAACTATTCTGCTTGATATATCATAAAAATATCACCCTGACTAGGCACTAATTTTGAGGCAATTTGAATTGAAAAATTTTAAAATTAAATTTGGAACCATCCAAACTCCAACTTAGCAACCTTACAATCAAATTAAAAACTAATCCAATGACATCAAAATTTACCCAATGTAAGTCCAAATGGGCTCGAACTATGAGATATATTGAAATTGAAACTTCAAGATTCACATATTAATTATGGATTCACTTTTATTTGATAGGAAAAGACTCACCTTTGCTAAAGTGAGTGTGCAAATCTCTACTTCTACAGTCCTTTCAAAATTTATATGAGTGACAATCCTTTTCTTGTGTCTATTGAAATATATTTGCTCATGATCCTACTACCTGGTCAAAATATCTCAATTTCCTCCCTTACTCTGCCCCTAGCAATTCTTTGTGTAGATGATAATATTAGAAGTGGATGGTTTAGAAGAGCCAATCCTTCTAAATTTATTTCATTCTCCTCTAATCTCACTACAATCCTCTCTATACCTACTCGTAATCTCAACCTCTCAATCTCTATACCTTCAGAAAACATGGAATCATTCTCTCCTACTACAAAACTATACATTCGAGTTAAATCTCAAAATTCTTTTTCTTATACTCATGATGACCATTTAGCATCCAAATTTGTGGATGCTATTCGATTCCTTGGTCTCTGCTTTATTTTCTCCTTCGTTGTTTCATTTTCTCCTGTGCTTGTGGAGTATAATTCATTTTCCCTTCACTCCTCTCATGCGACTCACAACCTCGAGCTGATTTTCTCTTCCAAGTGCATAGGCTCAAATGGAGACCGCCCCTAAACAGCTTGCTTTCCCTTAACCCAAACAGCCTACTTTGTTTTCCCCTTTGCTCCTCTCTCGTGATTCACAACTCACAACCTCGAGCATTACTTCCATTCTTCCTTTCACTCCTCTCTCACCCCCAAGCGGAGGCCGCATGTGTCAGATATTTATGTCCTCTAAACTTTAAGGGTTATGTTATTTGTATTCTTAATTTTGATCTTATAGTTCCTCTTGTGCTCTTGTAATGAAATGTCAAACATAACCATTTTAGCGTATTCTAACAATTTAGATGAGACTGTGGGTCTCTGAAAGGATTCTGCTCATGGGATTCGAATATAAAGAGTACGACCGCACTATCCCGTAGGACAAAACGATCATATGCCTTTACACTCGACATAAGCAGACCGATGGAAGAGCAGATCGAGTTATACATACGACTAGTCATGGAATATAGCAACTTTTACCTACACACTTCGATGAATAATAATATATATAACCCAAAAGTCACGAGATTTCTCTCATTCGATATATCAGCACGAATTGGGTTTATTTGATGTGGGGATCGGTCTCCCATGGGCGCAAGCCCCCGTGATTAATTACATCCTAAGCCTTGACCTAGAAAAACTCTCGATTAAGAACTGTGTATTATTCTCTATTCTCTTCTTAATTTTGCGCACAGAGAAAATTCTTAGGTTCTACTTAGAAGAAAATAAACTCTGCTATTTATCCTTAGAGATGATTAGACTTTTTAAATAAATGAAAATGTGATATAGATTTTAAGTTTAAAAGATAAAAGGTAGGATTACTATCCTAAGAAAAATAATATACTCAGAACACATCAGAAGTGGAAAGACACACTGAGGGGTGTACAATCTGGGCTTATGCTTGCCTAGAGTGAGAAGCCAGCTAACATCCTAAGCACAACCAATCGTTCTATATGTGTATGAGATAGGAAGGCTCTATCCTAAAAAATCAAGGATTCATAGTTTAAAAGGTTTAAATTAGAGATTCTATGATATGCAAAAGAATATACCTAATGATGTATATGATGCATAAAATGGATACATGAATAAGAGTAATCTTACGTCTATTGAAGGATAAGATGACATTTTAATTTGAGTAATGTTAATATAATGCATGTATGTAAGTAACATGCACTGTGGAATAAAGTGTGTAAAAATACATGCATGCATGCAGAGTACATAAAAAATAAATAAACACATCAAGAATACCCTCCAGGCAAGGTCTCCATATGACTTCACAATAGAAAGTCATCCTAACGTTGCCCACTTCGTGTGGAAAAACAACGATGCCCATGGCACAAATATGTGGCCTACACTACAGGCCTAAATGACCCTAACGGTCTCTAGGGCTCACAGAAGGTGGGGGGTATCATACCTAAAACCAGAAAAAAGTAAATATCCTAGCGATGCCCACTTCGTGTGGGAAAATAACGATGCATATAGCACAAATGGGTGAGCCTACACTACAGGCCTAAGGTGACCATAAGGGTCTCTAGGGCTCATAGAAGGGGGGCAAGCTTTTACCTATAGGGTCAAAGCTTCGTTAGTGCACTAACTTATGGCTGGTTACCTAAACATGCTAGAATAGTTATTAACAAGATGTGTGTGATGTATAGCAATTTTGATATATAATTAGGAGTTTAAGTTGTAGAAATTATACCTGACTGTGACGCTGCCACTTAATAGCTCCAAGCAAGTAAATGATATCGCTTGATTATGACTATGGCGCTGTCACTTAAAAGCTCTTAAGCAAATGATGTCGCTTGATTCTTGACCGTGCAAGACCCAATATACCTCACAAAATAGGATAAAAGAGAAATATACATATGAGCGTAGATGTCATTTAGAAAATAAATATAGGTAAATAAAAATATAAATAATAAGAAATTTAAAAATTATATTTATAGAACATGTATATGTAGTAAGTATTGAATAACAAAAGAAAATATCGGCCTAACCTAAAGCTAGAAGTCGTGTCCTAACCAAACAAATCTATGTGTGTATCACAAGCTGTGTGGTTTAGGGTATGTCTTATATATGGTGATTTAGTTAAGGTTACTTGCATTTTATTTGTTAAAGGTCAAATAAGAGATTTTAATTGATGTTTAAATATTAATATTTAAAATTAATTTTAAAGTTTTTTTTATTTTAATATTTAATTGATTATCACATTTGTTTCTCATCGAGGCCGTGAGGTTTATTTCACACTCATTGGGATTAACTTAAAAGCCTTGTAGGCCTGGGTTACCCAGTGGCAACTAATTTTTGTTGGATTAATTTAGTTGATTGTAAATTAAAAAGAAAGGGTGAATTAAATAAATTATTATCAATTAAGGGGTTAAATTAGTTAAGTTTGATATCAACTGGTTCGTGTGTTGTACCACCAGGCTCGAGGAACCAGACCTCCTTAGGACACTTAGCCCCGTAGCCCGGAGTAGTCCATCCTAAAAACCAAATTGATATAGTTATATTAAGAGGTTTGTTGATTTGTTTGAAAATATTGACTTAAGGTTTGATTAAGGTTTGAGTGAGTTAGTGAATTTGAGTTTTAGAAAACTTTTAACTTAATGAGTTTTAATTTATGTTTGCTTTCCAAACTCAATCTACATCTTTTAAAATTTTAGTTTGTTGGAGATTGATTAAGATATCTATTGGATTTGATGTATATTTATGTTTTGAGTTTACATTTTTAGTGATTATTATGTTCATTAGGATTTGGATAAAAGTCAAGTGTTTTAGTGCATTTTGGGGTAGATTAAGATTGATTTTGTTGGTTGATTATTAATGGATTAAGGCACAACAAATCTAGGAAAACGTATCACTAAATTTATATTTTGATGTCTATATCCTATAAGGAGCATACACCCTAAGTCTATGTTACCTAAGACCGGGTCCTTAATTTTTATCCTTAGGTGTCAATAATATTGTGGGATAAAAGGAAGTGTTTTTTTAACCCCTCTGGACATCCATACATATATTAGTAAGTTTAGGAATTTATAAATAAAATAAGACAATAAGTAGGAAAGTAGTAGAAATACAAGAAGAATGAAAACTACAAAATACCAAAAAGGAGAGAAGTGAGAAAACAAAACAATAAGGGAATGTAGGCATTTCTATTGTTAGACACACTTCTTTGCAGCCAAGTGTGCCTCTAAAACAATCTTATCTCTAATTCGATGTAATACGAATATGGAATAAGGCATTTTTAATGCCCTTTATTGTACCCACAATCCAAATAAAGCACTTGATAAAACTCAACTCAATTACATATATTATTTCCTAAGTAAAACTTAAAATAACCAAAGGAATCAAGCTCCCAAAACCAAAATCAAAACTAGCCTTCTCTTTTACTACTCATCCAAAATTCAGCCTTTAGAAGCAAATACGAATAAGAAAAAGATAGGTAACCCACACACTGAACATTATCTCATTCTAAAAAGACACTAAAGGACCTTACTATACAAAGCTAATCATGAAACTAGAAATCCCAAAAAATGACTTATAAAAAATTCTAAATGAAATGCTACATAAAACCTTACGCAAATCATCCACCAAAATCCTTTTTGACACAAAGATAATCAAGTGCTTTTATGTTTGGTGTGGGTAGAATTCATGAAAATCTTCTAACAAGAAGACTTCATGAGACTCTTCTATTATAAAACATTCACAAAGCTTTTCTAAGACAAAATCATTCATGAAACCTTCAAACGTAGAATAGTATATAAATCTTTTTAATCATAAAGCAAACCATAAAGCACCCTAATAAGAATAAGTATAACAAGCATGACTATCTACCATAAAACAAATCATAATTTCTTTACATTTTTATAAGCATTCAATATTAAAGTGCAATTAAGAAAAGTAGTAAAAGAAGAAAGGGAGGTGAGGAGGATAAGAGACTAACTGTACCGAGCAAATACCTAACTGTACCGAGCATATGATGAGCGGTACCGAGCAAATACTGAACGGTATCGAGCATATACTGAGCGGTACCGAGCAAATACCTAGCTGTACCGAGCATATGCTGAACGGTACCGAGCAGATACTGAGCGGTATCTAGCAAATACCTACTTGTACCGAGCATATGCTGAACGATACCGAGCATGTACCGAGCAAATACCTAGTAGAACCGAGCATATGCTGAACGGTACCGAGCATGTACTGAGCATATACCGAGCTATACCGAGCATATGCTGAACGATACCGAGCATGTACCGAGCATATACCAAGCTGTACCGAGCATATGTTTAGCGGTACCGAGCAAATACCTAGCTGTACCGAGTATATGCTGAATGGTACCGAGCATATACCCGAGCAGTACCAAGCATATGCTGAACGGTACCGACTACCGAGCATGTACCGAGCATATACCGAGCTGTATATGCGTGCATATGCTGAGCAAATACCGAGCATATGTTGAATGGTACCGAGCATGTGATGAGCGTCTTCGGAAGGGTAAGTGGGAGCAAGTGAGGGAAGGGCTCTCGGCACTAGGGGGTGTTCACACACCTATAGCTTGGACAGGCTTCAGCCTAGGTTTGCGAACGGAGAAAGAAAATAGGGAGAGCCAAAGAGAGGGAGCAAGGAGTCAGACTCCTTCGTGTTTCCACGAGCTAGAGAGAATCGAAGAGGGAGAGGTTGTGCGAAATCGAGAGAGAGAGGGAGAGGGAGCGAGAGTGTGCCCATCCATGGTCTAGGGCGGGCCGAACCAAGAAAAAAAAAAGGGAGTGGAAAAAAATCGCCCCTTGCTGCTCGAGGGACAATCCTATATCTCCCTCTCACGTAGAAATGGTTCCATCCCGCCTAAAACTTTTCTCCAGACAATCAGAGGGGCCTCGAAAGGGAATATCACGCGACTGCAGCTTCTAACCAATGACAAACTTCGGGCTTCAAGGTAAATCAATACCGTAGGTTATATTTCCTGATATATAATACTAAATTCAAATGGGTTTATAAAGTCAATGAAACCTCAATTGGAATTAGGCTGAGCCAATTTGGCGAGAATCAAGTTCAAATCAAACCAAATTCGACTCAACTCGAGTCAATTTGAGTTCGACTCGACTCGACCAAATTAATTAGATAAATTAAAATAAAATAAAAATCAAACTCGAATCAATGCTGATTCGAATTGAATCGAGCTCGACGAGGCTCGATCAACATGATCAAACACATTCGAGGGCAAATCAGGACAAAAACGAAGTCAACAGAGACGACATATAAAAATATTTTAATTTAGATCCTCTTGAATAAAATTTATGACTCTGCCGCTCCTTATAGGGAAGAAAGTCAAAATAAAATGAGTTGATTTTTCAGGAAAAAATAGGATAAGAAACTTATAAGCATCATAATAATTTTTTTAGCAGATAACATTAAATACAATTTTTAAATATCACACGCAAAAGTAGGATTCAATTACCACAAAAAAAAAAAAAAAAAAAAAATCCATATTTCGAACTGGCATAAATCTCCTCATCAAAATTAATTGCTACAGATCACCGGCCACCGCTTCTGACACCTGAAAGCCCTAGCCGTCGCCGCCAGAGACGGCGATCTCCCAAACCGTGCTTTTCCTTAACCGCAGCATGGAAAATCTCCCGCCTTCTCCGTCAATGCCGGCGTCATCATCGTCACAGCAAGCAGAATCTCCCTCCGTCGACCTCGTCTCCACGGTATCCTCCATCCTACTCGCCGCCCAAGACCCATCCTCCCCTTCCCTCGACCAAACACTTGCCCCATTCCTCCCACACCTTTCCCCTGCACTCCTCTCTCCCATCCTCTCCTCCGCCGCTTCTTCCCCTTCTCTCTCCTCTCCCGCCCCTCTCCTCCACTTCTACAACCTCTCCCGCACTCTCTTCCCCTCCGATCCCTCCGCTCTCCTCCCTTCCCTCCTCGCTCTCCTCCCCCCTCTCGTTCGCCTCCGCAAGTTCTCTGACCTCAAATCCCTCCTCCTCTCCTTCATCTCCACTGACCGGCACTGCCTCCTTCACCGCCGCCTCATCCGCTTTCCCCCTCGCCCTCTCCAGGACTTCAACCACCTACGCTCCCTCCTCGACACTGCCGTATCGTCCTACTCCCAGCTCCGCCTACCTCATCTCGCCAACCAGCTCTTCCAAACCATGAAGAGCCGCCGCCTCCGCCCTTCCACTATCACTGCTAACGCTCTTCTCTCCTCACTCGTCCGCTCGACCTCCCCTTCTTCAGTCCCGCTCTCCGTCTTCCACGACATTGTCGACCTCGGGGTGTCCCCCACCACTCATACATTCAACATTCTCGCCCACGGCTTCGTCTCCCGCGGCCAATTTACCGATGCCCTCTCCCTGTTTTCCACCATGGAAGGCTTTGGATGCTCACCGGACACCATCACCTACAACACAATACTCGACGGCTATTGCCGGAAAGGCATGCTTAAGGAGGCTCGTGACCTGCTTGCAGAAATGAAGGGTAGAGAACTCTTGCCTAATCGTTCCACCTACAATACTCTGATTGCTGGGTACTGCCGTGTTGGGTGGTTGAAGGAGGCCACAAAGGTGATTGAGCTCATGACCAGGTCCAATTTCTTACCTGATTTACGGACATACAATATGCTAATCTTGGGGATGTGCAGGGAGGGTAGGATAGATGAGTCTTGTAGACTTAAAGATGAGATGGAAAAACTAGCAATTTTGCCAGATGTTGTTACTTACAATACTATTATCAAGGGTTGCTTTCAGTGGCAGAGTGAAGCTATTGCTTTTCGAATGTTGGAGGAGATGAGGAGCAAGGGGTTGAAGCCAAGCTTGGTCACCCATAATATATTGGTTAAACAGTTGTGCGAGGAAGGAAAAATGGAGGAGGCAGTTTTGAATTTGAAGAAGATGGAGGAAGAATGCACTAAACCAGACAATGTTACTTATAATACTTTGATCAGTGGGTATTGTAGGTTTGGGAATTTTGCTGAAGCTTACAAGTTAATGGATGAGATGGTTGGAAGAGGGCTCAAGATGGACACTTTCACCCTGAACATTGTTCTAAATGGTCTATGCAAGGAGAAGAGATTTGATGAAGCTTCTGAGCTTCTTCGAAGCCCCCCAAAGCGGGGCTTCGTTCCTGACGAAGTCAGCTACGGCACTGTGATCAATGCTTATTTTAAGGAGGAGAATTTGTCTGATGCACTGATGCTTTGGGATGAAATGCAAAATAAAATCATAATCCCCAGTATTGCTACCTACAATGTATTGATTTCTGGCCTCTGCAGATCAGATAGGATAGAGGAGGCCATCAAGAAGTTGAATGAGCTCATGAGTCAGGGGTTGGTTCCAGATGATACCACCTACAACACAATCATTCACACTTACTGCAAAAAGGGGGATTTAGAGAGTGCATTCCAGTTCCACAACAAAATGGTGGAGAATTCTTTCAAGCCAAATGTTTTCACTTGCAATATTCTTATTCATGGACTCTCCAACAATGGTATGGTGCATAAAGCATTGAAATTTTTTGAATCTTGGTTATCGAAGGGGAAGAAGGTCGATGTTATCACCTACAATATTCTCATTAATGGCCTATGCAAGGAGGGGATGATGGATGCTGCAATGAAGCTTTTTGCTGATATGGAGGCGAAGGAAGTGAAACCTGATGCTTATACTTGTCATGTGATTTCATGTGCTTTATCTGAAGCAGGGAGAACTGAAGAGGCTCAAAATATATTGTCAAAATTATCTGAATCTGATAAACTACCAAAGCACTTCTCTTGGCCCTTGTCTGGAGAAGATGTTTCAAAGGAGTCTGCGAAAGAGCCTGAGAGAATTATTGATGGAAATGTAGGGGAGGATGATAAAGCTAGCACATCTGAAGCATATTCTGACCAGATCAATGATCTCTATGTAGCAAGGGGCATTTCAAAGAAGCTAAACTTGTACTGGAGGAAATGATTCAGAAAGGTATACCTACTAATAGTTCAACATATATCACTTTGATGGATGGATTTATTAAGAGGCAGAAAAGAATGACAAAAGGACCAGGATAGAAAAGCGGGCAAACCACATTCGTGTACATGGTAAAGAGCACTTTTGTTGTAAACATTGACAGAATTGTATTGTGTTACTTGTTATCTTTGCTGAAGTTTATTTTCAATTTATATTGTATTTCAGATTGATTGGCTCCAATTTTAACTTTGGCAAATTAATCTTAATTGTTTCATTCTTTATTATTAGTTTTCTTTCCTTTTACATCTTCACCTAAAATTTTTGCTTATATATTGATGCTGTGTATTCTCATGCTAGTGCAGATTTCTTCGATTCTAACTATAACTTTCATTTTGCATTTGTAATAATGCTGCAAATCTTTGCAACTTCATCAACTACAATAACTTGTTGAGCTTGAGCTGAGCTTTTACATATATATTCTTATTGGCTTGCTTAAATTTTTCTATGATTGAATTTGGCTTGCTTAAATTAATTGAACGAGTATTTAAATGAGCGAATAAACAACTTCAAAATTTTGAATGAACACTTGGCTTCACATATTAATGACATTTGCAACTTCATCAACTACAACATCTGCTTAGTACCATTCTTGATTTGATCCTAAAAAGAATCAGGACAATAAAACTATATTTATTGGTTGCTAATCAAGAGTTAGAGGTTATGAGCTATCAAAATATTGAAATGAGGTGCTAGAAATAACTAATATTTGACATCATTTAATCATTACCACAACATTAATGTATGAGTTGCTTAGTCTAAAACCTGCCAAATATTGCTTTAAAAGTGCCATTAATTTATGAGTTATTTAGTTTAGAAGCTTGCTAAACGTTGAATTTTCTCAGAATTTTGTAATCAAATAGGACACCATTGGGTTATTACTTCTATTAAAGTAACTGGTGACATGGATAGCAAAGAGTTGCACAAGAAACTATCTTGTGAAAAAAACTTCATTATATGAAATATTTTGATTAACTAATATGAATTATGAATCAATAAATCCTTGTTAGATTATATCTAAATATCATATAGTGTCATACAAATATAAGCTGCATAGAAAATTACAACATATTAGAAATAGAAATATTAGCCAATTTCAATTCATGAAGTTTGGTCTAGGATTCGAACACCTGGACATGACCTCTGATGGTCTGACTTTGACTACTGTTGACAATAGGGCTCTCGCTGATACGAAGCCCGTTCTGGAATTCAACGTATCCTTAGAATACGAGTTCCCCACTTTGAAATGAAAAGCCGTTGAAACTTCGGCCGCTGCCAAGACTGTTACCCGTCCTTCTAATATGAAATCCGTTACCACGTCTTTCTCGCCTGCTCAGCCTGAGGGAGTAAAACCCGATGGTAGGATTTTCGGCAGCGCCGTCTGTGTACGAAGTAGGTTCTTCTTCTGCAACAGTTCCCCTGACAGGAGCACAAAGAAAGAACAGAAGTAAGAGACTGAAGAAGATTTTGGGAGAATTGGATGAGCAGAGGAAGCTAGTTAAGGCTGGTTTGGAAGACTTAGGTGACGCTTCCTGGTTGCCTGAAACTTCCCCTCTTGGAAGGTAGCAGATTCCACTACCCTCTCTCGGCTGCTTGAGGTGAGGAAAATGTGAGGAACATAGCTAGGTCTCGACCATCTGCTTTTCAAGATGAAGCCGAATCCTCTAAGAAGAGGAGATCCCCATTTGCTGGTGCCCGTTCAGTTATCCAGTGGATGGCGTATAAGGAAAGAACCACTAAGTCTGAGATTATGAGGCGAATGGGCGGTGCAGTGTCTGATAAGGTCAAGGCCCATATCTTAAGAAAGCCAACTAATGACAGAGGAGCAACTCGTCCTCCTCGTAGAGAAATGAAGTGATATGCTAATCTGTCTACGACTAATGCCCGAGCCGATCAACACGAAAAACTAATTCAGAGGCGTAACGATGGAAGATCAGAGAAAACCATAACTGCCAGAGTAGAGCAACCCAGGAAGGAGTGGGCCCCTCTACAATTAGTACCACGACGACATCGCACTGCACGTAGGCCGCCTTCCCCCATTCAAGTCCCGCCTTCCAATGTCCCTTCCAATATTCAGAAGAGAACAGGGGAATTGTATAGGCCGGTACAGCAACATCCTGAGGGTCGTACTTCTTCCCCGTCCAACAGGGGATCAAAATAAATAAATACGTCCCGACCCGTCAAAGGAAAGGTAGTACAACCCAAGGAGCCCGTTACTGTCATCACAAAAGAAGAACCGTCAACAAGCAAAGTACAAAAACAAAAAGAAAGAGTAGAAGATGCGCAGGTTCAGCCAACCTAAGAGGTTGGAAGAGTAACGGGCTATTTGCAATAAAAAAATGATTTGCACATCAATTAATCAATGGTTTCATCATTCAATAATAATTTTGCATATCCTAAAATACATCAGTTTTCTCTCTTTCATCAATGTCATCAAACAATTTTATTTTGAAACTCATTTGATGCGAGAAAAATCTCCAAAAAAAAAAGGTCTGTCTGCAAAAGAATGAATTCAACTAACATACCGAGAACAACATGAATTAAGACAGAGCTAGTTGGCTATATTGCAAGAGGAGGAATTACGTTAAACATAAATAGAGAAAGAGATGAAAATAGAGGAATTAGGGTGTAAGCAAGAAGAAGACAGACATCTAATCACTAAAATCATTGTGAAAGCTAATTATAAGCAAAGCAACAATCAATAAATAAAATAGTGGAATGCTAGCTTCCTATGAGTCGGTCGCCACTCCAAACAACTCTTCAATCTTTTAATCACTGTGAAGAGATTGGTCTAACAAACCATAGTCATCAGTTGCGCCCATCAAATTGTCAGACCTAGACTCTTTAGGGTTGAGCTGTCAACAATTTAAGCTGTATGTTGCTTCCTTGTAATTTTGACACATTATGTTGCAACCTCCTATGTATCTGTTAGACCGGTCCAATCGGTCCGACCGGACTGGCTTATGCAAAACTGGTGGTGTTTCCGCCTCCTGTATGCAGGAGCCGACTGCCCAATCACCTGTGAGATGTTTAGGAAAGTTTTTGAAGGGAGTTTGGAGGGAAATTTCAAAGTAGGGATTGTTTAGAGAATTCCTTTTGAATTATATGCATTAAATAGTTTGTTTTCCTAGGGTTAGGGCATCTTGAATTTGGCTGAAATTTGAGATCTCCTCGATTTAGGTTTTCCTTTGGGCTCTAGCGGTGTCTTGAGATTTGGGAGAGATCAATCCTCTCGAATTGAGGATCAACTGTATATTGCTAGTTTTCGTTTCTATTTCATCAAATAATACAAATTTTCCACTGTTTTCTTGGTTTTGTGCGGATTTTTGTGGAGAAAGCTCGATGTTTTCCAAAGATTGTTAGGAAATACGCGAGATCTACAAGTACTTCCTATCAGTATCATCATAATCCAACCTCGATCACATTCACTTAGGCATCTACATTTGAGAGTACTTCTGTCATGTTCTGTTTTTGACCCTTGGCCTGAAAATTGTTATCCTTACACACATTTGAGTTGAATGGATTTATAACTATAATATTTATTTTGAGATAATTGCAATATATGATTAATCAATCAAAATTTATATTGCTCCAATTTCAAAATAAATCTGATAGCTATAAAACTCAGTATGATCAAAATTGGGTTTGAATCAGAATATCCTGGTATAATTTTTTTTTTTCATTTTCATGTGTTAGAAAGGTAATACAGCTTTCTTCAAATCATCTCACCTGAGCTTGTTGAGACTGGCCTGATTTAGGTTCTTAAGAACTTCCATTCTGATGAATCCTGCAAGTATTTCCAGGACAGCCATCATGAAGTGTAACCCGAACCAGATTGTTTTCATCCAACTCTTCCTAGGTTAATTGCATTCCTTAATTTCTGATGTTTTTTTTTTTTTTCTGTTGTAGATGCAGCGCCACCTGTTTATATGTAATTACTGAAGAATTTCAGCATTATTGGGTGCATATGGCTTGCTTTTGTGAAGGGCAGCATCTAGAAAACTGTCCTATTTGCTTGATAGCAATGAGAAGATCTAATTAACTACTTGCCAAGCAATGAGCCGAACAATCAAACATTAATGTATAGGGATGGAGCTGAGGTACCTAATTGTCTATTTTTAGCAGCCTTGAGCTAGTCATTTAGGAACAACATAACCATTCCATCTGGTGGGGGTGTCTGCTATGGTACCCAAATCACTATTTCAGGCTTCTCTGAATGAAGGTGATAGGAAGCACTTGTAGATCTCAAAGTTTTTCCTATTAGTCTTCGGAAAACAGTGAGCTTTTTCCACCAAAATCCACACAAAACCACTAAAACAGTAGATAATTTGTATTATTTGATGAAAAGGAAGCGGAAAATACCAAGATACAATTGATCCTCTATTTGAGAGGAGGATCAATCTCTCCCAATCTCTAGACGCCGCTAGAGCCCAAAGGAAAACTTAAATCCATGAGATCTCAAATTTTAGCCAAATTCAAGATGCCCTAACCCTAGAAAAACAAACTATTTAATGTATACAATTCAAAAGGAAATCTCTAAACAGTCCCTACATTCATACTTCTTCCCTCCCAAAACCCTAAAAAATCCTTCCAAAACAGCCCCTGAAAGCTTACGGCATGCGTTCGGGGCATACAGGAGGGCAGAGAGTTCCGCCTATTTTGCATAACCCGGTCCCGTCGGACCAGCTGGATCGGTCCAATGGACCTGTCTAACAGAAGGACTCTCTCTCTGGTTTCAGTCATCCCGCACTTTGACATGTTTTTTAGTTGTATAGCCCTCGTGAATTCTAATTGTTATTCTACCATCTTATTTGCAGCTCAAAGTGAAGCAAGAGGTTGGTGTTGTTCATTGGATCATGGACATTTGCTGCTTAGTGGGACTTTAAGTGTTCGTAAGGATTATGAAGAGATCGTGCGCATGCTCTTACAGGTGAGCTTACAGTCATTTCCTTGAAGAGTAACTTTATGGTACCTAAAATATAGCTCAAAAGGAAATTGAAATTTCAGGTGATTCAATGGATAGACATGTGGTATGTATGTGCCTCACATCGTTCTTCCAATGACTTTGATGACTTTTTTTGGAGAAATTATTCTGTGCGGACGCCGAACGCCGTCCAGAGACCAACCATAATGCGCCACGTCACGCATGTGCTCGGTATCGCGGCTCGGTACTACTCGGTACCGTTGACGTGGCGCATTCTGGTTTATCTCTAGACAGCGTTCTACGACTGGTCGTCACACAGAATAATTTCACTTTTTTTGGGCTCCTAATTGAGCACCGAAGCATTTTTTTTTTTTTTTTTTTTTTTTTTTAAGTGCTGGTTGGATTCAGGATATAATCAAAAAGCAGCTTTAGCAATCTTTCCTTCTATTCTGTTAAAATCTCTTGGAGGTTTAGAGTTAGTGTAGTCTCCATTCTTCTACTTTAATGGAAGACCTCATAGTCCCAGGTGAAGGTGATGTTTGTCAACAAGTAGGATTTAGTAAATCCTCTAAATCCAAATTTAGTAATTCTTGAAGGGATTAGAACCTGAAATTTATTTAACATAACTATCATAAAATTTTGTTAAATTCTGATAATTTATTTATTATTTGGTTAGGATTTAAGATTTGTGCGAGTAGAAATTCTTTGATCCCTTAAATCCTTGGAATGGTTGGCTTAATCTAGTTGAAATTTGATTTGTCAAGACAGTATGATTTAAAGAGAGCAATTTCTATTTGACAGGATTTAAACTAAATCTACCCATCGAGGTTTAGGGTGGTTGGTGGGTGAGCACGGTTGGGAACTCCTCACCTTGGGTTCAAATCTTCTCTACTACGGCCTCGCCTCTTTTATGGGGCAAAACAAGTGTGGGCCCGATACCGGTGGGTGGCCTCGCTAGGTTCCGCCGAGGAATTAGTTACGTCACCAAGCTCTCCCTTTGGCCGCAGCCTTCATGGAAGGAGTCAACAGGTTGACTGTTCTTCAACAACCAAGAGATGAAGATGTCTTTCCAGGCAAGTTTTTGCGTTTGTTTTTAATACACCGGACAGTATATAGATAAGAAAAACTTACTACTTGGTTTATGATTTCTTTATTCAAAATTCTTGTTTTGATTGTTTCAGTCTTTGCTATCTGTCTCGCAATGATTAATTTATATTCAATTATTTTTAACTTTTCCCTTTATGTTTTTTCTTCTGTACTTTCTTAATTCCTCTATTTTGTATATTTTTTATTTTTATTTTGACTTCTTAGATGCATGAATAAATATGAATTAGTAAGGCTTTGGTTGGATGACAGAAAGTAAATCAATAAACAAATAGGATTTTACTGTTTCATAACTAATCTGCAACCATTGATAAGATAAAAGAGTTTCCAACTTCTCTTTTGCTTAGAATTCCTGACTTCATACACAACTGCAATCATCAAATATCAACTTGGTTGAGCAGCTTTTACACTATTAGCTTATTTAGGCTTCATTTGGCACAAAATTTCCACAAATAGCTGTGGCAAATGATGCTTATGGCAGAGTAACTAAGGCTTCATTTGCAGATGAAATTTTTTAGTATATAAAAATTTATTTTTTTTACTAAAAATTTACTTTAAGAAGTAATAAAAAAAAGTAGTCCCAAAACGAAGCCCTTAGTACGGCTTTTACTTACTGCTTCTTAAAGTAGCTTTCTAGTTCAAAAATTTTAAATTTTGAACTAAAAAGCTGCTTTAAGAAGCAACAAGAAAGCCGTCTCAAACGAAGCTTAAGCATCAAGCCTACCACCTGCATTTCATTATAAATTCCCTAAAAATTGATTCCCAAATTACAAATAAATAGCAATAAATTATTAATAACATCAAATTCATACTTCTGTTCTGAATGACATTTTTGTTAAGTAGTAACCATTAGTTCTTCGATATAATATATATTGAAGTGGGACGATTTAATATTTTTATAAAATTGACAGCAAATTATTATTATTAGAGCAAAATAAAATCTCATGTCATAATATATATATACAGAAATAATTTATCCTTTAATTAGTGGGCCATAAATTCTTGCACTTATTCCTGTTTTTCACTTTTATTAAAATTTTTAATGATTTGATCTTAAGACTCCCAAATACATAAGTTTTATAGTTCATTTTAAAAATTTAGGGGTTAGTTCTGTAAATATATATTTTTTTTATGTTATGCATCTCCTTTTTTTTAATAATTATATCAATTTTTTTCTTAGTTATTTTCTAATAAGATCTGCCTGAAATATTAGATTTAGTTATTATTAGACATTTGCTGAATTTCCCAATTTGATTAGTAATAATGAGGAGAAAGGTCGAATGTCTTTGACAAAGTTAAATAAGTACACATAACATTGAGAGATAAAGTATAATAGTAACAATAACAACATCGAGTCTTTATACCACTACGTGGGGTCACACTATTTATCTTGGTCTGTTGGTTAGGAGCTTTTGTTACTTACCAATAGATCTTGGGTTTGAGTTTCGCATATGTGATGTGTGTGTGAGTTTGTCTTAATTGTCCTAAATGTTCCAAAAAAATTTACATGCGGTAGGCTACATGAATCCTTTTCCTCCATATTTTTTTTTCTCCATTGTATTATGTTAAAAGTCAAAATTTCATTTTAATCTAATAAAAATGTTATTTCTAATATTTTCTAACAAAATCTTTTGAGATATGCCTATACTTTTTTTTAACATAGGTCAAATCTAATACATTTGCTCTCCTAATTGGGTCATCGGAAGGTTAACATTTTATGTGACCAAATCATTTAAGGTGACTATCTAATCTTGTTTACCGCTGAAGCAACTCTAATCTTTTCATTTATATGTTCGTTTCACATTTTGTTCTTAAGAAAGAAACCAGTTATCCACCTGAGCATCCTCATCTCTGCAATGCTTAACTTAATTTTATGCTTGTCTTTTAATGGCCAACATTCTATGCCATGAAGTATTGCAAGTCACACCACCATCTTTTATAAAATTTTCCCTTTTAATTTTGTGGGATACTTTTCTATCACTCAATAGACTTTATGCATTACTCAACTTCAACCATCCAACTTGAATTCTACTTATAATAACCCCAATCTATTTCACAATCATTTTGAACAATAGATCCGAGATGTCTAAAGCATGTACTCTTATTAATGACTTAATTGCCCAAAGTCATAGTCCCCCATTAGATCCATTACTACTAAAATTAAACTCAATATATTTAATTTTAGATTTACTTAAATGAAAATCTCTTTAAACTCTAAAGTTGATCTCTATAATTCAAATTAATCTTCAACTTCCTCTCTAGTTTTATCAACAACAAAAAAAAACATCATCAGCCAAAAGAGACAAATGTCTACTAATTTTTTTAAATGATTTATGTTCATCTTTAAATAGATAAAAAAAGTGAATAATTGCAGTGTGATACCCTCACATATCAGGATAAATTGCAAGATAGAAGATAATTATTAAATAAACTTTATTTTTAATTATAATTTTTATTTCCTTATAATAGTGATAGAAAATGAGTAATGTTATCAATTTATTACATAGTCATGGACATCATTAGCATGATTAATAATATAACAGTTTCACTTATTGCAATAAACAATGAACTTAATAAATTAATAACATTTTTAAAATCAAATAAGCACCAGAAAGTCTTTATCAGACTATCTTCAGTATAATAATAAAAAAATTTGCACAAATCTTACTCAAATCATTTGCTGCTTAGAAACAAAAACATGTTATGCTAACTAATTTTTAAAAAATGATCAAAATTAAGGTAAATTTAATATATACTAACATTAAAACAACAATTCAAGAAGAAAAATGATTGCCAAACTAATCCTTTATTCCAAATGTCAGAAATTTTACAAATAAAAACCCCTCGTATGATTACACATCACATGATGATTCTACCATCTTTTATTCCAATAGATAATACAAAAAAATTCTTATGCAGCAACTCTAACTGGTATACATTGAATTGCATACAAAGATTGATCTAATCTTAAATTAAAAAAAAAAAAACATTTTATTCTGCAATATCCTAATAATTATACACAAATTATACCTACAGCAGTTGGTGAAAGAAGAGAAATTATTCTGTGTGGACGACGGATGCAGCTCTACGTCCGGAGGTGAATTAGGTGCAATCACGTCAGCATATCAAGCTGCATACTGAGCAAAGAATGAAGGGTGCATTCTGATTGTTCTCCGGAGGGCGTTCGACATCTGCACATAATAATTTTTCTTGAAAGAAAGGACTACTGTGCAGAGCCAAAGATGTTTGTTGTTTTTTTTTTTTTTTTTCTTTTTCATTATTAAGTGATAAGAGGGTTAGTTCATCAGTGTCAACGAGATGTGGACACACGAACCCAAAGATTTAAGCCTTCAGAAATCCGTTCTCATGAAGGTATGAAATCAGTTGCTTGGCCATGGTGCCTGGAGGAGGACACTCTCCATCTGTTGGTGCGATAACTATCTGAAATGGTTCAAGTGACATTAAAAGAGGAAAATATTAGCAGAAATTAAAAAAAAAAAAAAAAAAAACTGCTAAGATCAGGCTAGTATTTCCAGTAGCCAAATACATTAGTTAACCTCACAATTCAAAGGTGGCTCATAAGTATCATCAACACCAGTAAAAACCTGCAGGATTCAGTTATTTCCTCAAATAAGTTCAGGAGATGAGGAATCTTAACTTAAAGAGCCACTTATACTAGAAAAAAAATCTACATGTAATTTACCAGTAGGAATATTTCCTCCTTTCTGTATCTCAACAAATCTCATCAGTGATGATAATATTTGTACCTTTTGTGATTTTAATCAGAAGTAGATTTGAAACCTGAATCATACCTTTTATCTTTCCTTCTCGTGCGAGCTTATACAAGCCCTTTGCATCTCTTGATTCACAAACCTCCAATGATATATCCATGTAAACCTGGAGAAAACACAGTTCATGTATGTCATGTCTACAGGAAATGCAAGGAGCAAAATCGAAAGAGGGGGAAAAAAAAAAACACCTCAATAAAAATGGACTCAGGCAGCATAGCACGACATGCATCCCGGTCTCTTCTATAGGGAGATATTAGACTAGCTATGCATATGACACCAGCATCAGCAAAGAGTTTTGCTACCTCACCTTTAAAAAAAAAAAAAAAAAAGAGAAAGAAACAGATGTAGTAACTTTCAGAAAACTAAGATGGATTTCTATTTGAATAGTAGTACATAACGGGCCAAATAGGGGTGTCAATTTCGGATCACGGATAGGGTTCGGGTTGAACTTGAAATTGACTGGCACTATTTGGGTGCCGGGTCAACCCAAACCTATTTTGAAAATGGGTTGATTTTTCGGACCCGAACCTAAACCCGACCCGCTTTGAGTCTGAGTCAACCCAACACGACCCGAATGACCCGAGACCGTGAAAAATGGCTAGTTTTCAAGTCAAAAAAGGGTCAAACTCTGCTTTTAGGTCAAAACGGGTCAATCTCGGATTTCCGGGTCAAAAACTGGTTTTCGGGTCAATTTCGGGTCACTTTTAGGTCAAAGGGTTAACCCGAACCTGGCCCGATTTTTAAACATGTCAAATTGTTGAATCCAAACTCGATCTGTTTCGGGTTTGGGTTGACCTTTATCCGGAATTTTCGGGTCGGGTTTGAATCGGATTTTCGGGTCGTATCAAATATTGACACCCATAGGACTAAACAATACAAAGCACCATCACAGTTGCTGGCAGATGACATGCAACTATTATATGCCATATAGGAGAAAAATGTTCCACCAATTACCAATTCTGCGTATATTTTCAGCGCGATCCTCAGCTTTAAAACAAAGATCTTTGTTTAAACCATGTCTAATGTTGTCACCATCAAGCACATAAGAAAGATATCCAAGGGCATATAGTTCTCGACTAAGGGCACAAGCCAGTGTGCTTTTGCCTGAAACATGAATCAAAAGTTGAAATTCAACAGGGTCATATAAATTCCTCTAGTCAAAACTAAATACAACAGGCAAGAAATCTATAATGTAGAATGTAGAAGGCTTAATTTTTTATTCTTCATCAAAGCCTTAGATGTTATTCTTACTTCGGAGCACTGCAAATTATTCTTACTTCTGAGCACTGCAAAGTGCTTAACTGTTTGAATAATATTTACATTAATTTATTTGGAGAATTTTGAAGAATGACCCAAAGTTTTTCATTTGGTTGGTAAACAATGTAAATTTAAATCTACAGGAAGTTTCAAACGAACCACAGAACAAGGCGAGTTCGGAACTTAAAGGTTTGAAAAAGTTTAGATTTCTGTCTTTGATAAATAACCACAAAGAATAAACCACATTTTATATGAATGGGCTACTTGACCAACAAACCTGAGCCACTGAGACCTGTGATCCATATCACACATCCTTTCTGATTGAGTAAAATTTGCCTTTCTAGTTTTCCGATAGGACATTCATGCCATGCAATATTTGTTGAGTTCCCCACATTTGAAAGGGCAGGAGCACTTCTCCCTGTGTAAAGAATTGCAAATGTAAAGCATAAAAAAACTGCATCTCTTTTGTAGCAACTTATATTAGAATCTTGCAGGGCTAGCTTGCATAGATGCAATAAAGAAAGAATCCATTCATAAGACAATCTCGTTGTATTTGCATTTTTTAGCTCTTAAACTCATTACATTTCATTTACATGATTAAGGTTAGAATTTCAACCTAATTTGGGATTAGGTTCTGGAAGTCAGGATAGCAATCTCTTAGCATAACATGTATAAAGTGAATTCTTATCTTTGCAACACTTAACTTAGTTTTATGCTTATCTTTTAATCGCCAACATTTTGCGTCATAAAAAATTGCAGGTCTCACCATTTTATAAAATTTTTTCTTAAGTTTGAGGCATACTTTTCTATCAGAAAACTGACCCGATCTGATGCATTCCTCCACTTCAACCATCCAACTTGAAATCTACTAATAATATCTCATTTATTGCACCATAACGTTGAATAATAGACCCGAGATATCTAAAATATGCTCTCTTTTTAATGATTTGATCACCCAATATCACATCCCACCACTAGATCTATTACTATTAAAATTATACTCTATATTCAGTAGATCTATTCAAATGAAAACCTTTAGACTCAAAAATTGTCCTCCATAAGTTTTTCATCAACTACGTCTCTAGGCTTATCAACAAGAAGAAAATTGATGGACCAGTCTATCCTGGACCGACCAGGGTTTATAGCAGGCGGAATAGAGTTCCGCCTAGATTGAGATCCCGCCCCCTTTGCGAGGGATGCTAATGTAAGCAGAGTTCAATAGAAGTCAGATCAACCTTCAACATAAATAGCAAAAAATTCTGTTGTTAATGTCAACAGAAATAAGATCAACCTTAAACAAAAATAGCACAAAATTATCTTGCTAATATAAACGATTTCACAAACTTTTCCAGATCTAGCTACTTGTATGTGTCACAAATTGCTAGGCCTTTGCACTTATAAAAGATTCTGACTTGTACCCGAACATCTACCAGTCATTTTAACAAGAAGTTGCACCGATGCTTC
Organism: Dendrobium officinale; assembly: GCA_019514585.1. Classification (NCBI taxonomy): domain Eukaryota; kingdom Viridiplantae; phylum Streptophyta; class Magnoliopsida; order Asparagales; family Orchidaceae; genus Dendrobium; species Dendrobium officinale. The sequence continues at coordinate 69,172,883 of CM033688.1, forward strand.
TAAAAGCAAGTTGACAAATGAAAAACAGAAAAAAGTCTCAATTGTTTTCCTGATTTTTCTAGACTAACTTTTGATTTAGCGATCAATTGATCCTAATTGTAATCTAATTATTAGCTCGGTCCTTGTCCAGAAACTCTTTTCTCTTTTGATTTATTGCGTCAATAAACAAGTTAAAAAAAGATTAAAAAAGGAGAATAAACACTTTCGAAAACTGACGATTAATCATCGTCTTACCTAATATTCCCTTGCCGAATCATAAGGCAAGATTCTAACTACAATAAAACCTTAAAATTTTCCCGGCAGAACCATCGTCTTACCTAATTTTTTTCTTGTTACTATTATAGAAGTGGTAACTGATAAAATCTTCTTAAAAAAACCATAATCAAACGAAGGAATCGCAATTTGAAAATTAACAAAAGAAATGAGGAGTTATGGGGTAATTTCACTCTCTAGTTCAATGAACGTAGACAAAGAATATTTGGTCGGAAACAATGTCTACATGCAGTCAAGAAAATACCACTTGACCGCCAAATCACATCATTAAATGACATCCTCCCGACCAACCCCCTCCAGAATCAAGCATCCATGGCAAAAAAACAAAAAAAAAACGATTGCCTTCTCAGATCTCTCCATCAATTAATCACTCAATATACCTAACAAAGAAATTTACCCGGAATGTCGCAATCGCACTCGCCATTAGGTCCCAAGCTCTCCCCTTTCCGGCTCCCGAACGTCTCCGCCGCTGTCTCGGCCCGAATCGACCGCATGCGCGGACACCACCTCTTTCGAAAATCCCGCGCCGGCACTCCAGCATCTCTTGCTACGAGAATCACGAAACCCTAGCTCCACCGCGACCGTGTAGTTCGCCGGCGGAAGGAACTGAATCGACGACATGGGATCAGAATATCTGGACAGGGCGAGAGTGAAAGGGAAGAGAAGAAGAGAGAGAAAATGCCGAGGTAAAGGGATTTGGTGAAGAAGTTAACTATTGCAGGAGGTGCTGGAGCTGTGTCTGCTATAGCTTTGAATCCATTGGACTTCGAAGATTTCCTCGCTTTGAAGTTTTCGAGTGCGGAGAAATGGCTACCGAAGAGGCCAAAACTACAAGAAATCCTTGCTGGTTGATCGATGCTTAAATATTAGACATTTCAGTGCTATAAGAGCCGAAATAGTTGGCCGACTAAACGAGCCAAACAGGTGGGTAGTCAGAAAATTGGTTAAATAATATTTCAGGAATTAAATTTAAAAAAAAATTATATTCTGATTTTCATCTATTATATAGGAATGATTATTTTGAATTATTTTTTTATAAATTTAGGAAATATGATATTTTTGATTAAATTAATCAAATAATTGGAGAACTATTTTATTTTCTTAGAAAAATTTTGAAATAATTCTTAGACTATCCATATGATCAATTTAATTTTAGGGCCTTATATTGATGCAATTTAGTTTCTCAATTATATAAAATTAATTTAAAACAATTTCTCGTTATAATTGTGCTATAAAATTGATCTCAATTTAATTCCTCAACTTTATAAAAATGATCTCAATTTAGACCCAATTATATAATTCTGATTTAATTTCCTATAGTTGAGAGACTAAGGCTTCGTTTGGGAGGCTTTCCTATTGCTTTCTAAAACAACTTTTCTAGTAAAAAAAATTTCTTGAATTTGAATTTTTTGTGCTAGAAAGCTGTTTTAAAAAGCAGTTCGAAAGTGGTCCCAAACGAAGTCTAAGGTTTCATTTGTGATGACTTTCTCGTTGTTTCTTAAAACAGCTTTTTAGTTAAAAATTTTAATTTTTTACTAAAAAGCTGCTTTAAGTAGTAAGAAAGACGTCTCAAATGAAGCCTAAATTGAAATAACTTTATATTTTTGGACTAAAATTGGCGTGTACGAAAAATTGATAGACTATTTTGAAATTTAACAAAAAAAAATATTGAAAATTATACGTTATAATTTATAATGTCATATTGAGGTCTTCATTCTTCATGATTTTGGGGTGGAAAATTGAGTAGTGGAAGACCGTATAAGATTCTAACTTCGAAGCAGTGGATATTGACGTAGCTTTTGAAACTTAGTTTTTTGTTTGGGGTAGCTTTTCACTAAAAGTTATTTTAAAAAATAATAAAAAAGTTATCCTAAATAAGGCTTCATTTGAGACGGCTTCTTAAAGCTGCTTTCTAGTACAAAAATTAAAATTTTTGTATTAAAAAACGTCTTTAAAAAGCAGTAAAAAAGCCGTCTCAAACGAAGCCCAAGTCTTAGAGTGCCAGTAGTGGATAACAAGCACGTTAATTAGCCCAAACCAATCCGGTGCTGGCGTTCTTTTTGTCTGATATACAGCTGGTGGAACTTAAGCTGATTCTTAATTAATAGTTAATTAAGCTGATAAGATAAGATTAATTAAGCTTAATTTGATGGTGGTGGATGACAGAGACCAAAGAAGTGGATAACAGATGTAAGGTTGCATTTAGTAGGACCAGCCGAGCACTCATATTGTGGTTATATTTTTTTCAGATGAATATGACATAGGAGAAATTAATTAAAGTTTATATTGTATTAATCTTAAAATAGATTTAATAATTATGTGATATATTTTAATACAAACTGTAATTTTTTCATATTCTATTTGTGTAATTCAAATTTGATCTGTCACCAAAATTGATCTTGAGTGATCACGAATGTAGAGGCATATTCAAGTTGAAAATTTTGAAATTAAATGTGGGATCATCTGAACTCCAATTTTAGTAAACTTATAGTCATATTGAGTCCAAATGGGTCCAAATCAAGGGACCAAAACATATTTGGAAGGTTCAAATCATTAATTGGAGGGCTAATGGCCACCAAATATAGCATGCTTATAATCGAATCAAGCAGCTAGACGAGATGAATCCAACAAGCCCAAGATCGTTTAATTCCGACATCATTATGTCACTTAAATGGCTGATGAGCACTCAATAATCTAGGAGATCAATATGGGTCGTCTGGTAGAGCCCTCCGAATTTGTCCCAGATCAAGGGGGACGAGCTTGGACCTTTTGATGGATATTAGAGAGAGAGAGAGAGCTTTGAGGCTTCAAGGATCAAGAGCTTCACCTAGGCACCACGACTCGAAAACCTCTGTCAACCGTGGTCAGGCAATAGCTTGGCCATCGCCAAATTTCCACCCAGCTGCCGACCACCACTACACTTCCGTCTGACCATCATCAGACCACTGCCCGGCCGTCAAACACCGCCGGACCACCTCCCTCGGCCAACCATTATCGATCCTCCACCAGACTACCATTATCGATCCTCCACCAGACTACCATCTACACACTACCCCGACCACTATTGCCAACTGACTCGGTCCCTCCGACCTCAGTAGCTCACTAACTATGACCGCTTTGACTTTCTTCGTCCGCTGACTATGGTCGCTCTGATCACCGGCGCCCGCCGACTACGATCCCTTCGACCTCTATCGCTCGTCGACTATGATCCCTCAAACCTCCATCGCCATCGACTACAGTCAGTCCCTCCTACCATCGTCGCCCGCCAAGTACAATCCCTCCAACCTCTGCCGCTTGCCCACTACAATCCCTCCGACTATGGTCCCTCTGATCACCATCTCCCGCCGACTACGTTCCCTATGATCTCGGTCACCCACCAACTATGTTCTCTCCAACCATCGTCACTCGCCAACTACAAACCCTCTGACCTCTGTCGCCCACCTACTACGACCCCTCCGACCTCTATTGAGGGCCACCGCCGCATGCCAACTACAATCCCTCTAATCTTCATTGCCCAAATACATCCATATCGACCAATTGAGCAGGCCAATGTTCTATTGAGAATGGCTCACTTATCATTGGATTCTTTCAACCTCAGCTATGTAATACGTTATATATGATATATTGAGCCAATGCCTTCCCCCTCTAGAAGGGCAACATTTGTAATCAACAACAAACACTTAGTCAGGCCCCATTGTTTTCCCCCATTTTTTTATGATTTTCATGTAAAAGATTGATGCCTCTTAGGGATGTCAATTTTTGACACGACCCGAAACACGACCCAAAATCCGACCCGGAAAAATCCGGGTTCGAGTCAACCCGAACCCGAATCGGGTCGGGTTCGGGTTGAACAAATCAACCTGTTTTAAAAATTGGGTCGGGTTCGGGTTGACCCAGCAACCCGAAATTGACCCGAAAGTGACACGAAAACTCAGATTTGACCCGAAAACCTGAGGTCGACCCTTTTTTGACCCGATTTTGACTCGATTTTTTTACCCGAAAATTGAATTTTGACCCGATTTTGACCCTAAAATTAGCAATTTTAGATCAAATTCGGGTCATTCGTGTCGGGTCGGGTTGACCCGGACCCGAATCGGGACAGGTTCGTGTCAGGAAACCTGACCCGTTTTTAAAAAAACGGGTCGGGTTCGGGTTGACCCGAACAGTGCCGGGTTAGTTTCGGGTTCGACCCGAACCCCCGACCCGCTGACCCGAATTGACACCCCTAATGCCTCTTATGACTCTCGCACCCCTCTTTATATGTATGTGTGAATGATCTTCGTTCAAAACTAAAATATTAAGCTTTTCATCTCTCTACTATTGAGAATGTTCCAATCCGAAACAAAACTATATTAATGATATTTAAGTTTATGATTATTTGAAATCTAAGTAAATGATTTTAAAATAAATGAATGGGGCTCAGATTATGCCAAAGTTGAGCATACCTCATATGACAACGTGCACCGTCCAAACCAAATGTTAGAGCCTTTAATGTGCGGTGGTTGGAGCGTCATCAAGGATGAGAAGATTCCCAACCCTGATTTGCCTGTTACGGAGTGAGTAGAATCCTAACAACATGATTGCGAGCACAATTATACCCATTATAAGATGTCATAATCATAAATATATAGATCATATAATTAACCCACCGATGCTTAGCTTGGTTGTTGGGTGAGTGCCGTTGGGAACCCCCCAATCCGTGCTCGATTCCCTCAGGCGGCAACGCCCCTCTAGGAGGGACCCAATAAGTGCGGGCCACGAGTAGTAATAGGTGTGGGTTGTTTGACTAGATCAGCCGAGGAGACTAGTGGACATGGCTAAGCGCGTCATAAGCTGATGTGGCAACGGACCGATACTCCCCCCGTTCCATATATATATATATATATATATATATATATATATATATATATATATATATATATATATATATATATATATATATATATATATAGTAAATTTTACTTTTTTTAAAAAAAATTTGATATAAATATTTAAAAACACTTGTTGAAATTCATTTTAAGTTCAAGAGAGGATCTCAAAAAAGACTTGAATCAATTTCTTTAGGTCAAATTTTGATTATTTTTAATAGCCAACATTTGTATCTTTTTATTATTTTTTTTAACATGTAGTAGTCCTATAAAATATTCTAAATTTTAGAAATTACATGCCTAGAACTTTATTCCATACAATAACAACAGCAAATAGTATTTATCCCACTATGTGAAATCCTTTTTCTTCATTGTGTCTCATTAAAAGTCAAATTATCATTTAAATCTAATAAAAAAAGATATTTTTTAATACTTTCCAGCCAAAGCCTTTTTTGACCTACCTCTACCTTTCTTAACATAGGTTGAATTTAATACATATACTATCCTAACAAGGTCATTAGGAAAACAAAAAAACAAAAACAAGGTCATTATTAGGAAGATGATATTTTAAGCGACTAAACCATTTAAGATGACTATCTCTAATCTTATCTGCTATTGGAACTACTCCAACATTTTCATGTATGTACTCATTTCGTATTCTATCTATAAATGTAAAGCCACTCATCCACTTCAGTAACCTCATTTCTACAACGCTTAACTTAATTTTATGCTTCTCTTTTTATAGCCAAAATTTGTGATATAAAGCATTATAGGTCTCACTTCTCCTTTATATCACCCTTTTCTATCCCATAGAAAATACAAATTGAATTTTTAAAAATGTTATCAAAACATTCGCAGCGGTAGAGAGATATAAGATTTAGCATCCTAACTTTATACGTAGATCCCTCACATATATACAAATAAGAAAGAGGTGTGCAAGAGTCACAATAGTCACCAATTTTTTTAACATAGCATTCACTCAGTTTTATTAAATCAACTTTACGTAGCAT